>CM060835.1:139140254-139740254 GCA_030762175.1 Metallyticus violacea | reverse complement strand
GGTCTCTTGACCTACGAAACGATGCATTTAATAAGTGATTAGAACATATAATTTGCGCGATTCAACAGTAGATTTAAGATGCGGCATTGTCAATTTTCAGTGATGCGCACGCATTCGTTTAGGCGACAGTGATGCTCATTTGGGCAATATACGGTGCTTTTTGTGGTAAATTACAAAATTTCTTTCAAAGAGGGGGAAGGATGTCAAATAATACGATGGACAACTCGAGTTTGACACACCTTTATTTGATTTTGTTTTTAGTGTAATTATTGTTCCTAAATTGCATATCATCAAATGAATAAAATATAAATCAACTAACCTAAACTAAACTATATTGCAGTCTACACATAATTAAAGAAATGTTTCTTAGTACTCCATTTACGCCCCCCTGTCCTATATAATTGAAGAAAGGTTTCTTTGTTTATCATTTACTCCCCTCCCCATACAATTAAAACACGTTTCTTAGTGTTTCATTTACCCCCTCCCTATATTATCAAAAATGTTTCTTAGAGTTACATTTACCCCTTCCCATTTTATTGAAGAAATGTTTCTTAGTGTTTCATTTACCCCTTCCCCAATAACTTATAATAAAATATTACGCATATAAACGGAACGTTAATTCGAAGGCTAAATTGTACAGGGCAGGTCATAACTATATTCTCCTTTTATAAAATTTAATGTACAAAAGTAATAATAATCAGCCTTTACGAAGGTTCTTTAAAACACGTTCCAAATGTGGAATGTTTGCGCCATTTGTAACATGATACATATCAAGCCGGTAATCCAGTTCCGCTTAAACTTTCCATACCTCTTCAACACCAATCCTGCGTTCGCTTGTAGGCCAATCAACATATCTTCAAAGGGGTGGTAGAAAGACGCGATCCACGATGAAACCACAAAGATAAAATGACACGGGATGACATTTGTAAGTATAACATGCAATGTACCAGTTCTTGATCCATTTCTCTAGTTGAACGGCCGTTTTCCGTGGAAGGTCATAATCCTGATTAAATATGAAGTTAACATTCTCTTCCTCCAGTTGCAGAAGTAGTTTATTTTTTGCGGTGGCTTCCGCAAAGAACAAGATATCAGAAACTTTTTCACGAGCAAAGTCGCTGATTTGGAGGGAAATCACATTCATGTTTTTGAACGTGTAGGAATCTTCAGTTCCACAAATCTTCACTTAATGTCTTTACAATTCCTGACATGTGGAATGTTGCTTCGCCTCCAAAAACCAACTTTTCACAGAACCATCTTCTGTCATTAGCCTGCGCAGATCTAACATACATCATTCTTCAGATCATGTAGAAGTTGTAGGCAGTAAAGCATCATTAATGCTTCCCCAGTACCCGTCACAAAGTTTTCTGTTTCTCGGCTTGCTTGGTAGGAGCATTTTTGAAATTCCTTGCATAACAAGCACTAACATGCTCCACTTCTTCACAGCTGTTAATAACATTATTGTGGTAAGCTACAGCCGGGTGGTCTGTCCCACATTTTATCCGGCAATGACAACCTACAACACTTGTTCTTATGAGCATCACAAAAATATATGTCTTCTGTTCTCTGCTTATTATTTTCTTGAAATGTCTCTTATTGGACAAAATAGCGAACATGCAAAGCCGGCAGGCGGATTTAAAACTTTGAAAGTTTGTTTTCAAATTATACATTTTGAAAAACATTTACTCACTTCATTTCACAAAGAAAAGAAATCATTATAGAATACAAGAATTCTAAATTTGTTCTCCTAATATTTCGCAGTAATGCTATATTTTATTTAATTTCATTAATTAATTAGATCATAATTTGAATTGTATATTAATTTTGATAAGAAATATTAGATGAGAAATTCACTTAATTTACGCAGTTCTTGGGTGACTGACTTTTTAGTTACAAGTAATTCGGAATGTTACAGTTGTATAGAAATATAAAAATATTTTAACTTTTAAGATACACATAGTTAAAATTAATTTGCTGAAAGGTACGAAATATCCAATATGTCCTCTTTTTGCAGTGAACTCGTCATATTTCAGTTTCATTTTGTAGGGGGATGTCTTTAGGTAGATGATTCATACAGAAAATGACACATTTACTGTTCTCTGACGTTCTGTTTGGTTCTTAACTTCATTACCTTATTCCCAAGGTTTTCAACAGTGTCGACAAGTGTTCTCAGGAATGCCACCGCAGCAGATACCGCAACAAAACCGTCAAGCCAACTGCTGCAAGGAAAGAATGAGTCAACGAAGATCAGATTTGCAAGCATTAGTTGTAACCATAGGAGCCAGAGGATCAACCCCCCCCCCCCCCCCGCGCAGTCTATCAATGCTGCCGTATTTGGGGGATGAGCTTCAATGGGAGATATTTACTATCAATGTATATTTAACCTTAAGTTCAAATTTAAATCTTGAAAGGAATATGCCGACAGTACGTTGAATAATATTGGCAAAAGTAATTCCTTTTGTCTCTCAGTTTTACGTGCTCACATTGGCATCCCAAGCAGATCACAAAGTCTCCAATTTCTTCATGTATAAGTATTATACCTACCATGTAAAGGTGCACCCTAAAAATTTAATTTTGGATATATTTTAAGCACCGCCCAATGATTTTATCAAATAATTATGTTTCTGTTCAATGTTCTCTTTGTAGAACTAAAAGTGTTTCTTCACACCCGTTGGTTAAAATTGAACTATTCATCACAAATGGAAATGGTAATAATGATGTTACACCGCCCAATGTTTACACATGATATTGACTCTGACTGTCTGAGATTGCACCGCAACATGATGTTGGGTCTTTAGGACTCGATAGTAAACGAGATTTTCCTAGATAATTTTTCCTCAGCTGTAAAGTTTCTGTGCGTCCGAATTTACATCTATAGATAAAGCGAAACAAAGAACATGAATGACATAGGGAAAAAATGTATACCATCAAGTATTATATTAAAATTTCCATATAAATACGAAATTAACATTACATTTAACTATGATTGAGAACGAGAAGTAAAATAAAAAAGAGAGAAGGGTAAGATGTATTTTGTTTCCAAAATATATATAGTTTTTCATATATGCAATATCAAAGTATTTAAAAAATGGAGAAAGAGATGTAGGAAAAAAAGTGAGATGCTTTTTGTACTCTAATGAAATTAATTTCAACTTTTTCACATGTTCCAAATTTGCACAAAGAATTATTTCCAATACAGAGAAAGGAGAATGTTAGGGTAACAGGTAAAGAACCAATTTTATATACCCTAAAGCATGGAATTAAAATATTTTATTTTCCAGAATTACACATGAAAGCATATCATAATAAAGAGAGAAAGAAGATGTGGCAGGTACAAGGAAAGAAGCTTTAGTCCTGTAAATCATTAAATTAAAACTTTCCAATATATTGAAGAGTAATACAAAAAAGCATATCAATATAAAGAGAGAGAGGAAGTGAGAATCCAGGGAATGAACCATTTAGTACGCTAAAGCACTACAGTTAAGGCTTTTCCATATATGAATAATTACGTAAAATTATACATTGTAACTAAGGAGATAATGTGGAGGAAAAAGGTGAAAAAATGTTGTACCCTAAAGCATTAAAATAAAGTTTTTCAGTATATCATATATTAACATTTAAAACCATATCAATAAAAAATGAGAGGGAGAAGTATATATAAAAGAATATATGAATAGAGGAAGAGAAGGTTGAGGGAAAAGGCAGATAAGCAATTTGTACATAATGTGTATACGATTTTACATATATGGATTTATTAAATTTAATACTTTATGATGCTAAATGAATCCTTCCTTTCCATGCTTATTCCCTATTATTTTCAAATTCATATATGTGCTGTAAATATATATTTCTCAATAGGTGCCAAAATGTTTTAATTTAATGGTTCACATCACAAAATATTTTTTCTCATACCATTCTCTACATGTTTTACCACAATATCTATTTCTGTCTCTATTTATGCATGTGTATTTATATGCTATTTTCCCATGCATTAGAAGGTTATAAATTATTTAGAGTGCAAAATGTTCTTCAAAATCTCACTTTCTCACTTTTCTTCCTATTTATCTGTACATTTACACATTATACAGAAACATTTCATTTTAATGCTTTAAGGCATAAAATGCATATTTTCCATCACTCCCCAACATTCTCCTTCCATCCATAGATATGCTTTGATATATAAATTTACAATACATTGAAAGGTTGTAATTTAATACATGAATAATTAAAAATTACATTATTTTAAATTATTTTTCTGTAAAGGTTTGCACTTTTGTTAAAGACACACCTCCATATTTACAACGCTAATTTCGTGGAATAACATAATAAATTCATTAATTATGCTATACCAAAATTAAAACAATTGTCCATGTTATAGAAGACATGAATATTCAAAAATTTATTTAATTTCTTTTTTAAAGGTTTGCACTTCTGTGAATTACATTTAAATAATTTCAGTGGAACTAGAAAGCCATTACATACTTTCCATTAGCTGCCTTGTGGAAAATTATTAATGAATTTATTGGTCAATTCAAGTCAACAGCATGTCTAGTGATATCAGTTCAGTTTAAAGTTATCTAAGTTGTCTGTCACAAAGCGCATGAGAGATATGTTCTCCATTTAGAGTTCAGCTCCTTAATTAATTGTCCATATGATTGTTGAATACAAACACTAGAGAGAATTTTTGTGCTTTTTATGCAGGATGAAAGCTCTTACATTGAGAACAGAATTACTCCAGAAAACTATTTCATGTCTTTTAATAGAATGTGAGACAATATAAAATGGCTTTAACCCCATGTTTATATTTATTTAGATACCACAATTAATTATATGGATTGTAAACCTTAGTGTAATCAATTTGTACAGTCTATGTGTATGTATATTTATCATTAAGTCTTTTAGGTATTTCGAAAGTAAGAGAGTAATTTGTTTACCAGACTTTTAGACATAAGGCAGATAGAGTGTATTGTAAAGGGGACGAGAAAAAGCAGATGTCCTTTCCTTTGTATTAAGAGTCATTGTGGGCAAAGGGTCTGCCTTAAGAGTTTGAAAAAACTGATAGGGCCAGGTCGTTAGTTATTGAGTAAAAGGACAGAAAAAGGCTAGTTTTGTGAAAAGACAGAACAGACTGGTCAATTATCATCTATTGACGCCACGGAACCTTGTGGGTGTCGTAAAATTTGTAGCTAACATTAGACGAGGACACACAGGGAAAAAGGGGGTGCAATAGAGAGAAGAAAGGCATTTGCATTCGACCAGAGCACTTAGAGAGACCGTTTTCGTAAGAGGCGACGTAAAACTATTAACTGATAGCTAGTGTGCCGCGAGAAGGAGAGTAGTGTTGAGGAAGATACTGATTGGACATTTTATATAGACTCGAATTTATTAAGCGAGTTGCATGCAAACTCATACGTTTTCTCAAAATCTTAAAGGCGACCCTCGAACACCTAACTCAATTTTACTATAAATAAATGGTCTTGTTTTAAGGAGTTCTACTTGTGTTCATTAAGTTCCTAGTCCTCCCCCTTGGACCTGAATAGGCCATAAAATTCCAGCACTCACCGAAGCTAGCCCGGGATTGCAGTAATGTTAGGCGGCAGGAGAAGAGGAAATCAACGACTGTCCATTAATTAATTTAAATCTACAAATCCATCCCCCACTCATCGAACTCATATCCAACTTTGAGGCGAAACAACATATTACGACTGCAAATGGCGTCCAACTGCGAGGCCTAACTAAATAACTCTTTTTATTACGACTGTAAATGAAAATGCACATTATACATTAAACTTAATATATTTTGGTTTACAAGATTAACCAAACTGCTCAAAGCAAAACACATACAGCTGCGCTTTGGAATTGTGGTTTCTTTTTTATGTTTATATAATTTAGCTCTTTGTCAATTTGTAGGCCAAAGAACTTGGTATGAGAAACTTCACTAATATGTTATAGTTACTCATAGTATGTTTTGTCGGTCCTGGTGGTGTAGTGCTAACCATACTTTCCTTCTAAACGCACAATTGTGGGTTCAATCCCGGCCAGGACCAATGGATTTTTTTCGGGCGTAAAAATCCTAATTATCGCTTCTTTTGGAAGGGAAGTAAAGCGTGGATCCCGAGTCGTACATTTACGGCATGAAAAAGAACCTCAAGCCTGAAAGAAGTAGACCTCTGAGTAAAATTTGTCGGCCGTTTCACGCCCTAAATTGAACGGGACGCTGATATTAAAGAAAGCCCGTAAATATATAAAATAAACAATCAAATAGTAGTTAAGTTCTGATATTAGTATATTTTTAGTTTTAAATCTGATTCTCAAAATTATGTGAAACTTGTTAGCTTCAAATCAATTATTTAGCTCTTTAAATGCCTTTGTGGCTGAATTTGAACGTTGAACATTTGAATACCGTGAAAAAAACATATTCGTATCATCCGCAAGAAACACCGTCTTAGATTGTTTTCTTAGGCTGAAAGGTAAACCTTTGAAAAAAAAAAAAAAAAAAAAAAAAAAAAGTCATGGTCCAGTATTGAGCTCTGTGATACTGCAAGTTTAACAATACCAGTAACTACTCACGTTTATTGATACTTTTGGGGGGGGGGGTTAAACATGAATTACACCAATTTAAAGCTGGCCTGTCAACACCATACAAATTTAACATCTGTAACAGCAATTTATTATTTATGTAATCACAAGTCTAAAATATTCCCAAAGAATATTCCTCTCTATTCAGCACTGATAAAATTTCAATATGTAACTTAAAAGTAGCATTGCTGGTTGACAACCCCTTCCTGAAATCAAACTGGGATACTAGTAGGGCATTGAGTGACAGTAATTCACAATGCGATTATTCATTAAGCTTTGATAATGCAGTTTAGCGTGCAATAGATCTGCAGTTGGAGAGTTCACATTAATCACTTTTTTTTAAATAAAGGTTTAATTACAGCTAGCATCTTTCCTTCTGGAAATATCTCCGTAAAGAATGAACGATTGCACATGTTGCTAGGGAGCTAACACAAATTCAACAGTTTTGTGCTCAACGAAACCCTTCCACGAGAGCTTCTGCCCTAAAAGTGCAATTTCTAGTGATGGTGATAGTATATTTTAAATTTACATTACCTTTTTGGATATTCCTGCAGTATGTAAATTGCTGTTACATTCAACATCGGTCTAACTGCCCCACTATTAGCTGCAATTAAGACATATGAATTAAATGCATTCGCAGATTTATGAAAACTGTTTAATGCTAAATATTTTATAAAAGATTCTAAAAGTGCTAACAACCCACTGTTTGTGACCATTTGTACTTTGTTAGTGTTAGTAAATTAATTAGTACACGTTGGCTTCTTACAGAAGTAAGATGATCCAGTCAACATAATCACGCACACGTCTGTTCATAAAAAGGAACTTTCTTTCCAGTCAAATGGAGAAAAAAAAGAAATTCATCTCAAGTATAAAAACCAGAAGTCCACAACTGCACTTTTGTTAGAATTATTTTTAAAGTGGAGAGAACTTGAATTTCTAGTAAAATTTAGATATCTCTATTTCAAACCCGGAAATTATTCCAAGTATGACAAGTATAGAAAATAAATGTATATTCTTTTAAAGAATGTGAAGACAGAAAATAAGCTTTGCTAGAATAAAAAAGCAATATTTTTATGGATATATAATTTGAAAATGTAACAGCCATCGGTAAGTTGGTTGTTGAGAGAAAATGTAGGCAGGCCGGATTAAAGTGATAGAAATCGCTATTTATATTGCAATGTATAATTTAAGCTTTTGTAGATAAAATGTTTATTCAAATTTAAAATATGTTTCTTATTTATACATTAGTAAGAAGATAATGGGAGGTAAAATAAATTCTTTTACATGAACGATTCCAACACATACCATTAACGAACAAACTCTTTCCTTCTGACGCAATTCAACCACTTCTGCAGGCGACGAACTGCCTTTAAGCTTGGCGCACTCACACATACATACATAGGTCGAGCGATACGACTCAGCTACGACGTACAGCCAGCGCAGGAGTACCCAGTAGTGTGGCAGTGTTACCAACACGTCTTCACTAATAATGGATAGATGGTATCTTAAAAAAAGCATTATATAACTAAACAGGCTAGATATACAACCGGCATCCTCAGATCATAAGTCCATCAAGAGAATTTAAATATCATATGCTTTTTCCTTCCGAAATATTTAAATATGTAAAATAATATTTTATATAACTATTTAAACATATTTAACTAAAGATCTACCAAACAGATTAAGAATGCAAATTTGTTTAATACATGAACACCATAAACAAAAATATGTCTTGTTTAATATGAAATATGCTGAAATTCACTAGCAAAAATATGTAAAAACTCACCAAGTGCATGCGTCAAAAATAATATAGTTCGGGCTCTACTCCAGAAAATCGATTTCGCTGCCTACTGTAGCAATAGATGGTTCAAAGATGGATTCCGCATCAGTAGCGTAAGCTGCGTTTGTACCGATTTTCTGTAACATCTTGTTTTGAGGTTCGTAGTTCTTACAATACTATTTGCTCCTTCGTAGATCGCATGTATTGTTAGGATTGAATCAGGTGTTAGGTTCATTTTATTTCTTTTTTTCGATTATTGAAAAATTGGCTAAATAATCGCTCAAATTCAGAATTGGATCAAGAAAGTGAAAGAAGCATAATAGCAATTTTAGATAATTCAGTAAAAGGGTTTAGACCGCTTGCGTCCTTATTATATTTTACTACTTCATTTCAAAACAAAACGAGACTGTTATTAGTTTCCGACCATTTGATAGCTATCAGGTTCACGCATTGTATTTGAATTTTTTAAATTTCATTTGCTGGCAATAAAAACTGCAAGTGGAATCAAGGGATCCTTTATCACTCTTTAAGCATTTTCTACTGATATAAAAGTAACCATTTTGGGAGTTTCCACATTTTGTTGCAGCTTTTTTAATAATTTGACAAGAAACCTCAAACAACGATCTCGGAACTGTTGATGATTCTCTGAAGACAATTTCAAAAATTTTAGCTCGGTTTCAAATTCAGATACCTTTTATACAAGTGTAATGCCAAAGGAGGTGTAATAATCACTTAGTCTAGACACAAGAGTTACTTCCCTCCATCACGAGGTTAACAGTTACCAGGGTCCTGTCATCATAAATTCTAAGAGGTGCTTGGTTTGGGTTTGTTAAGCTTAAAACTGAACAATACTTCGTCAGCACAATAATTCTATCTATCTATAACATGCACGCGTAGACATAACTTTTTATGCGAGTGGAAAAGAGGGTTGTTTGTTGCTTTTGTTTATACAAGTGGTTCTCTGAGGACCCTTTCAGGTCAACCTCAGGATGGCAAGGCAGTCGCCCTTAATACTTATTACTTCTACGTCTTAATATGTTTGGGTTTTTACAGTGTACTCTTATACAATGTGTTCTTATTATATCTTGTTAGGATTCCTTATTATAAAGCGCGCTTTCATTACAAAGCCGACTCCTCATTACAACTGTTTTCGAAACCGCTGTTGGTAGCGAGGCGCCATAATAATACTTTATATTTGTTTCGTAAACAGAAAATCTGATACTAGAGTTAAACTTAACACACACTGCACTATAAAACGCGTTCTGTCTTATTTAAGAATAGTACTTTACTGATACAATTAGAATGAGGAACTGAGGAGAACCTGGGCTTAACCTGATGTAGGCTCGTGTATGTGTAAAATACAAACACTGCAATAAGCCTATTGTGCTATTGACTGAAGGAGGAGTAATTATATACATTGCTGATAATAACATTCAGCCTACTTAAATTGTCCGGAATGCCAATACTGTATATACCAGGTGCTACTCAGACATAAGTAGGTTTGAGGGATCTCTCGGGTGAATGCTGAATCAGTTGTTATTTATTCCTTTCTTATCGTAAGCGTCCGGTCTAGTATACACATATAGGATTACGCTGAGCAAACGAAAATATTGTTGAAGCATCATAACAAGCTAATGTTACTATGACTACTATTTATCTTACTTACATTTTCATAAAATGGCAGGATTCAAGATAGGGATGCAATATAGCTACACAGCAAGCGGGGATCCATTCTTCTTCTTCTTCTTCTTACATACCGAAACAGATAAAGAATTATGCTGCCTGCTGGATGCTATAGCAATTAAAATTGTGGCAAAAGTAGCAAATGCTACATTTTGGCTAGATTTAGCTTGTTAAATAAGTTCAATTTTTGGCTATAAACATTTGGCAATTTTGTATCGTTAAATGCTAATGTATAATGCTAGATTTAGCCAGAAAATGGCTAAGTTGGCAATAGTTGTGAGGCAGCCTAACTAAATGAAACATCAGCGAATTGTTTAGCTAACGATAACTTGATCCATATAAAACACTCAGCTCCCCTTGATCTGTTTCCAAAGTACAAACCGGTCAAGATTTTATATACTAGGGGTTTATGCAATTGTGTTTTAACAAGTACAAACTGCTCCCATAATATCAAAACTAAAAGATAAGCTTTGTACAATCAAAGTCGTGAGATTGTTTCTAATGTTAACGAGAATATGAAAGAAGAGGCTAAACATAAGGACCGATTTTACAGAGTATTTTTTTTTTAATATTGTGTAACGCCTGTTTTTACTGCTGCACATTACAAGCTATGGCCATTGGTGAAGAGTGAATGAATTTATTTCAGCAAACAACACTACAATTAAATTTACACACACAAACAAAATATCTAAGAAATTAGCAGTATCAAAACTAAGTTTCTCCCTTATCTTAACCACCTGGTTATATGTATGGTAAAGAACTCTTAATAATACTTGCCACTTTCACAACTATTATGCCCTCAAACTCCTAGTATTTATCCTCCACTTATCCCTAATTTTTACCAAGAATTCCTCAATTTTTTTATTTTCTTTACCCTCATGTCGATAACATTTTAGTCCCACTATATCTTGACACTGATAATACATTAGATAAATAATAAACTGAGAAGAATTTTTTAAGGAATGAAACTTTCCAGGCCAAGTTTAGGGTACGTCCCCCAGCATTTGCCATTTATGAAGATTGGAAAAAACCTCAGTCAGAGAGGATGGTTCTGGCAGGTACCCCGAGTATAAGTTCAGAAGGTGCAAGAAAGATTTGCTGCAGCCACCAGAATATCGCACAGTTTAATTTACAGAATTGTGCGGGAGAAACAAGTGCATGAAGAGGAAGGAAGGGGCTTGTTCTTTTGGCAGTCCGGAAAAGAAACTAAATGCTCCACAAAAACTAACCGAAATAGAGGATTTCGACAAGTGTGTAATTTGACGCAGTATATACAATTTCTATGCCGAAGAAAAGCTTTCTTACAATAAAAAGAATGTTACAGAAGTTGTGAGAAGGTATACATTTTCAGGTAAATCTACAAGTCTTCGAACTATAATTAAACAATTGGGTTATAACTGGAAAATAACATTAAAAATCCGTCACTCAGGAAATGCGTAAGCAAAGCGAATTCCACAGCAAACTGAATTTGTGAACTTTAATTATATTTTTGGTACCTAGAAAATATAATGGATGAATGTTTGAAGAACAATTTTAACCAAACTTTTCTTTCAAATCTCGCTTTAACCCCCCACTGGTTATTAAGGGTGACTTGCATTGCCACCCAGAAGTGACGTGACCTGAAAGGGTCGTCAGAGAAAATTTTGTATAAACAAAAACAACCCTCTTTTCCACTCACTTAAAATATTATGTCTACGTGTGCACGTTATAGATAGACAGAACTATTGTGCTGATGAAGTATTGTTTAGTTTTAAGCTTAACAAACCCCAAACCATGCACCTTTTAGAATTTATGATGTCAGGATCTGGTGACTGTTAACCTGATGGTTTTGGAAGTGTTTAACAATTACTCTTATGCCTAGACTATGTGATTATTACCCCTCCTTGGGCATTACACTTGTATAAAAGGTATCTGAATTTATTCAGAGACAGGAGAGAAGCCTTGGTGCGTGCAGGATCCACGTCCAACTGTATAAGAAAACCCTCTAATAAATACTTATACTTTCAACAGTGTTGGGACCGCCACGGGTGGCCGAAGTCGTTAAGGCGCGGACTCGTGAGCGGGAGGTTTGGGGTTCGAATCCCGCAAGACCGTCCTCCCTGACTGAGGTTTTTCCCAGGTTTTCCTCAGTCCACATAACTGGCAAATGCCGGGGCGGTACCCTAAACTTAGGTCTGAAACGTTTCCTTCCTTAAAATCCTTTCCCAATGTATCATTTCATCTTATGTATCATCAGTGTCCGCCGCCTGTGGTGTCTCAGTAGTAAAAACGGGCGTTAAACAAAATTAAAAATAAAAAAGTTGGTTGAGTTATTCAGCATTCGTCTGGAAACACCTCGTCTTTCCTGCAGGAGTCGACCTAGCTCGGTTCTCCGAAGTGATGCCTATTATCAAATATAACATCGCTTCTGGTCTTAGCCATTGAGATTTAATAGGGAAATTGTAGCACCACATTAAACAGAAGAACATCAAGTTGTAAGTCAGTCGACGGACATCACAGCTTGGATTTCGTTTAATGATATCCTAGTGGCATCTCGGCAGGCGGTATTACACAGAGCTTCGTTAAGAAAAATACAATAGCGACCATTTAGAGTGTGAATGGACGGACACACACACAATATTAATATAGTCGTTATTTATTTATTTTTATTCTATGTGCGAGTAGTACGATTGATGTAGATCAGTAAAAAATCGTTGCATGGGTACAGCCGATATAGCTTACATTCCTTCGTAACTCCCTACTAAAAAAAAAAAAGTATTTATCGGTCCAACCGCAAAAGCTTCAATATCCGTTAACATTACAGGGATCGAAATTTTTGTTTTTTCTCAACGAAACTCTGCATATAACCATCAATTGACAAACGATTCGTTGAGTTCGATAACCAGCAAAATTTGACCATTAGGGGTAGGGATTAACCTAAAGCGAAAATTTATATGTATGTATATTTGTGTGTGTGTGTGTGTGTATATAAAGGAAGTGACCCCTATTTATTGTTTTTTGGAAGAAACTCAATAATTTCTTTAAAACCAATTGATAAAAGTAGTTTTCAAAAAGCATTGGAATCAAGTCAATAGGAGTGAGGGGTATACCTGAAAAACGAGTCGAAGTTAAACGGAAATTTCAAAATCGCTCTAGCGGCTGCATATTTTTAAAGGAAACTCGCCATATGCCATTGACATAAATTAAGAAAATATTTTCTGAAAATCAACGATCGGACTATTAGGAGGAGGGGGGAGGGTAGCTGAAACCAAAAGTTTAAAACTCGCTCTAGTGGCATTATTATTATTATTATTATTATTATTATTATTATTATTATTATTATTTTCGCAACGAAAATCGGCATTAAGTATTTAAATCAAATATAATAAACTTTCTTTTGGAGGAAATATGGACCACTGGACCAAGTGTATTGAAAAGGAAGGAGACTGTAAAAAAATTATGTACTTCTTGAATCTCTAATTTGGGGAAAACAAGAGTGCAAATAATTTTTCACTTTCCCTTAATTATTTATGCCATTTGCCCTAGTTTTCATGCATGGACTGTATTATTTTATGATCAAGGATACATTATTATTTTTTTTAATTTAATTTATAAAATGTTGTAATTATTAATTGAATTTTTTTTTTGCATTTTCAGGCTTTGACAACTGGTCCAAGATGTGTAGAAATTCATCAGTTACAAAGTGAATATAGCACACAAAAATAAAAGACACACAAAGGGATTTGGCAACATTTTCACAGTATGTTAGCATAATTTAGGATGAGCTGTTTTTTTGCAATTGAAAACTTTGATGGAACACAGTTATAGTAACATGAGCAATATGTCTAGGGGGATGAAATATTTTCACTGAAGGTAGCAACTACAATGAGAAGTTATTTTGTAAGTGCTTTTCTTTTGTACACATTTTCACTGAGAAAGAAAGTAAGTCAACTTCCATTTATTCTAGTCTTAAACAAAAAAGAGCTTAATGATTGTTATGTAAGCTTAACACACATAGGAATGTCAAAAGAGCATTAAAAACACGTGTCTGTGTATATATTATCACTCTTGCATTGTTTTATGTACGTATTTCAATAATCATTACAAGTGAAAATCCAAAATCATGACCTTGACTCATTCTGTGGGTTCATTCCAATGAAAATGAAACAAAAAGGTTGTCTATAGAAACACTAAAAATGCTGCAGAAATTCTCTTAAATCTCTATAATCACCAATCAAGTTCCCAGCTGCAAAAATTAATCTTCATCATGATATCTGCCCTCAGGGTGCAACTACCATCCAAAACATTTTAGGATCTTAGAATCATTATAATTTATGAGGACTAGTTAATAAAGATTAAGAATGATTTTTTTTGCTCATCATTCAGCGAAAATAAGTTGTGAAACAATTTTTCATAAGAAGAGCAGATTTCATGCAATTGATGAAAAATTGGTAGTGTGTACAAATATGCTTCTTTGTACAGGATGACAGCAAAGAGTGGCTGAGTAAAATGGAGTCACTTCATAATGAGCAGTTAAGGGTCATTCTGAAAGTTTTAAGAATGAAAGCAATAAAATTTTAAAAATTATGATCTGGTCACTGCATCTTTTTAAAATAATCTCCATTACATTCTATATAATGTCTCATCCATTCAAGTCATTTTGCAAATGCTGAATGCCAAGCTTCTTTGGATAGGGTACAAATATTATTTTTATATGCAGCCACTGTGGCTTCAGGTGATTCAAATCGTTGACTAATAATTTTTCCTTTTATTTTGGGGAATAGATCAAAATTGCATGAGGCCAGATCTGGACTGTAGTGGTAGAGGTATTGTCAGGTCAAAGGATTCCATGCAGACCAGTCTTAGGATGCTCTTCATTTTCAGCATAATCAAAATACTTGGCCAGGCATTTTATGCTGTACCATCTGGCTGTGACAGTTTTTTGCTCCTGAAGTAAAACTGTCACAATATGGCCACTAGCTGAAAAGAAAGAACAGATCATCTTCTTGCCAACACTTCTCTCTTGCCTTGATTTTGTTGGAAGATCCTCTCCTGGGAAAACATAGTTCAATGACTGTAACTTAGTGTCTGGATCAGGCTGGTATATCCGGCTTTCGTCAACTTTTATGTTAAATTTGTTTTTTGATCTTTCTCCATCACATTTTTGCAATATTTTCAGGCACTAATCCATGTGTTCTTTCTTTTGCTCAGCTGTGAGGTGGTGAGGGATCAAATGACTGCAGAGCTAATTGATGTAAAGTTTTTCTTCAAGGATTGTTTTCACTGCTCCGAATCCAATGTTCAGGACTCTTAAAATAATATGTACAGCAATATCTTTCCAAAAATATGCTCTGCTTTCATCAAATTATTGCTGTAGTAAACCATCTTGTGCAGTCTTCGTTTTTGAAGTATCCATTACTCTCCTAAAATCTGTAAACCATTGATAAATAGTCAATTGCTAAGGGCAAAATTCCCCAAATGCACAATGCAATCTTTCAGGGCATTCTCTCTCCCCTAAATTGACTTTAAAGTTATAGTAAATAATAGCATGGAAATGCTGTCACTTGAGACCCATCTGGCGCAGCAACACCTGTCTACACATATACAGTAATTCCCGACACCACACATCGTTGGAGCATGCTCATACTTGCACATGTTGCTATCTAAACTTCAATCTAACTCTAGGAAAACCTGCACTGGCTTTTATCACAACTCTTTGTTGTCCATTTTCAAAACTTTTAGAATAACCCTTATGATCACTGAAATTTTTTTCCTTGTATTTTAATTTAAGTGACTTATATTATAACATGACAACAGTTATTTTATATGTATGTAATTTTAAAATTTTGTAGCTTCCCAAATGTAGGTGCAAAAACTCCTCTTTATGCGCAAGCCATTGTAGAGATTTACCTCAATTTTGTTGTAATTTTCCCTAATATCACAAGCATTTATTTGCAGCTTCTCACGTCTTCTCTTCTGCTCTTGCTACCATTTTCAATAACTGCCATCTAATGGCAATAATGTCACCTAAATTTATGCATAAAATAATATTTCCATTTTTTTAATCACTGTGTAGGTTATGTCAAAATTTAAATCAATGAATGTATATTAATTTATAAAATCCAAAAAAAGTTTTTTACTTTTATGATAAAATGAACATTTAAAAGTTCTGTCATAAACAACTTATTCTCCTAACATACACTGTGTCTGTCATTCCTATGTAGCAAAAGGAATGGGAGATGTGCGACATAGTGAACTGTTAACCTTGCATGGTACATACAAGAGATATGTGAAATGAGTCAGAAAATTAAAACAAATGACCTTACATTTTTAAATTTTAATATATTTTTACAACATATAAAGATGAATGTATATGTAAAATATGACATTCATAGTCTAATAGTTTTCATATAAAAATTCATCTATACTTACAATATTTTATTAAAATGTCTTTTTACAAAAACATAGCTCTTAACTCTTCAAAAAGAAAGCTGTACAATAGGTAACTTTAAACCTAATATCTTGCCAAATATGATTTTGTTAAACATGAGCATTAAATTTACAAGATTAGATGAAAATCTGTCTTATGAATGTTTAAACAATTTCCATACCAAGGCAATGAAAAATAAAAATATGGCAAAATTGCATATTGTTGAAATAAATAAATATAGTTTTCAGGAACGTGCTCCAAGGTTAATGAGCATAGAAAAAAGAATACTTTCTTTTCTAGAAATAATGTACTTAAATTTGTCTCACAAGATGATAGAGTTATCACATAGCCAGCACTCTCAAATTAAAGTGGTATATTTGACTTCTTGTTTGGCCTTGCATGACTGTATGTAGATGTAACTAACAAGACTCATGTGCTCCAAATATAAAACAAATACTTGATGGAACATCAAAAAAATAGTTAAACATTTTTGGTCATAGAGAAAGGGCAATCAGCTAATAATTTTTGTGTTTATTGTTTTAAAACATTAGTCAAATATAAATTAATTTAATTTATTACATTAAAACAAGAAAACAATCAGACATAAAGAACAATGGTCTTCACATTATATTTTTTCACCCTGTTTACATATAATTTTTTCCAAGGTATATTTAATTTGCAAGGTTCCTTGATGTCCAATAATATATCAATTTATCTATAAAGGGCACATTTTCCAGATTGAAACAGGGGTATCCAACTATACCATTACAATGTTATAATCTGCAGTTTATTCCTCAATTTTACTACCTTTCAATTAAAATGAGGAACAAATAAATTTAATTTAATGCACATATATGTCATAAAGTTCATAAACCACAGACATTGTCAAAAAGTAAAAACTAAATACAAAAATTTAATCACTATAACAATATTATGTAGATTAAAATTTGTCTACGTAAACTATAAAGTGAAGTCAACAAGAGGCAAAACCCTTTTAAAGATATTTTATCCTTATCAAAAATATTAATAGGAAGTTTAAGTCCCATAATGCAGTGGTAACTTGTGACATAAAATATCTCCACATAATGACTTTAATTTTAAAATAATATTGAGTATCTACCACACAGTTTGAATACAAAAATATACAATAAGGTAAAGCTCGAGAATAGGTAGCCTTATTCATTTGTTTTTTGTTTCCCAGAGCTGCAACTAGGGGATACAAATTACATGTAGAGAACCAATAGAGTCAAAACATAAGTTATATTAATTGTATAGCTATACTAAGCATGCAACAACACATTGGTGCCATGATTGCGATGAATAGCTGCAAACCCTTATAAAAATATACAAGCACCAAAATAACAAACACAATCATGGGTTATAATGCCTTACTCATTTAGCACTTACCTGGTGTATTAAAGTTAATCAGTGTTGTTATTGTTTAGATACTCTATTCAGGAACAGTCATTCCACACCTCTTTTGAATATCTCCTTACACAAACATAAATTGTGATTTGACTGTAGCAGTTTCACTCCTACAAACCTCCTGCAGTCCTCGCACCTTCTGGGAGAGAGGGAGGGAAAGACAGAAGGGGGGGAAAGGAAAAGGAAAAGGAAAAGGGGGAAAAAAAGATAATCTATTCTCAAACATTATGCACAACTGTATCTATCACTGTTTTAGGCTTTTTATTTCACAACAGAAGGTTGATAAAAGTACAAACTACTATATTTCAACACCTAATCTACATTATCTACCTAATTTTAGCTATTCTATACCAGTTGGGGTGATGTTGGTAAACCTAAAATCAATTTACAAAAAATTCAATTTTTTTATCAATATATTTTCATGCATCCTCTAAACCCCAAATTTCTGATCCATACATTTTGGCTTCTACTGTTTGTTATGTATGTTCTTTCCAGCCAATTCACTCTTATATCAGGTATTTTTCTTAAACATGCTCTTATAACACTCATAACTGCTTTTTCTTTTGCTATTTTTTTCTGCTGATTCCAACTTGTATTAGGGCTTAAACTTATCCCCAGATAATTAATTTTCCTTATCACCTTTATTTCTCCCCCATTTAATTGCCATTTTTCATGATTTTTCAAGTAATAACCTCTTTTGAAAACCAAAATCCCCACCGTTTACAGAAAGTATTCACTATTTCAATTGCTCCTCTCAATCCTCCATTAGATATAGATGTGATTACTAAATCATCTGCAAAAAGCAACCCTGATATTTCCTTAAAATGCAAAGTAATATGTTAAAAATCTAAAAATTATATTTTTGTAGCTACAGACAATAGTCACAGACAATTATAGCTAAATAACTACCAGTAAACATAAAAATTAAAAAAAAAAACTGTTGTAGCTAAACAAAGTCTCAAAAAATTATATTTGCAAGCAAGCTAGCAATGCTTGTGTATCCTTCTGAGTTGCAATGGAATCGGGGCAGCCAATCAACAACACACATTTCTCCTTTATCTAGATGTTGCCCACTGTCCAATTCTCAGCTTTGGCTGTATTTACTATCTCATAGTATAAAGCAAGCATCTACTGTTGCCATGTTAACCACTATGAAACAGATGCAAGTGCAACCAAATTTGTTTTCACAAGATTAAGCTGTACCAGAAGATACGGGTATAAGAATGATGCCAAAGCAGCACACTTTTACCAATCAATTCATTTCAGCACTCAGAAATAGTTTAAATTTGATTTAAAAAGGGAAAACCATGAAATTAATAGTCATGTACATACAGGTTAATAGATTGGCACAGCCAGGATGTACCTGCTGCATCTGAAAAGACAGCCTATATAAATTAATTTAATTTATTGCATTAAAACAAGAAAACAATCAGGCATAAAGAAAAATATTCTTCATATTCTGTTTTTTACCTTCTTTTCATATACATTTTTTCAAGGCAATATTAATTGTAAGGCGTCTTGATGTCCAATTTCACATGAATTGACCCAAACATGTCACATCTTTCCAATTTAAACAGGGATGTCGAGCTGTATCATTACTTTGCTGCATTATACAGTTTATTCCTCAATTTCACTACCTTGAAGTTAAAATTGGGATCTAAATTTAATTTAATTTAATGTACAAATGTCATAAAATTAACAACTATTGGCACTGTTGCAAAGTAAAAAATAAATACAAAAGCAAATCACCATCAATGATATATATTATATAGATCACAGAATTTATCTAGACTATAAAGTGTACTCTGCATAGACATGCCAGATTTTCAGAATTTGAATAAGGAATATATCAATTACTTATCTCAAAGGCATAGGTGTTGTTCTCTAACCATAAAAATGACAACCAGTCAAGTTAATACAACAGATTCATTTTGTACTTTATATATATTTTGTACTTTGTGTACTTTGAGTCAGTACAGTCAATACATAATCATAATGGCCATCATACTTGCAGCTGTAGCATTACTTAGTAATTGAAATAACGTTTGCATTGTTCATTGCTCCATCTGTTATATAATATTGAAAACATTGCATCTATAAATGAATAAGAGCCTGGATAGCTTAAAAATAGGATATTAATAGTCTCATTATGGGAAAATCTATAGGAAGATGAATAGTGAAAAATGTTAACCATTTTTAATTCTAATGGTTGAAAATGTTATATATTCAAATACCTCAAATTCCTTATAATCAGATGAAAGACATCAAACAGGCAAATTAACACAAGACTGCATAGAGAGGCTGACCAGAGTATGCTTACCAGCTCACCCATGCCACACCATCTCCACTAATATTCATAGTCTACTGGCATTAGCACTTGATTCAGATTTCCATGCTTAGGAGAAGTTTAGAAGAATGTTTTACAAGTTCTCCATGATTTCAAAACGCAAAAATTAACCAAGGGATTAAATATCAGATTTTTTGATATCCTGACGACTTTCAAATAGGACACAATTTTTCATCCTCATACACAGGATACATCCCATATTGTATAAAAAAGATTAACGATGATCCTAGTTGGAGAATTAGAGTTTATTGTCTATCTGTTAAATAAAAAATTAAGTTCATAATATAAATGTTTTTAGGTTCTAATTTCTTAGTATTGTAACATCTGTCTATTGTAACTTTACTTTTGTTGATAGCCAAGTAAGGAATTATCATTGTTTTTAACCAAGTGCTACCAACAGCATGAGTGCAAGGTTACCAAGTTAAATAAGGAGGGAAGGAAGGTTCTATGTTTACGGAATTTTGGGAATGCACACAGTGAAACTTTTGTTAATCTTATTTTGATTTAAAGTAAAACACTAAAAATCATGTCGTCACATTAAAACTCTCTTTAAGTTTCACAAACACACTTCTTGTTCCCGATGACTCCAATGCCGTTGTAATATGTTTGTGAAACTTAAAGAGAGTTTTAATGTGACAACATGATTTTTAGTGTTTTACTTTAAATCAAAATAAGGTTCTATGTGCTTAACCTGAGTATAACTGTTAATAGTTTTAATTTGTTCATTGACATGCAGCCTGTTATAGTTGTTTCTGTGTTTGTACCTTCAGTTAGCATTCCTACATGGTTGCATGTCAGGATAGTGGAAAAGGCACTAATAGGAGCAAATGTAAACAGTTCACAGAGCTCTGGGCAAAAATTGGAAAATGTAAAATAAAAGGGTGATATGTAAATTCATAAGAGAAACAAACTCTGTGCTATATCTGAAATGCATAGTGTGCAGCCATTTCTAATGAGTTTTAACCTAGAAGAAATAAAGATTAATGTAATGCATTTCCTTAACAAATCCCACTTACTTATAAGTGTGTACATAAAAGCTTTAATACTGTATCTGAAGTTTGTTTATTTCTTTAATATTGTCATTATTTATTATTAAAAAAGAGTTAAAATAGGATAATACATATGTAAGTCACATTAATGCATAAAAAAAGCAAATACTACCACCTGTCAATTCAATTATCTGTGCATGGTTAAACAGCCTGTAAATAGGCTTGTTATGCTCTAATATTATATGCAAACAGACACATACATTTACTACTTTGTAGATGCTGTTGTCAAGAGTTAAGAAAAAATTCAAATAAAGATGTGTTCCTAGGAAATTCAATCTGATCAGAAAGTGTATTAATAATTTTATGTTTTATTTTTATTAGTAGACATTATCTTTGATTAGCAATGTTTCACATTGACATATTCAAACACTTAATAGATTAAAATAATAAAATACTTAAAGTGTGTTGTTATTTTATAACCACAATTTTAACTTTCATTTCCATCCAAGATTAAGGACTATCTTTTATTTTGTCCTTCCTTCTTCAGTTAAGCATAGATAGGTTCCAAAGATTTCTGGTTTGAAATGTAAAATTTATATCACTTGTAAAATTGGTGTAAGACGGACAATATATCAATTTTAACATATACATATATTTGAATATTTTCTTGATATGATTTTATGACTTGATACTATTTTTACTTTTCAACATAAAAGATAAATCCCTTAAAGGGCAAAGGCTCCTAGGAAATAGAGGGAGCTCATTTTTTTCTATGTGATGAGTTATTTCATGCTTGATGTTTGTGTGCTATTTAAGATACTCTGTCCAATTTGTTCTTTGGCTACACTATTTCTCACTGCACAAGTTGCTTCTCTAGAGAATTCCATTTTTCTCTTCCTCTTACTACCCTCGACTAATCTGGACCTGCAAGTTCCTTGAAGAGGTCTGTCCATCTTCTGGGTCTGCTTGTGTCCTTTTTCTTATCTGGGGATCCCATGTAGAGATCTTATAGGTGTCCACAAGACATGTCCTGCATTCTTAAGACATGGCTGACCCATTGCCTTTGACTCTTGTGGCTAGTTCTGCAATGTCTATTGTTTGAGATAAGTGGTTTATTATTAATGTAGGTATTTTGTCCTTCAAAGTTATTGCCAGGATATGGCATTGTATTTTTCTTTAGCATATTTGAATTTCGTTCTTTTGTTTTTCTTTTAGTGACCATGACTGACAACCATACAGTAATATAGGGTATATACAGCTTTCAAGCATTGGAATCTGATTATCTTAGTGTTTGGTCTAACAGTATAAACTTATGGGCCCAAAATGCTCTCCAGGTTATTGATATTCTTCTTTGCATTTCTTTATCCATTTTATCTTGAAAGGAAATCTGTTGTCTTAGATATGTATATTTGCTCACATATGTGAGGACTGTTCCATCTATTTGTATCAAGATTTTATTTGATATTAACTGTGTCTTCAGTTGCTTAGTGAGAGCTCTGCATTTCTGCTATGCTCGCATAATCGTTCCAGCACAGTTTGTAGTGCTCTCAGTGTTTTGGCAATAGGACCACATGATTAGCAAATCTTAGATTTGTTAGTAGACTGCCATTTATGTTTATTTTGAAATTATTGCACAGTTCATTTTCTTGATTATATGCTCCATTAAACAGTAAAGAGTTTTGGGAGAGACTGGATAGCCTTGGAAAACTCCTCTTTCTAGTTGGAATGGTTGTCCTTTTATTTTTACCTTTGTGAAACATTTGACTGAGATTTTGTGCAGGATATGAATGTACTTTGTCTCTATTCCTTATGCAGCCAGGGTATGTAGTATGCTTGTATTATCAACTAACTCAGAAGCCTTGCTATCGTCAATAATGGCAAGATATAGTGTCAGATGGAATTCCTCTGCTTCCTCTATCAGCTGGTTTACAGTTTGGAGATGTTCTATTGTGCTGAATCTTGTATGGGAACCTGCTTGTTCTGGTAGAACAACTTTCATCCAGGGCCTTCGTTATTCTTATAGTTAACATTTTGTTTATATTTGGCATCAGGCTTATAGATGTGTAGCTGCTTATGTCATCTCTGGTACCTTTTTTGTGCAGAAGTACAATTGTGCTAGTTTTTCATTGATTAGGTATGTCCTCTGTTTCTAGAATTGCATTGAAGATTTTGATGATTATGGGTGTTAACTGGCCTTCTACCAGCTTTATTAATTCGTTTTGTATTCCATCTTCACTTGGAGTCTTCCAGATCTTCAGTTTGTTATGACAATTCTTTGTGCAATATAGATGAAGGTTCTGTGTTTGGGATATTTGGTATCTGGTCCCTCTACAGATTGGGGATAGAGCTTGCTTATAGACGTTTATAGTAGTCTGTAACTTGAGTTAATTATGTTTTTTTTAAGCTATGCTTTCACCTTCTGAACTCGTTCGCTAATAAAATGTCTTACATGCAAAACAAACAGATAAGATCTATCAAAAAATATCCAAACTTTCAAAATTCTGCACCAAATAAGTGCTGTAGCAAAAAATAGTTGATAACACTGATTTGATGTGGACCTTGATGAGACATCTCCCATTTGCTTCAAAATGTTATCCTATTTCAGTCAAGTTTTATGCTGCTTTCTTTGATACAGTGTTGTGAAGGTTCTGTAATCAATTCAGATGGCAAATTAACCTAAAATTTTGTGTGAAATTTCATAAAACCTTTACAGGAACTCAAGAAGGTAATGAGATAATTGTTTACAAAGAAGGTAATGAGGTAATTGTTTACATTATATTCATTGTTAAGAGTGGTATTTACAATTTAAAGTGTTTGGGAGTCCATAGTTGATCACATTCCAGATGCCATCAACATCAACTGATGACGTTCATATAGCTAGAATTAATGAGATCCATAATAATCAATAACTGACTCTTTGAGAAACTGCCAAAATGTGACTTTTCTGTGGGATCGTGTGGTGAAATTCTGACAGAAAAGCTTGGTATGCATACTGTTACAGCAAAAGTTTGTACTTCAGCAACTGTTGACACAAGATAAAGTCAACTGTGTTGGGTTCTGAAACTCTTCAATACTGTTAATACAGATGCACCTTTTATTAATGAAATAATCACTGTGATGAAGTACAAGTCTATGCCTATGAATTTGAAATGAAAGTTCAATTATCACAATGGGTTGCAAAATCTTCAAGATCCAAAAAGCTCCTCGGGTCAGGTCAAACATCAAAGTGTTGTTAAGAGTTTTCTTTGACATGCAGGGTGCTTTCATCACAAATTTCCGCTAGAAGGTCAAATTGTGAATTGCTTGTATTACCAAGATATCCTTATGTCTCAGAGAAAATACGAGAACAAAGAGGCCTGCACTGTGGAGAGAATTCATGGATTATGCAACACGGTACACACCAGGTGCATTCATCATTGCTAGTTCACAACCTTTATGCAAAAAAACAGGTGACTCTTCTTTCCAACCTTCCATAGTATTCGGACTTAACACCTGCACATTTCCCCCCGCCCCCCAAAACTGAAATACATTATGAGAAAATGAAGGTTCAACTTAGTTGAGGAAGTAAAACAAAATTTGCAGACAGAACTTCCGGCAATCTCCAAAAAACATGCATAAGGAATGCTTTCAGAATCTCAAATTCTGTTGGAAAAAACATAAATGGGGTGCATAATGTGAGGAAGACAAAAGTTCAGTATGATACTGGTAAGCCCAAATTGTAAAAAATGAAAAGTTTTGAATATTTTCTTAAACAGACTTCATATATATACCACCTTTCACCATTACGCAACATTCCGCAGTACCCTGAAAATGATGGAAGAGATTAATATCACTGAAAGCAAAAATATGTATAACAATGTTTATGGCTATTTATTAAAACAAGTAAGGAACTGACAATTGCAAGTAGAAGAGAGCAGTATTGTCACATGTATTACTTTCATCCCATGGCCTACCCTGCTTGCTTATACCCTATACTATTACAACTCACATGGTATTAACAATTCGGAACCAACATACAAATGTATTTACAGTTTTCTGCTTTGGTGTCAGCATCTGCTGATCACTCGTTTGACAGTCTATGATGTAACACTAGTAAATACATTATTTAAAAAATCACATGCTATATGTCAGAACATTTTGAAAATAATTTAACATAGGTATTTTATGTACTTTTCTTGCATGTATTTTAATCTCACAGAAGAGAATCTTCCAGAGGAAAAACACCACTTGAAAATAAGATTTGACAGAGCACACATTTTCACCATGTATGGCTATGCAGAGGGATACCTTTTCCAAATATATTTTTTTTTCTCTCTCAATGGCCACAGCCTAGGTTGGCCCCTCTGTCATCTTTCCTGAGTTTCTTGAGCCATTATATGTTCCAAAATTTTTAAATGCACTATTACAATATAAATAATGCAAACAGAACTGTGATTTATAGCAGCTTGCATTATAGTGCAAGATTTTCTATATGCAATGCTGTTCTAACAACCTGAAACAATGAAATACTTAATGGATATCATTGTATGATTAGTTGAATTACACACTCTTAAAGCTTCACTTACTTTTTATAAAAGTATGGAACCGGTTTCGAGAACATTTGTTCCCATCTTCAGCCATGCTAAGGTTCAACTGTCGGATCATTCGTTGAGCTGTGGGAATGTAAATTCTGCTCTGGTGGCGGTGTGATAAACTTGTAGTTTATGTTTTCATCCCCGACAATGTCGAAGTTCATTATGCTGTTTTTGTATTTGTAGATGTAGATTTTCTCCCAGGTTGCTAATTCCGTAGGTCCTTGTACTGATTTTAATAATTTTGTTTTATTTATTATGTCGTGATTTTGTGTCCAAAAATGATATGCTACTGCTGATTTCTCTATTTGCTTGTACTTTATGTTCCTGAAATGTTCCTTTAACCGTGTGCCAATGTTTCTCTTTGTTTTCCCTATGTAGATTTTTTCACATTCTGCACAGTTTATTTTGTAAATACCTGATTTTTCTTCTTGTGGAATACTGTCATTAACATTATCTATCAGCAAATTTTGAACATTAAATCTATTAATCGGTGCCAACCTGATATTAAAATCTTTAAGAATATTCTGAAATTTTTTTGTGGCCCATGGATGATATGTGAATTTTTTAAAAATAAGTTTATCTTTTTTTGCTGAAAGTGTTGTGGTTTCTTTGATATGTTTTTGTCTCTTGAATTTCTGCACCTTTTTATGTACTAGTTCTTTTTTAAAACCATTCCTGGATATTAAAATAATGAAATGCCAAGAAAAACTTAAATTTGGAATATACAGAAAGAATACACATGCAGATAATCACATCAAAGCTGACAGTTTAAACCCTACAGCACACAAACATGCAGTAATTAACAGTTTAACACACCGGCTAGTTAACCTACAAATTAGCAAAGAAGAATATTTTAAAGAATACAAACAAATAGAAGAAACAGCAGTTAAAAATGGTTTTAAAAAAGAACTAGTACATAAAAAGGTGCAGAAATTCAAGAGACAAAAACATATCAAAGAAACCACAACACTTTCAGCAAAAAAAGATAAACTTATTTTTAAAAAATTCACATATCATCCATGGGCCACAAAAAAATTTCAGAATATTCTTAAAGATTTTAATATCAGGTTGGCACCGATTAATAGATTTAATGTTCAAAATTTGCTGATAGATAATGTTAATGACAGTATTCCACAAGAAGAAAAATCAGGTATTTACAAAATAAACTGTGCAGAATGTGAAAAAATCTACATAGGGAAAACAAAGAGAAACATTGGCACACGGTTAAAGGAACATTTCAGGAACATAAAGTACAAGCAAATAGAGAAATCAGCAGTAGCATATCATTTTTGGACACAAAATCACGACATAATAAATAAAACAAAATTATTAAAATCAGTACAAGGACCTACGGAATTAGCAACCTGGGAGAAAATCTACATCTACAAATACAAAAACAGCATAATGAACTTCGACATTGTCGGGGATGAAAACATAAACTACAAGTTTATCACACCGCCACCAGAGCAGAATTTACATTCCCACAGCTCAACGAATGATCCGACAGTTGAACCTTAGCATGGCTGAAGATGGGAACAAATGTTCTCGAAACCGGTTCCATACTTTTATAAAAAGTAAGTGAAGCTTTAAGAGTGTGTAATTCAACTAATCATACAATGATATCCATTAATATGATTGGCTTCACTGTGTTTAAGTTCCAATTTTACATTTAAGTAAAATGAAATACTTGTAAATTATAATTAATCTGTTGTCTAACACACTCTTATGCTTCACTTACTTTTAAATATGGTGGGACAGGTTTCGAAGAAACATCTTCTCCAACTTCAACCAACTTGATGATTGGTACGAGAAACTAACATCTATGAGGACCTGTGGCTCTGTCCTGGTGGTGTTTTTTTCTTTATAAACTGGAAATGGTACTACATTCTCCTATAATGTCTAAATTTGTAGGATGATGGAGCAATTGGAAATTATGAATTATGAATTTTGACATTATAAATTCCAGTTTATAAAGAAAAAAACACCACCAGGATGGAGCCACAGGTCCTCATAGATGTTAGTTTCTCGTACCAGTTGTCAAGTTGGTTGAAGATGGTGAGGATGTCTTTTGAAACCGGTCCCACCATATTTAAAAGTAAGCAAAGCATAAGATTAGATGACAGATTAATTATAATTTACATTTAACAAGCTTCACTGTGTGAGTTCCAACAGAATTTTTGAAAAATGTCTTATTATTTGAAAGTTCTTAAATGAATGAAATACTTGTTGGCTAGCCCATACAGTAAGCAAACTGCTTGTTTACACCCTTGGTTCTCCCCATCACATCTGAAAACTGAGTTTACAAAAAATAACAGAATGTTCCACTACGTATGTACAATCATTATAGAAACTATGTTGTGCTGAAAAGTGTGCCCAGCTGAATTCACAATCTTTTAACTTCGACAATAAGTCCAATTTTAAAATAAAAAATGCTATTTTTAATTAGTTAGTGAATCAATTTAATACTCTTATGCTCCACATACCATAGAATTATACAGAACGTGTTTCAAAGGCCTTTGCCCACACCATCAGCTATGAGTCAACTGCTGGATTCATTATGGTTGAATGGACTTGGTGTAGTTCTCATGGACATTTTATGAACTTTTGGATTAATTTGTCTTCTGTTGGAATTTTGAAGTTCATAACTTTACCTTTATATTTTTTATTTATAATGCATTTATAATATGAAGATAAAGTTATGAACTTCGAGATCTCAAAAGAAAACAAATTAATCCAAAAGTTCATAAAATGTCCACAAGAGCTACACCAAGTTTTTCAATCAATAACAAATCTGGCTGATGATGTGGGCGAAAGCCTGTGAAACACATTTTGTATAATTCAATGGTAAGTGGAGCAAAAGAGAATTAAATTGACTAAGTAGCCAATTAAGAATAAATTAATTGCTTCACTGAATTATTTTGGACGCAAAATTAATTTTAAATTTAAGAAATGTTATGTTTTATTTTGGTTAGAATGGTGTCCTTTGTTTCTTAAAAATTAATAAGAAGGGAAAATTGTGGATAGAGTCCTGAAGCTGTGGCCGAAAAGGTGCATTGAAGAAAATCATGAAGGCAACCCTCAGAAGTAGAAGAGAGATAGAGAATGAAACATTCTCATGTAAAACTACCACAAAAAAAATAATCTTCTTCAATTATATATGACAGCATTAAATCCTAGAGGATATGAAAAAATTGCACATTCAAATTAGCAAAAAAAAAACAAACATATTTTAATGGAAATAAAATCAATAAAATAAATTTTCACAGAAATTAACATTTTAAAAAAATTGAGTTGAAATTGTAACATACACACCACTAAATTCAATAAAATGGAAGACTAGTTTTGGGAGCCATCTTTATTCATAAACAGAAAGTTTTTAATTTTGAAATCCCGCCAAGTGATGTACTAATACAAAAGTTCATTAAACCTCCACCAGAGATGAATCGACCTACCACAAACGAGACCGGCAGTCGACCAGAAACTGATGATAGGAGCGATGGCTCCCGAAACTAGTCTTCCTTTTTATTGAATTTAGCGGTGTGTATGTTACAATTTCGACTCAATTTTTTTAAAATGTTAATATTTGACACCACTGTTACAAAAGTTCACTATATTTTATACAATTTCACAGAAATAATTGAGTTCCAGTAGCACTCAGCTTAAAAACTCCTGTATTTTGTTTGTGGTCCTACTAGTGCAAGACAAAAACAAGTATTAAGCATAAATGAAAATATTTTAATGTAGGCCATAAATGTATTTGATAGTATTCCATAGTCTTTAGCAATATCACATTTCATTCCCACCTTTTTCCACTTCTTTTAGAATATTCACTTTTTTTTTTGTAATGTTAAGTTACAACATATGTCAAGCTTCCACATTTTGAACAACATACTATACTTGAACAAATGACAAGAGTCCTTTGGTAAAATTGACTTCAGTACAGTTAAGTTTATCACAAATTTTTTGTCCTTACAAATGTCAATAGGTGAGAGGGTTTGAATGGCAAACACATGCATACAAAAGAAATGAGAAATTCACACTTGAGGAGAGGTTGAAGGCTGCAGATATAGTATAAATGGATAAAACATACTTGAAATGCTTTCCTGCAACTGTTTTTGGATAACTGTATACCAATTGCTTTACTCAG
This sequence comes from Metallyticus violacea, assembly GCA_030762175.1. Taxonomy (NCBI): domain Eukaryota; kingdom Metazoa; phylum Arthropoda; class Insecta; order Mantodea; family Metallyticidae; genus Metallyticus; species Metallyticus violacea. The sequence goes on along the minus strand of CM060835.1, from coordinate 139,710,324 downwards.
TTTGCTGTCTAGCCCCTGCTAAAAATTCCTGGAAATACCTGTTAACATAGCAAAAATTGGAATTCAGGAATAAGTATTGCTTATTGAATAATAAAATTCTGCTTTCAAATTATCCAAATAAGATCAGAAAATTTCAATTATATAGGAATTTTTAACATTGTTTTCAATAAGAAGTTCAAATGGAGTAAGCACACATAGCAGTTCTAGTTCAGACCCAATGGACCACAATCATTATGCTAATTTTCATGGAGGTACCTAAAAGTCATTAAAACAGATTATTGCCTTTAAATAATCCACAATTGTACAATACCTCTTTTAGAGTCCTTTTGCCCTAAGCTGTTTTAGGAATGTTATTAAGAAAGGCCAGTGTTACAGAAAATGTTATTATTCAAGAGAGTGATGCAAATATTGTAGTAACAGTTACAACAATAGAACAAAAGCTAACAATGACAATGATGGTACCTGCTTATAAGCTGGTGATAGATTGAAGGTCAAACTTGAAATGACATTTATAAGACTTATTCCTGAATATTTTTGGCTCGACTGTCTCCATGACTTCAGCCCTTAGCACATGGTACCAGCACTTGACCAATGTCTATTAATCAACCCCACTAAGTCTGGTAAGTATTAACGTGCATCTTAGCTGTTCAAAACAAATGTTACGATTCATTTCTGGCATTTTGTGCTGGGAAAACTGCAGTGACATCACAGTTGAATAGGCTCTGTGATTGGCTGTTGTCATAGCTATGCACTTACACTCTACCACAAAGATTCAACAGCTAATCCCTATCTTATTTTAATCAGGATATAGACTGGGTATTGCTAACTGTTTTCAATTAGCTTAATATAATTTTTAGTTTATAAAATGTATTCCTAAAGGAAGCAAATGTTAACTATTCAAAGTAAAGAACATGCACATTTTTAAAAATAGCAATGAAAATATTGTACTTACGAAGGTATTGACAATGGAGGGTAATATATCCGAAACTTAGGTATTCATTTTTTTTAAAAAACAAATTCAAGTAACGGCGTTTCATTGAGCAACTGAAGATGGGAGAGATTCTCCCTAAATGCATCTTACTTTTATGTAAGTAATTGAAGTTTAGTGTAAAAAAATGAATACCTAAGTTTAGCAATGAAAATGTTATTTATAGGCATATTAACACACATTCACTTAAGAATAAACTCATTAATCGATTTACCATTACAAATTTGGCATTCAATTAAATCCTTACCACAGTACAATCCTTAGAGAGAGCTGTCAACTGCTAGAAAATTCACAGTATTCATTTGGGGATGCATATTCTAATCTGTTAGGGGTTGTAATGAACTTTAAGTTTATGTTTTCATCCCCAGAAGTGTCCATGTTTATAGTCTGTATTTACAAATGTAGATTTTTCTCCCACATTGCTAGCTCAATCGGTCCTATGCTGCTTTCACTATGTAATGGTTCTCTGTTCAAAAATGAGATGCCCCACTGATTTTCCTATTTCTTTGTATTTCATGTTCCTGATGTGCACTTTTAAGTGTGTACCTATTTTTAAGTGTGTACCAATATTTCTCTTTGTTCTTCAGAAATGCATATTTGTGATTCTTCACAATTTTGTAAATAACTGCTTTTTTTTTCTCCAGTGGAATACTTTCATTAATATTGGTATTCAGAAAATGTTTAACATAAAATATTTTTATTGCTGCCAACCAAATAACATCTTTTTAGAATATTCTGAAATTTGTGCTTAGCCCATGGATAATATGTGAATTTTTTAAAAATTATCATATCTTTACCTGCTGAAGCTGTGGCTTAAGTTTTTACTTCTTGAACTTTTATCTTACTTATGAACTAGTTCTGTGCTAAATTCATTTTTAATCGTTGTTCTTTCTATTTGCTTCTCTTCTATAGAGTATTCTTAATTTTTCATGGGTAGGTTAATGAGTCAGTGAATTAAGCTGTTTATTACTGCATGTTTTGTGTTCTTGGGTTAAATTTGTCGCCTTTGAACTAATAAACTAATGAACATTAAACAGATAATTTGGTCATAAAATTAATATTTTGGCCTAGCATTAAAAATGGCTCTCTAATAATTACTAAATTTTTAATACAAATGGTGCATAATTTAGAGTTAGAAATAAAATCAAGTTTTAAGCTGCCAGAAAATCTCTGCGGGACTATTTATGACTTCCAATTCAGTAAATTAATTAATTACTTCTATTTTAAGGTTAAAAGGCAACCTTTTAAAAATAACCCTATTATTGTGTGATAATTATTACTTTAATGATGTAAGGAGCATTATTTATTCAGCTTTTAACAGTTTTATGAAAACCTAAATAAATAAAAGACATAATTAGTTATAAATTTATTTTCTTAGCTCAGTATTAAAAATGGCTCCTTAACAATTACTCATCCCAACATTTTGATACAATTAAGCCCTGTTGCTTAATTCAGAGCTAAAAAGGAAACATTTTGAGTTTCCAGAATTTAAAATGCATGAGAGAATATCTAATACTTCAAATTCAATAGATTTTACATTATCTTCAATTTTAACCTTAAATGGCCACATGGTAAATAATGCTATAATTGTGTTATAATTACACTTTAGAGCTGTTAGGAGCATTTTTAGTTAGCTCTTGACCAGTTTGATGAAAAAATAAATAAATAGGTAAATAAAACAGATAAATTAATTATAATATGAATTTCTCGGCAAAATATTAAAAATGGCTTGCTAAAAATTACTCATTCTCAATTTTTAACACTAATAAGCTTAGGTGCTTATTTTACAACATATCGAATACAATTTTAGCTGATGAATATTTAAAATGTTTATTTAAAGAATGGGAAAACAAAATTTGAGATTTCCAAGTGGCAGGGATCAAAATACCATGCCTTTTAGCTATGATAATTGCTCCATTTTTATAATGAAATTAAATATTTCAAATTGTGGATATCTAACTAATATTATCCAAATTTAATTAAATATAAGCAACAAAATAAGAAGTTAATTAAATTGATAATTTGTAAAGGTAATTGTGAAAATGATCAATTATATTAACATTGCAGGAGTTAATTCACTTGGGCAGTTTTTAGCATTATCTTTTCAAGGACCTAATATAATTATTTTCAATGCAATAAGCACAATTGAAAGTAATGTAAATATATGGCATGAAATTAATATTTTCACATTATAATTTACAGTTTGTACAAAGGAAGCTAAATGGGTATATATTGTAATAAGATGGACAAATGAGCAATTTACTAGTAAAATTAGGCTTGAGATATCTGAACATTGTTTTCATATTCAAATGGTTTTAGTTTTCAAGCATACACTGAAAATTCATTTTAATCATATATTCACAAATTGTCAATATGGCGGAAATATCAACGTTATTTTTAACAAATTGGTAGGTAAAATGTCTGCATTAAGTCAATTTAAAGAAGGAAGAGCTCATTAATTGTATTTAACTACTTTAATTGAATAATTTTATTCATATAGGGATTTGATTGTTGGAAATGATACTTTTGATTTTAATTTATGCATTTTATTTCATAAGATAAAAAAAAATACTACTTAGCTGTTGGTTACGTCATATGATTCAATTAGCATCTAAAAAACTGCATTAAAATTACATTTTGACGTTAATTGAAAATTAAAATGCTTTTTAACGAGTTTAAACAGTTTTTCAGACACGCAATACATTTTAAGTTTTATTTTGCACACTAAAACATACTTTTAATAGCTTTTATGACTCTTGAATTGTCCGCCGCGGGCCCGCCTTTTCGCTCATTCCTTTGAAAGTTTCTGTGGCGTTTGGATGTGTAGGGGTGGCACGCTTAAAACTGCTTGCGTCTGTACACTCTTGTATTTTTAAAACGCTTTATTTTCATTTCACAAATGATAATACGTAAAGAGCAAGTTAAAATAATGTATATAAGTAAATACATTGGTGAAACACGCCTCTTTATGGACATTATTGCAATTGAGTAATGATGGATATTGTTAGAAGCAGAAGATCCATAGCCGTGACGTCAGGTTGGTTTTCAATGCGCATGCGCAGGTTTAACAATAATGATGTGCAAAGATTATTTCAAATATGTCAGTGTTTGGAAAAATACTTTTACTTGTATTCATATTGGGCGTTTATTTTGTATTACTGCAGTGTACAACATGGTTTATCTACACAACTTTTAAAATAAACAATATATTTGTGCGCTTTGCCATTATTGTTTATCTTATCAATCATAATGTAGTAGTAACTAATTTGAAAATCTCCGTCCGTAATTTCAATGGATTATGCACATACGCCATGTTTGATCTTGGTAACAAGGGGTAACAGTGGATATGTTCAAAAAACGATTGCAATGCTTATCTAATTATTTCTTTGGTGTCAAATATAATTTGTCTTTATTTTTAAAATTTTCATTTTATTTTTATTTCTCTTAAAATATGTTTCTCATAAAATATGTTTAAGTGTACAAAAACTTATTAAAAACGCAATTCTTATACATACTTAAGGATTGACTGTTTTTCTATATTTATCGCTTTAATAGTAGTTCATATCGCACCAATTGCCTTGTTGATGATAATGATTGCGATAATTACATGGTATACCAAATATTCCGCTTCTTATCAGTACACAATCTCTTATTTCATTTCAGCTGTCCTGTCTTTATGATATATAAATTAAACGAAAAAGTTATACAATTTAATTATTAAGCCATATAACCACGAATTGTGCTCGCCCATTTTAGATCAGTTCCATATTATTAACTTACTTCATTCGTGCAATCCGCCTATAGTTACAGCATTCCTTGCGTCTTCGTAGTAATGCACTGTTGAAGACAGTAATGAACTAATTTTATATTTATCCAAATTTTATCACTGAAGTCAGAGTTATTCTGCAGCGACATTATATTGACACACCATCTTTCACACTGCAACACCACCACTTCCTGTTAACATTGCTTGCAGAGCAGTTTGCAGTGCTTTCCCTGAGGAGTAAACGCTGACATGACAAAACGATTGTCTGTTGCCAACTCGAGGCTTATGACACATTCGTGCAGATGATGCATATTACGCACAAACATCGTGAAAATATTTTCCACTATCAGACCATCTACATGTTTCTTTCATTGCATTAATAATCTGAGTTTAGCGTTGTTGCTTAGTTCATTATTATGCCAATGTAATAAATACGTTTTCTTAATTAAAATTAAATGAAGTTCATGAGCAGACACTCACACAAGCAAATTTTATTCTTTCATATCTAAAACACATAGCGCCATGGAGCAATTTGCTTTACATACGCGTGTGTTATGGCAAAAAGTGTTGCTGATCTATTTATTTAGTTCCTATTTTCTCAAAGCATATTTTATTAACATTAAAATAGACACAAAACAAGTTCAACAGGACATGGCAAAATAAAATTCTGATGAAGGTGAAGGAAAATGTACTGAACATTAGTGTTGACAAATATCACTATTAGTATCTGATAATATACAAATCCAGCTTATGCCGCGTTTTAGGCACTGTTATGTTGTAAACGGGGAACATTTCCTACATCTAATTAAATGTAAATTTTATGGTCAAACACTGGGCGCTAATGACCTTAGTAGTTTTGCGCCCTTAAACAATACTCACAATTAAACACAAAGAAACCTTATTCAGCGAAATATTTGTATACAATGGCCATTCAAAAATTAAATTTTCCCGTTTTGAAAAATTATTAAATACGATTTTTTCTATGAAAAAAAAAAATATTTGCACTGCAGAACTTCTATTTTACTTTCTAACATAATCGTATTTTTATCCTAACATTCCGGCACTGTGATTCATGTGTCTCGATATTGCCTAGCCCGTTTGCGCGGATTTCACTACATAACTATTTTCAAATCGCCGGTTACGGAGGTGTTCTTTGAGTCAGAGAAAAATATGGAAATTACTCGGGGCAAGATCTGGTGAACACGCAGGATGACAAAGAATCTCTCATTTAAACTTGTCAAATTAAAAGTCCACAGCGTTTGCGTTTGATTGAGATGGAATTCTCTCTCTCTCTCTCTCTCTCTCACACACACACACACACACACAAGAGTTGCAGATGTACAATCGCTTGTCAAAGCACTATGGCATTCGGACTGCGATATTGTGAGAGCTGAATTTATAGTTTGGGTAAAGTCCTGCCCTCTTTTAGAAGATTTTCCAGCAATGCTAGATTTCACTCGAGGAAGCAACCAGAAGTAGCATGGTTTCAAGGTCAGGGCTATAGGGTGGATGGTCAAATAACAGGATTTTGGCGACATCCAGTTTCTTCAAATTTGAGGCTGTTCTATGAACGCATTGACTTGCAAAGGCAACAGTCTTGAAGTTTCTGTCTTTGGACGCCGTCATCTCAGCTCTTCTGTTTTTCGCAGTTTTAAATGTTCATGGAGTATGCTGTCAATGCTGCCAACACGGATACCCATTTCCACAATTAGCATTTCACCTGTAATGTGCAGATTTTCCTCCACTAAGTTCCTCATTCTTTGAAATGTTCTCTCGTTCACAGCTTTCCGAGGCCGGCCAGAGCGAGGGCTGTATTGCAAAGTCTCTCCCCTTCTTCAAATGATGGAATCCATTTTGCAATCGTATCAAATGAACAAACTTGATCACATGAACAGCTATCAAGTTCTGGTGAAATTTTTCCCTCGCTTTGTCTTATAGCGTGTGTAGAATCTAAAGCTTTCTTTAGAAATATACATGACTTTTCACTAGCTTGATACCTTAAGGTTCATTGTAACCAGTTCTGTTAATTACATTTTTGTAGACAGCATTGTCCAATAATGGATAATTTAGTAGCAAACTTTTTGAATGCCCCTCGTAAAACCACCCGACAGTCCCAAAATACCGTCGCCATAATCTTTTCTGTAGGACGTGTGATTTTTTTTTGGGGGGGGGCACTTTCACTGTCGTTTTGTCTCCAGGGTTGAATGATTCACCCAAAGTTCATCGCATTCAGCGTGTTAATCTTCCTCTCTTTGGTACATTTCTAAATTTATTTCGGGTTGAACTTATCTGTTGTTTATGAACACCATAGGACAGTGGGGTACCCATCTCGCTCAGTTTTTCATTGCTCAGTTCCAATCTCGGGAAGTAGAAATCTACGAACTTCAGCAATAGTGAAAAGACGATCTTTTTCAATAGTATTGCGTACATACTGCAAAAATGACATTGTTGACAGTTCATGGCTTACTTCGGAAGAGAAGTAAAGCTGTTGGTCCCGTGTCGTAGATTTACAACACGAAAAAGAAACTCAAGCCTGAAAGAGGAGATCTCTGAGCAAAATTTATCGGCCATTTCACGTCCTGAAATGAATGGGACGGTGATGACCTGAAATGTTAAAGAGCTTCCTTAAATAAATCAAATCAACAAATCCTTTTTTTTCACAATGCACATTTTCAGACCTACCATGAACTACATACGTCTTCCCATAGACAGAGGTTAACTCACAATGAATAAAAACTGAACTGAAAGCAGTTTCGCTTTTACATAATTTTTATTTATTTCCTTTTTTTTTTTTGTTAATTTTTTGGCACCACGGGTGGCCGATGTTAAGGCACGGACTCGTGAGCGGGAGGTCTGGGGTTAGAATCCCACCAAGAATGTGAGATTTTCCTCAGTCGTCATAAATGGCAAATACAGGGAGGTACCCTAAACAAAGGCCTGTAACACTTCCTTTCCTAAAAAAAAAGTCTTTCCCAATTTATCATTTCATCTCAAGTAACATCAGTGTCCACTGCCTGTGGTGCCTCAGTAGTAAAAACGGGAGTAATTGTTTTACCCCCCCCCCCCCCTCACCGAGTACTGCCATGCTCCTTAATAAAATACACTTTAATTCCTGCAGTTTTCTATTTCAGAAATAAAAAGGAAATTTACTATTTGGATGACCCTCATATTAGTAAATATTTTTTATAACATTCTAAAATGTTAATTGGTAAAGTAATTAAAATTTATTTCCACAAAATTGTATTTTGTTCAAAACTTAATTTCTGAAAAATAAGGCACTTGTTTCAAGAATGGATATAATATAAAATAGTTTCTTTAAGATGATCTGGATAAAAAATAATATGTAATTTAAAATCCAAGCTCATTATATCAACTCAAATAAAATTTACCTTTCACTTGAGTATGTTATTTTCATACGATACAAGAGTATATTCATTTAATTTTAAAATACATTGGTGTTTTTCTTTTGTTTCTCAGGAAGCAGAAGCTGACTGTATAAGCATCGCAAATGTGAGTGTGTTCATATATTAGTGGGTATAGCATAGCTTTATTGAAGCATAAATTGCTTTTCTCACTAAGAGTATAAAGATAAAGGATAGAATAACTACAGACACATTTAATATAATATTAAGTATATTTTGCTATTTAAACAAGACTCTTTAAAAGAAAATTAAAGAAATCCCTTTTTCACATATTACTAAGTCTCTAGGTTACTTACATTAACTTATTGTAATGCATTTACATGAGCAAATTAGTTATTGCTAATAGATGATGGAAAGGCACAAATAATTCCAGGGAATAATATACACATATTTATATTAAAGGATAGAATGGCTAATATTTAATAAAAGTACATTTCACTGAATTTGGAAAAAATTCACAGCAATGGCTTTCAATTATTTAAAATATGTATAAAAGGAGGGTATCTACTAAAATCATGAATAACCATTAAGTAGGGGGCAATATTTCCACTTAGTCCATCATCTACATAATGCTTTAAATTATAAAGTTATTTCTCCAGATGCATTCTTTGGATATATAAGTATAAATGATCATAGGCAGAAGAATATTCAACAAAAAAAATTATATATATACCTCTAAAAAATTAGGATTACTCACCTACTAGATTACATGTAAATGATGAATTTCATAGGATACTTATAGAAAAATCAGATATTTTAGCACTTATTATGATAGACTGAAAAATTAGGAAGCAAAAATACAAATGTATTTATACTAGAAGAATGCCTAAAAAAAAACCCCTTTTTAATTAGCATTCCTCAGCTACTAGATTATATGTAAACAGGATATTTAGAGAAAAAGCAGATATTTTAATACTTCTTATAATAGGCAGAAAAGTTAGGATAAAAATTCAAATGTATTTGTACTAGAAGTTAGAATGCATAATATTTAAGGAGTACACATGGCTATATATCTGACAAGGTTAAAGGTAGTAGATTTTAATTATTTATTTTTAATAATTGGAAAAAAGGAGATGTGCTACAGTAATGGTTAATCTCTATAGTCAAGGGAGAGGGTGGGCCCCACGATTTTCTAACAAGAGGTCTCTTTTCCTTATCATCTGGTATAAGCAGGATAAATAATTGCAACATTTCCAGATACATTTAATATAATGTTAAGTAGATTTAGTTTTTTAAAGGAGATTCTTTAAAAGAAAATTAAAGAAATCCCTTTTTTATATATTACTCAGTCTCTAAGTTACTTAATTATTGTAATGCAGTTACATGAGCAAATTAGTTATTGCTAATATAAGATGGAAAGGCACAAATAATTGGGAGATATAATATACACATCTTCATATTAAAGGATACATTGGCTAATATTTAATAACAGCTCATACCGATGAATTTCGAAAAAATTCATGGCAATGGCTTTGAATTACTTATAATATGAATAAGAGGAGGACATGCTCTAAAATCATGACTAATCATTAAGTACGGTAGAATACTTCCATTTACTCTATCATGTACATAATCCTTTAAGTATTTAAAGTTATTTTTCCAGAAACATTCTTTGGATATATAAGTGTAAATTAACATAGGCAGCAGAATTTTCAACAAAAACTAATTATAAGTCTTAAAAACTAGAATTACTCAGCTACAAGATTATGAAATAATGAATTTCATAGGATATTCATATAAAAGTCAAATATTTTAACACTTATTATGATAGACTGAAAAATTAGGAAGCAAAATACAAATGTATTTATACCAGCAGTTAGAATGCATTTTTATATATATAAAAGATAGAAAGAAAAGAAAAGAAAAAGGAAACCTCATACATTACAGTTACTCAGCTACTAGAGTACATGTAAATATTCCATTTCATAGGATATTTATAGAAAAGGCAGATATTTTAAGAATTATTATGATAGACAGAAAAATTAGGTAGCAAAATTAGAAATATGTTTAGAGTAGAAGTAAGAATGCCCTAATATTAACAAAAAAACAAAATCTTATAAATTAGGATTACTCAGCTACTATCTTACATGTAAATAATCAATTTTGTAGTATATTTAGAAAAAAATCAGATATCTTAACACCTATTATGATAGACAGAAAAATTAAGAAGACAAAATATAAATTTATTCATACTAGAAATAAGAATGCTTAATATTAACAAAAAAAAATTCTTATAAATTAGGATTACTCATCTACTAGATTACATGTAAATATCAGTTTCATAGAATATTTACAGAAAAATCAGGTATTTTAGTACTTCTTATGATAGACAGAAAAGATAGAAAGCAAAAATACAAATGTATTTATATTACAGGTTAAAATGCCTAACTTTTAAGAAACATTATTTAAATATACAAATGAGATGTTTAATGGTTATAGCTTTAAATTATTTATTTTTAATAATCGGATAAAATGAGGTGATGTTCTACAGTAAAGGATGATCGTCACATTCATGGGCAAGGTTGGGGCCCATGATTTATGAATCAGAAATCTCCATTCCCTATAATCTGGTATAAGCAGGATAAAGAACTGCAAAATTTCCAGATGCATTTGATAAAATATTAAATATATATTGCTCTTTAAAGGAAATTCTTTAAAAGAAAATTAAAGAAATCCCTTTATTAAATATTACTCAGTCTCTAGGTTAATTACAAATAATTATTGTAATGCAGTTACATGAGCTAATTAGTTATTGCTAATGGAAGATGGAAAGGCACAAATAATTGGCAGGAATAATGTATCCATATTTGTATTAAAGGGTAGATTGGCTAATAACAGGTGCACATACCGATGAATTTTAAAAAATTAATTCCAAGGACTAGGAATTACTGATAATATAAGAGCAAAATCTGCTCTAAAATAATGATAACCATTAAGTAGGGTAGAATACTTCCATTTACCATATCATCTACATACTCCTTTAAATATTAAAGTAATTTTTCCACAAGCATTCTTTGCATATATAAGTCTAAATTAACATCGGCAGCAGAATTTTCAACAAAAAAAAATTATACGTGTTAAAAACTAGGACAACTCAGCTGCAAGATTTGCTGGAAATAATTTCATACGATATTTACAGAAAAATCATATATTTTAATACTTATGATAGACTGAAAAACTAGGAAGCAAAAATACAAATGTATTTTTATTATAGGTTAAATTACCTATTTGTAAAAATCTATACATGAATATACAAATAAGAAGTTTAATGGTTGTAGCTTTTAATTATATAATTTTAATCAGAGGAAAAAGCAGCTGATGTTTTACAGTAAAGGATGATTGCCAGTGTCATGGGCTAGGTTGGGGCCCATGATTTATGAATTAGAATTCTCCTTTCTTTATAATCTAATATAAGCAGAGAAAGAATTGCAAAATTTCCAGATACATTTTCATAATATTAAGTATATTATGCTCTTTAAAGGAGATTCTTTAAAAGAAAATTAAAGAAATCCCTTTATTAAATATCAATCAGTTTCTAGGTTAATTACATATTATTATCATATTGCAGCTACTGGAGTAATTAGTTATTTCTAATAGAAGATGTAAAGGCACCAATAATTGGGACGAATAATATACCTATATTTATATTAAAGGATAGATTGGCTAATAATAAGTGCACATATCGATGAATTTAAAAAAAATTAATTGCAATGACTTGGAATTACTGATAATATGTATAAGAGCAAACTCTGCTGTAATATCATGATAACCATTAAGTAGGGTAGAATACTTCCATTACCATATCATCTACATACTCCTTTAAACATTAAAGTTATTTTTCCACAAGCATTCTTCCGATATATAAGTGTAAACTAACATAGGTAGCAGATTTTTCAACAATGACGAATTATGAGTCTTAAAATCTAGGATAACTAAGATTACATGCAAATAATTAAAATCTTAGGATATTTATAGAAAAATCATATATTTTAACACTTAGGATAGATGGTAAAAATAGGAAGATAAATATAAATGTATCTATAGGTTAAAATACTTATTTCCAAAAATCTATACATGAATATACAAATGACAATATTAATGGTTGTAGTTTTAATTATATAATTTTATAATAGGAGAAAAGCAGGTGATGTTTTACAGTTAAGAATGATCGCCACAGTCATGGGCGAGGTTGGGGCCTATGATTTTTGAATCAAAATTCTCCTATCCCTATAATCTGGTGTAAGCAGAATAAAGAATTGTAATATTTTCAGATACATTCTATATAATATTAAGTATATTTTGCTCTTTAAAGGAGATTCTTTAAAAGAAAATTAAAGAAATCCCTTTATTAAATATTAATCAGTCTCTAGGTTAATTGCATATAATTATCATATTGCAGCTACTGGAGTAATTAGGTATTGCTAATAGAAAATGGAAAGGCACATATAATTGGCAGTAATAATATACCCATATTTATATTGAGAGATAGATTGGATAATAATAAGTGCACATACAGATGAATTTAAAAAAAATTAATTGCAATGACTTGGAATTCCTTATAATACGTTTAAGAGGAGGATCTGATCTAAAATCATGTATAACCATTAAGTAGGGTAGAATACTTGCATTAACTATATCACCTACAAATTCCTTTAAAATAAAAGTTATTTTTCCAGAAGCATTCTTCGGATATTTAAGTTTAAATTAACATCGGCAGCAGAATTTTCAACAAAATAGAAATATAAATCTTAAAAACTAGGAACACTCAGCAGCAAGATTACCTGCAAATAATTAATTTCATGGGATTATTAGAAAAGTCATGTATTTTAATACTTATTATCATAGAACGAAAAACTAGGAAGCAAAATACAAATGTATTTATACTATAGGTTAAATTACCTATTTGTAAAAATCTATTCATGAATATACAAATGACAAATTTAATGGTTGTAGCTTTCAATTACATAATTTTAATAATAGGAAAAAGTAGGTGATGTTTTACAGTAAAGGAATATCGCCACAGTCATGGGCGAGGTTGGGGCCCATGATTTTTTAATTAGAATTCTCCTACTTTTATAATCTCGTATTAGCAGAGAAAGAATTACGAAAATTTCCAGATTCATTTTACATAATATTAAGTATATTTTGCTCTTTAAAGGAGATTCTTTAAAAGAAAATTAAAGAAATCCCTTTATTAAATATCAATCAATCTCTAGGTTAATTACATATAATTATCATATTGCAGCTACTGGAGTAATTAGTTATTGCTAATAGAAGATGGAAAGGCACAGTTAATTGGAAGGAATAATATACCCATATATATATTTAAGGACATATAGGCTAATCACAGGTGAACATACTGATGAATTTGAAAAAAATTAATTGCAATGACTTGGAATTTCTTATAATATGTTTAAGAGGAGGATCTGTTCTAAAATCATGAATAACCATTAGGTGGGGTAGAATACTTGCAATGACTATATTATTGACATACCCCTTTAAAATTAAAGTTAATTTTCCACAAGCATTCTTCGGATATATAAGTTTAAATTAACATCAGCAGCAGAATTTTCAACAAAAAAAAATTATACGTGTTAAAAACTAGGACAACTCAGCTACAAGATTACCTGGAAATAATTAATTTCATGGGATATTTATAAAAAGATCATATACTTTAATACTTATTAAGATAGACCGAAAAACTAGGAAGTGAAAATGCAAATGTGTTTATATTATAGGTTAAATTACGTATTTATAAAAATCTATTCATGAATATACAAATGAGCGTTTAATGGTTTTGCTTTTAATTACATAATTTTAATAATAGGATTAAGGAGGTGATGTTCTACAGTAAAGGATGATCGCCACAGTCATGGGCGAGGTTGGGGCCAATGATTTTTTAATTAGAACTCTCCTTCCTTTATAATCTGGTATAAGCGGAGAAAGAATTATGAAAATTTCCAGATAAATTATACATAATATTAAGTATATTTTGCTCTTTAAAGGAGATTCCTGAAAAGAAAATTAAAGAAATCCCTTTATTAAATATCAATCAGTCTCTAGGTTAATTACATATAATTATCATATTGCAGCTACTGGAGTATTAGGTATTTCTTATAGAAGATGGAAAGGCACATATAATTGGCAGTAATAATATACCCATAATTATATTGAGAAATAGATTGGATAATAATAGGTGAACATATTGATGAATTTGAAAAAAATTAATTGCAATGTCTTGGAATTACTTATAATGCGTATAAGAAGAAGAAGATTTGTTCTAAAATCATGAATAATCCTTAAGTAGGGTAGAATACTTCCATTTACCATAATAATAGTGCACATACAGATGAATTTAAAAAAAATTAATTACAATTATTTGGAATTACTGATAATATGTATAAGAGCAAAATCTGCTATAATATCATGATAACCATTAAGTATGGAAGAATACTTTGATTTATCATATCATGTGCATCCTCCTTTAAAATTAAAGTTAATATTCCACAAGCATTCTTCGGATATATAAGTTTAAATTAACATCGGCAGCACAATTTTCAACAAAATACAAATATAAGTCTTAAAAACTAGGACAACTCAGCTACAACATTACCTGGAAATAATTAATTTCATGGGATTTTTATAGAAAAATCATATATTTTAATACTTATTAAGATAGACCAAAAAACTAGGAAGCAAAAATCCAAATGTATTTATACTATAGGTTAAATTACCTATTTTTAAAAATCTATATATTAATATACAAAAGACAAGTTTAACGATTGTAGTTTTTAATTACATAATTGTAATAATAGGAAAACGGAGGTGATGTTCTACAGTAAAGGATGATCGCCACAGTCATGGGCGAGGTTGGGGCCCATGATTTTTTAATTAGAATTCTCCTTCCTTTGTAATCTGGTATAAGCAAAGAAAGAATTATGAAAATTTCCAGATACATTTTACATAATATTAGGTATATTTTGCTCTTTAAAGGAGATTCTTTAAAAGAAAATTAAAGAAATCCCTTTATTAAATATCAATCAGTCTCTAGGTTAATTGCATATAATTATCATATTGCAGCTACTGGAGTAATTAGGTATTGCTAATAGAAGATGGAAAGGCACATATAATTGGCAGTAATAATATACCCATAATTATATTGAGAGATAGATTCGATAATAATAAGTGCACACACAGACGAAGTTAAAAAAAATCAATTGCAATGACTTGGAACTTCTTATAATACAATGACTTGGAACTTCTTATAATACGTTTAAAATGAGGATCTGATCTAAAATCTTGTATAACCATTAGGTAGGGTAGAATACTTGCATTCACTATATCATCTACATACTCCTTTAAAATTAAAGTTAATTTTCCACAAGCATTCTTCGGATATATATGTTTAAATTAACATCAGCAGCAGAATTTTCAACAAAATAGAAATATAAGTCTTAAAAACTAGCACAACTCAGCTACGAGATTACCTGGAAATAATTAATTTCATGGGATATTTATAGATAAATCATATATTTTAATACTTATTAATATAGACCGAAAAACTAGGTAGCAAAAATCCAAATGTATTTATACTATAAGTTAAATTATATATTTGTAAAAATCTATACATTAATATACAAAAGACAAGTTTAATGGTTGTAGCTTTTGATTATATAATTGTAATAATAGGAAAAAGGAGGTGATGTCCTACAGTAAACGATGATCTCCACAGACATGGGCGAGGTTGGGGCCCATGGTATTTTAATTAAAATTCTGCTTTCCCTATAAGCTACTTTAAGCAGATAAAGAATTGCAAAATTTCCAGATACATTTAGATAATGTTAAGTATATTTTGCTCTTTAAAGGAGATTCTTTAAAAGAAAATTAAAGAAATCCCTTTATTAAATATCAATCAGTCTCTAGGTTATTGCATATAATTATCATATTGCAGCTACTGGAGTAATTAGGTATTGCTAATAGAAGATGGAAATGCACATGTAATTGGCAGTAATAATATACCCATATTTATTTGAGAGATAGATTGGATAATAATAAGTGCACATACTTATGAATTTAAAAAAAATTAATTGCAATGACTTGCATTCTCTGATAATATGTTTAAGAGGAGGATCTGATCTAAAATCATGTATAACCATTAAGTAGGGTAGATAACATGCATTGCCTATATCATCTACATAATCCTTTAAAATTAAAGTTAATTTTCCACAAGCATTCTTCAGATATATATGTTTAAATTAACATAGGCAGCAGAATTTTCAACAAAATGGAAATATAAGTCTTAAAAATTAGGACAACTCGGCTACAAGATTACTTGGAAATAATTAATTTAATGGGATATTTATACAAATATCATATATTTTATTACTTATTAAGATAGACCGAAAAACTAGGAAGCAAAAATACAAATGTATTTATACTATAGGTTAAATTACCTATTTGTAAAAATCTATACATTAATATACAAAAGACCAGTTTAAAGTTGTAGCTTTTAATTATATAATTGTAATAATAGGAAAGAGGAGGTGATGTTCTACAGGAAAGAATGATTGCCACAGTCATGGGCGAGGTTCGGGCCCATAGTTTTTTATTTAAAATTCTTTCCCCATAATCTGCTTTAAGCAGAGAAAGAATTGCAGAGAAAGGTACATTTTACATAATATTAAGTATATTTTGCTATTTAGAGGAGATTCTTTGAAAGAAAATTAAAGAAATCCCTTTATTAAATATCAATCAGTCTCTAGGTTAATTGCAATAATTATCATATTGCAGCTACTGGAGTAATTAGGAATTGGTAATAGAAGATGGAAAGGCACATATAATTGGCAGTAATAATATTAGCATAATTATATTGAGAGATAGATTGTATAATAATAAGTGCACATACAGATGAATTTAAATAAATGAATTGCAATGACTTGGAATTTCTTATAATACGTTTAAGAGGAGGATCTGATCTGAAATCATGTATAACCATTAAGTAGGGTGGAATACTTATATTGACTATATCATCTACATACTCCTTTAATATTAAAGTTATTTTTCCACAAGCATTCTTCGGATATATAAGTTTAAATTAACATCGGCAGCAGAATTTTCAACAAAATAGAAATATAAGTCTTAAAAACTAGGACACCTGAGCTACAAGATTACCTGGAAATATTTAATTACATGGGATATTTATAGAAATATCATATATTATAATACTTATTAAGATAGACCGAAAAACTAGAAAGCAAAAATCCAAATGTATTTATACTATAGGTTTAATTACCTATTTGTAAAAATCTATACATTAATATACAAAATTCAAGTTTAATGGTTGTAGCTTTTAATTATTTAATTGTAATAATAGGAAAAAGGAGGTGATGTTCTACAGTAAAGAATGATTGCCACAGTCATGGGCAAAGGTTCGGGCCCATGGTTTTTTATTTAAAATACTTTCCCTATAATCTGCTTTAAGCAGAGAAAGAATTGCAGAGAAAGATACATTCTACATAATATTAAGTATATTTTGCCCTTTAAAGGAGATTCTTTGAAAGAAAATTAAAGAAATCCCTTTATTAAATATCAATCAGTCTCTATGTTAATGATAATTGCAATAATTATCATATTGCAGCTACTGGAGTAATTAGGAATTGCTAATAGAAGATGGAAAGGCACATATAATTGGCAGTAATAATATACCCATAATTATATTGAGAGATAGAAAAGATTATAATAAATGCACATACAGATGAATTTAAAAAAAATCAATTGCAATGACTTAGAACTTCTTATAATACGTTTAAGAGGAGGATCTGATCTAAAATCATGTATAACCATTAATTACGGTAGAATACTTGCATTGGCTATATCATCTATATACTCCTTTAAAATTAAAATTATTTTTCCACAAGCATTCTTCGGATATATAAGTTTAATTAACATCGCCAGCAGAATTTTCAACAAAATAGAAATATAAGTCTTAAAAACTAGGACAACTCAGTTACAAGATTACACGGAAATAATTAATTTCATGGGATATTTATAGAAAAATGATATATTTTAATACTTATTAAGATAGACCGAAAAACTAGGAAGCAAAAATACAAATGTATTTATACTATAGGTTAAATTACCTATTTTTAAAAATCTATACATTAATATACAAAAGACAAGTTTAATGGTTATAGCTTTTAATTATATTATTGTAATAATAGGAAAAAGGAGGTGATGTTCTACACTAAAGGATGATCACCACAGTCATGGGCGAGGTTGGGGCCCATGGTATTTTATTTAAAATTCTGCTTTCCCTATAATCTGCTTTAAGCAGAGAAAGAACTGAAAAATTTCCAGATACATTTTATATAATATTAAGTATATTTTGCTCTTTAAAGGAAATTCTTTAAAAGAAAATTAAAGAAATCCCTTTATTAAATATCAATCAATTTCTAGGTTAATTGCATATAATTATCATATTGCAGCTACTGGAGTAATTAGGTTTTGCTAATAGAAGATGGAAATACACATGTAATTGGCAGTAATAATATACCCATATTTATTTGAGAGATAGATTGGATTATAATAAGTGCACATACTTATGAATTTAAAAAAAATTAATTGCAATGACTTGCAATTTCTGATAATATGTTTAAGAGGAGGATCTGATCTAAAATCATGTATAACCATTAAGTAGGGTAGATAACATGCATTGCCTATATCATCTACATAATCCTTTAAAATTAAAGTTAATTTTCCACAAGCATTCTTCAGATATATATGTTTAAATTAACATAGGCAGCAGAATTTTCAACAAAATAGAAATATAAGTCTTAAAAATTAAGACAACTCGGCTACAAGATTACTTGGAAATAATTAATTTAATGGGATATTTATACATATATCATATATTTTATTACTTATTAAGATAGACCGAAAAACTAGGAAGCAAAAATCCAAATGTATTTATACTATAGGTTAAATTACCTATTTGTAAAAATCTATAAATTAATATACAAAAGACAAGTTTTATGGTTGTAGCTTTTAATTATATAATTGTAATATTAGGAAAAAGGAGGTGATGTTCTACAGTAAAGGATGATTGCCACAATCATGGGCGAGGTTGGGGCCCATGGTTTTTATTTAAAACTCTTTGCCCATAATCTGCTTTAAGCAGAGAAAGAATTGCAGAGAAAGATACATTTTAAATAATATTAAGTATATTTTGCTCTTTAAAGGAGATTCTTTAAAAGAAAATTAAAGAAAACCCTTTATTAAATATCAATCAGTCTCTAGGTTATTGCATATAATTATCATATTGCAGCTACTGGAGTAATTAGGTATTGCTAATAGAAGATGGAAAGGTACATACAATTGGCAGTAATAATATAAGCATAATTATATTGAGAGATAGATTGTATAATAATAAGTGCACATACAGATGAATTTAAATAAATGAATTGCAATGACTTGGAATTTCTTACAATAGGTTTAAGAGGAGGATCTGTTCTAAAATCATGAATAACCATTAAGTACGATAGAACACTTGCATTGACTATATCATTCACATACTCCTTTAAAATTAAAGTTATTTTTCCATAAGCATTCTTCGCATATATAAGTTTAAATTAACATCGGCAGCAGAAGTTTCAACAAAATAGAAATATAAGTCTTAAAAACTAGGACAACTCAGCTACAAGATTACCTGGAAATATTGAATTTCATGGGATATTTATAGAAAAATCATATATTTTAATACTTCTTAAGATAGACCGAAAAACTAGGAAGCAAAAATCCAAATGTTTTTATACTATAGGTTAAATTACCTATTTGTAAAAATCTACACATTAATATACAAAAGACAAGTTTAATTGTTGTAGCTTTTAATTATATAACTGTAATAATAGGAAAAAGGAGGTGATGTTCTACAGTAAAGGATGATTGCCACAGTCATGGGCGAGGTTGGGGCCCATGGTATTTTATTTAAAATTCTGCTTTCCCTATAATCTGGTTTAAGCAGAGAAAGAATTGCAAAATTTCCAGATACATTTTATATAATATTAAGTATATTTTGCTCTTTAAAGGAGATTCTTTAAAAGAAAATTAAAGAAATCCCTTTATTAAATATCAATCAGTGTCTAGGTTAATTGCATATAATTATCATATTTCAGCTACTGGAGTAATTAGGTTTTGCTAATAGAAGATGGAAAGGCACATATAATTGGCAGTAATAATATACGCATAATTATATTGAGAGATAGATTGGATAATAATAAGTGCACATACTTATGAATTTAAAAAAAATTAATTGCAATGACTTGCAATTTCTGATAATATGTTTAAGAGGAGGATCTGATCTAAAATCATGTATAACCATTAAGTAGGGTAGATAACATGCATTGCCTATATCATATACATAATCCTTTAAAATTAAAGTTAATTTTCCACAAGCATTCTTCAGATATATATGTTTAAATTAACATAGGCAGCAGAATTTTCAACAAAATAGAAATATAAGTCTTAAAAACTAGTACAACTCAGCTACAAGATTACCTGGAAATATTTAATTTCATGGGATATTTATAGAAAAATCATATATTTTAATACTTATTAAGATAGACCGAAAAACTAGGAAGGAAAAATCCAAATGTATTTATACTATAGGTTAAATTACCTATTTGTAAAAATCTATAAATTAATATATAAAAGACAAATTTAATGGTTGTAGCTTTTAATTATATAATTGTAATAATAGGAAAAAGGAGGTGATGTTCTACAGTAAGGAATATTTGCCACAGTTATGGGCGAGGTTCCGGCCCAAGGTTTTTTATTTAAAATTCTTTCCCCATAATCTGCTTTAAGCAGAGAAAGATACATTTTACATAATATTAAGTATATTTTGCTCTTTAAAGGAGATGCTTTGAAAGAAAATTAAAGAAATCCCTTTATTAAATATCAATCAGTCTCTAGGTTAATTGCAATAATTATCATATTGCAGCTACTGGAGTAATTAGGAATTGCTAATAGAAGATGGAAAGGCACATATAATTGGCAGTAATAATATACCCATAATTATATTGAAAGATAGAAAAGATTATAATAAATGCACATACAGATGAATTTAAAAAAAATCAATTGCAATGACTTAGAACTTCTTATAATACGTTTAAGAGGAGGATCTGAATTAAAATCATGTATAACCATTAATTACGGTAGAATACTTGCGTTGGCTATATCATCTATATACTCCTTTAAAATTAAAGTTATTTTTCCACAAGCATTGTTTGGATATATAAGTTTAATTAAGTTCGCCAGCAGAATTTTCAACAAAATATAAATATAAGTCTTAAAAACTAGGACAACTCAGTTACAAGATTACATGGAAATAATTAATTTCATTGGATATTTATAGAAAAATCATATATTTTAATACTTATTAAGATAGACCGAAAAACTAGGAAGCAAAAATCCAAATGTATTTATACTATAGGTTAAATTACCTATTTTTAAAAATCTATACATTAATATACAAAAGACAAGTTTAATGGTTATAGCTTTTAATTATATTATTGTAATAATAGGAAAAAGGAGGTGATGTTCTACACTAAAGGATGATCACCACAGTCATGGGCGAGGTTGGGGCCCATGGTATTTTATTTAAAATTCTGCTTTCCCTATAATCTGCTTTAAGCAGAGAAAGAACTGAAAAATTTCCAGATACATTTTATATAATATTAAGTATATTTTGCTCTTTAAAGGAGATTCTTTAAAAGAAAATTAAAGAAATCCCTTTATTAAATATCAATCAGTCTCTAGGTTAATTGATTATAATTATCATATTGCAGCTACTGGAGTAATTAGGTATTGCTAATAGAAGATGGAAAGGCACATATAATTGGCAGTAATAATATACGCATAATTATATTTAGAGATAGATTGGATAATAATAAGTGCACATAGAAATGAATTTAAATAAAATGAATTGCAATGATTTGGAATTTCTTATAATACGTTTAAGAGGAGGATCTGTTCTAAAATCATGAATAACCATTAAGTAGGATAGAACACTTGCATTGGCTATATCATTCACATACTCCTTTAAAATTAAAGTTATTTTTCCACAAGCAATCTTCGGATATATAAGTTTAAATTAACATCGGCAGCAGAATTTTCAACAAAATAGAAATATAAGTCTTAAAAACTAGGACAACTCAGCTACAAGATTACCTGGAAATATTGAATTTCATGGGATATTTATAGAAAAATCATATATTTTAATACTTATTAAGATAGACCGAAAAACTAGGAAGCAAAAATCCAAATATATTTATACTATAGATTAAAATACCTATTTGTAAAAATCTATACATTAATATACAAAATCCAGTTTAAAGTTGTAGCTTTTAATTATATAATTGTAATAATAGGGAAAAGGAGACGATGCTCTACAGTAAAGGATGATCACCACAGTCATGCGCAGGGTAGGGACCCATGGAATTTTATTTAAAATTCTGCTTTCCCTATAATTTGCTTTAAGGAGAGAAAGAATTGCAAAATTTCCAGATACATTTTATATAATATTAAGTATATTTTGCTCTTTAAAGGAGATTCTTTGAAAGAAAATTAAAGAAATCCCTTTATTAAATATCAATCAGTCTGTAGGTTAATTGCATATAATTATCGTATTGCAGCTACTGGAGTAATTAGGTATTGCTAACAGAAGATGGAAATACACATGTAATTGGCAGTAATAATATACCCATATTTATTTGAGAGATAGATTGGATTATAATAAGTGCACATACTTATGAATTTAAAAAAAATTAATTGCAATGACTTGCAATTTCTGATAATATGTTTAAGAGGAGGATCTGATCTAAAATCATGTATAACCATTAAGTAGGGTAGATAACATGCATTGCCTATATCATCTACATAATGCTTTAATATTAAAGTTAATTTTCCACAAGCATTCTTCAGATATATATGTTTAAATTAACATAGGCAGCAGAATTTTGAACAAAATAGAAATATAAGTCTTAAAAATTAGGACAACTCGGCTACAAGATTACTTGGAAATAATTAATTTAATGGGATATTTATACAAATATCATATATTTTATTACTTATTAAGATAGACCGAAAAACTAGGAAGCAAAAATACAAATGTATTTATACTATAGGTTAAATTATCTATTTGTAAAAATCTATAAATTAATATACAAAAGACAAGTTTAATGGTTGTAGCTTTTAATTATATAATTGTAATAATAGGAAAAAGGAGGTGATGTTCTACAGGAAAGGATGATTGCCACAATCATGGGCGAGGTTGGGGCCCATGGTTTTTATTTAAAACTCTTTGCCCATAATCTGCTTTAAGCAGAGAAAGAATTGCAGAGAAAGATACATTTTAAATAATATTAAGTATATTTTGCTCTTTAAAGGATATTCTTTAAAAGAAAATTAAAGAAAACCCTTTTTTAAATATCAATCAGTCTCTAGGTTATTGCATATAATTATCATATTGCAGCTACTGGAGTAATTAGGTATTGCTAATAGAAGATGGAAGTGCACATGTAATTGGCAGTAATAATATACCCATATTTATTTGAGAGATAGATTGGATAATAATAAGTGCACATACTTATGAATTTAAAAAAAATTAATTGCAATGACTTGCAATCTCTGATAATATGTTTAAGAGGAGGATCTGATCTAAAATCATGTATAACCATTAAGTAGGGTAGATAACATTCATTGCCTATATCATCTACATAATCCTTTAAAATTAAAGTTAATTTTCCACAGGCATTCTTCAGATATATATGTTTAAATTAACATAGGCATCAGAATTTTCAACAAAATGGAAATATAAGTCTTAAAAATTAGGACAACTCGGCTACAAGATTACTTGGAAATAATTAATTTAATGGGATATTTATACAAATATCATATATTTTAATACTTCTTAAGATAGACCGAAAAACTTGGAAGCAAAAATACAAATGTATTTATACTATAGGTTAAATTACCTATTTGTAAAAATCTATAAATTAATATACAAAAGACAAGTGTAATGGTTGTAGCTTTTAATTATATAATTGTAATAATAGGAAAAAGGAGGTGATGTTCTACAGTAAAGGATGATTGCCACAATCATGGGCGAGGTTGTGGCCCATGCTTTTATTTAAAACTCTTTGGCCATAATCTGCTTTAAGCAGAGAAAGAATTGCAGAGAAAGATACATTTTAAATAATATTAAGTATATTTTGCTCTTTAAAGGAGATTCTTTAAAAGAAAATTAAAGAAAACCCTTTATTAAATATCAATCAGTCTCTAGGTTATTGCATATAATTATCATATTGCAGCTACTGGAATAATTAGCTATTGCTAATAGAAAATGGAAGTGCACATGTAATTGGCAGTAATAATATACCCATATTTATTTGAGACATAGATTGGATAATAATAAGTGCACATAGTTATGAATTTAAAATAAATGAATTGCAATGACTTGCAATCTCTGATAATATGTTTAAGAGGAGGATCTGATCTAAAATCATGTATAACCATTAAGTAGGGTAGATAACATGCATTGCCTATATCATCTACATAATCCTTTAAAATTAAAGTTAATTTTCCACAAGCATTCTTCAGATATATATGTTTAAATTAACATAGGCAGCAGAATTTTCAACAAAATGGAAATATAAGTCTTAAAAATTAGGACAACTCGGCTACAAGATTACTTGGAAATAATTAATTTAATGGGATATTTATACAAATATCATATATTTTAATACTTATTAAGATAGACCGAAAAACTAGAAAGCAAAAATCCAAATGTATTTATACTATAGGTTTAATTACCTATTTGTAAAAATCTATACATTAATATACAAAATTCAAGTTTAATGGTTGTAGCTTTTAATTATTTAATTGTAATAATAGGAAAAAGGAGGTGATGTTCTACAGTAAAGAATGATTGCCACAGTCATGGGCAAAGGTTCGGGCCCATGGTTTTTTATTTAAAATACTTTCCCTATAATCTGCTTTAAGCAGAGAAAGAATTGCAGAGAAAGATACATTCTACATAATATTAAGTATATTTTGCCCTTTAAAGGAGATTCTTTGAAAGAAAATTAAAGAAATCCCTTTATTAAATATCAATCAGTCTCTAGGTTAATTGCAATAATTATCATATTGCAGCTACTGGAGTAATTAGGAATTGCTAATAGAAGATGGAAAGGCACATATAATTGGCAGTAATAATATACCCATAATTATATTGAGAGATAGAAAAGATTATAATAAATGCACATACAGATGAATTTAAAAAAAATCAATTGCAATGACTTAGAACTTCTTATAATACGTTTAAGAGGAGGATCTGATCTAAAATCATGTATAACCATTAATTACGGTAGAATACTTGCATTGGCTATATCATCTATATACTCCTTTAAAATTAAAATTATTTTTCCACAAGCATTCTTCGGATATATAAGTTTAATTAACATCGCCAGCAGGATTTTCAACAAAATAGAAATATAAGTCTTAAAAACTAGGACAACTCAGTTACAAGATTACATGGAAATAATTAATTTCATGGGATATTTATAGAAAAATGATATATTTTAATACTTATTAAGATAGACCGAAAAACTAGGAAGCAAAAATACAAATGTATTTATACTATAGGTTAAATTACCTATTTTTAAAAATCTATACATTAATATACAAAAGACAAGTTTAATGGTTATAGCTTTTAATTATATTATTGTAATAATAGGAAAAAGGAGGTGATGTTCTACACTAAAGGATGATCACCACAGTCATGGGCGCGGTTGGGGCCCATGGTATTTTATTTAAAATTCTGCTTTCCCTATAATCTGCTTTAAGCAGAGAAAGAACTGAAAAATTTCCAGATACATTTTATATAATATTAAGTATATTTTGCTCTTTAAAGTAGATTCTTTAAAAGAAAATTAAAGAAATCCCTTTATTAAATATCAATCAGTCCGTAGGTTAATTGCATATAATTATCGTATTGCAGCTACTGGATTAATTAGGTATTGCTAACAGAAGATGGAAATACACATGTAATTGGCAGTAATAATATACGCATGATTATATTGAGAGATAGATTGGATTATAATAAATGCACATACAGATGAATTTAAAAAAAATCAATTGCAATGACTTGGAACTTCTTATAATATGTTTAAGAGGAGGATCTGATCTAAAATCATGTATAACCATTAAGTAGGGTGGAATACTTGCATTGACTATATCATCTACATACTACTTTAATATTAAAGTTATTTTTCCACAAGCATTCTTCGAATATATAAGTTTAAATTAACATCGGCAGCAGAATTTACAACAAAATAGAAATATAAGTCTTAAAAACTAGGACATCTCAGCTACAAGATTACCTGGAAATATTTAATTTCAGGGGATATTTATAGAAAAATCATATATTTTAATACTTATTAAGATAGACCGAAAAACTAGGAAGCAAAAATCCAAATGTTTTTACACTATAGGTTAAATTACCTATTTGTAAAAATCTATACATTAATATACAAAATTCAAGTTTAATGGTTGTAGCTTTTAATTATTTAATTGTAATAATAGGAAAAAGGAGGTGATGTTCTACTGTAAAGGATGATTGCCACAATCATGGACGAGGTTCGAGCCCATGGTTTTTATTTAAAACTATTTCCCCATAATCTGCTTTAAGCAGAGAAAGAATTGCAGAGAAAGATACATTTTACATAATATTAAGTATATTTTGCTCTTTAAAGGAGATTCTTTAAAAGAAAATTAAAGAAATCCCTTTATTAAATATCAATCAGTCTGTAGGTTATTGCATATAATTATCATATTGCAGCTACTGGAGTAATTAGGTATTGCTAATAGAAGATGGAAAGGCACATATAATTGGCAGTAATAATATACGCATAATTATATTGAGAGATAGATTGTGTAATAATAAGTGCACATACAGATGAATTTAAATAAATGAATTGCAATGATTTAGAATTTCTTAAAATAGGTTTAAGAGGAGGATCTGTTCTAAAATCATGAATAACCATTAAGTAGGATTGAACACTTGCATTGACTATATCATCTACATACTCCTTTAATATTAAAGTTATTTTTCCACAAGCATTCTTCGGATATATAAGTTTAAATTAACATCGGCAGCAGAATTTTCAACAAAATAGAAATATAAGTCTTAAAATGTAGGACAATTCAGCTGCAAGATTACCTGGAAATAATTAATTTAATGGGATATTTATACAAAAATCATATATTTTAATACTTCTTAAGATAGACCGAAAAACTAGGAAGCAAAAATCCAAATGTATTTATACTATAGGTTAAATTACCTATTTTTAAAAATCTATACATTGATATACAAAAGACAAGTTTAATGGTTATAGCTTTTAATTATATTATTGTAATAATAGAAAAAAGGAGGTGATGTTCTACAGTAAAGGATGATCTCCACAGTCATGGGCGAGGTTGGGGCCCATGGTATTTTATTTAAAATTCTGCTTTCCCTATAATCTGCTTTAAGCAGAGAAAGAATTGCAAAATTTCCAGATACATTTTATATAATATTAAGTATATTTTTCTCTTTAAAGGAGATTCTTTAAAAGAAAATTAAAGAAATCCCTTTATTAAATATCAATCAGTTTCTAGGTTAATTGCATATAATTATCATATTGCAGCTACTGGAGTAATTAGGTTTTGCTAATAGAAGATGGAAAGGCACATATAATTGGCAGTAATAATATACGCATAATTATATTGAGAGATAGATTGGATAATAATAAGTCCACATACAAATGAATTTAAATAAAATGAATTGCAATGACTTGGAATTTCTTATAATACGTTTAAGAGGAGGATCTGTTCTAAAATCATGAATAACCATTAAGTAGGATAGAACACTTGCATTGACTATATCATTCACATACTCCTTTAAAATTAAAGTTATTTTTCCAGAAGCAATCTTCGGATATATAAGTTTAAATTAACATCGGCAGCAGAATTTTCAACAAAATAGAAATATAAGTCTTAAAATCTAGGACAATTCAGCTACAAGATTACCTGGAAATAATTAATTTAATTAGATATTTATACAAAAATCATATATTTTAATACTTATTAAGAAAGACCGAAAAACGAGAAAGCAAAAATCCAAATGTATTTATACTATGGGTTAAATTACCTATTTGTAAAAATCTGTACATTAATATACAAATACAAGTTTAATGGTTGTAGCTTTTAATTATTTAATTGTAATAATAGGAAAAAGGAGGTGATGTTCTACTGTAAAGGATGATTGCCACAATCATGGGCGAGGTTGGGGCCCATGATTTTTATTTAAAACTCTTTCCCCATAATCTGCTTTAAGCAGAGAAAGAATTGCAGAGAAAGATACATTTTACATAATATTAAGTATATTTTGCTCTTTCAAGGAGATTCTTTAAAAGAAAATTAAAGAAATCCCTTTATTAAATATCAATCAGTCTCTAGGTTATTGCATATAATTATCATATTGCAGCTACTGGAGTAATTAGGTATTGCTAATAGAAGATCGAAAGGCACATATAATTGGCAGTAATAATATAAGCATAATTATATTGAGAGATAGACTGTATAATAATAAGTGCACATACAGATGAATTTAAATAAATGAATTGCAATGACTTGGAATTTCTTACAATAGGTTTAAGAGGAGGATGTGTTCTAAAATCATGAATAACCATTAAGTAGGATAGAACACTTGCATTGACTATATCATTCACATACTCCTTTAAAATTAAAGTTATTTTTCCAAAAGCATTCTTCGCATATATAAGTTTAAATTAACATCGGCAGCAGAATTTTCAACAAAATAGAAATATAAGTCTTAAAAACTAGGACAACTGAGCTACAAGATTACCTGGAAATATTTAATTTCATGGGATATTAATAGAAAAATCATATATTTTAATACTTATTAAGATACACCGAAAAACTAGGAAGCAAAAATCCAAATGTTTTTATACTATAGGTTAAATTACCTATTTGTAAAAATCTGTACATTAATATACAAAAGACAAGTTTAATGGTTTCAACTTTTAATTATATAATTGTAATAATAGGAAAGAGGAGGTGATGTTCTACTGTAAAGGATGATTGCCACAATCATGGGCGAGGTTGGGGCCCATGGTTTTTATTTAAAACTCTTTCCCCATAATCTGCTTTAAGCAGAGAAAGAAATGCAGAGAAAGATACATTTTACATAATATTAAGTATATTTTGCTCTTTAAAGGAGATTCTTTAAAAGAAAATTAAAGAAATCCCTTTATTAAATATCAATCAGTCTCTAGGTTATTGCATATAATTATCATATTGCAGCTACTGGAGTAATTAGGTATTGCTAATAGAAGATGGAAAGGCACATATAATTGGCAGTAATAATATACGCATTAATTATATTGAGAGATAGATTGTATAATAATAAGTGCACATAGAGATGAATTTAAATAAATGAATTGCAATGACTTAGAATTTCTTACAATAGGTTTAAGAGGAGGATCTGTTCTAAAATCATGAATAACCATTAAGTAGGATAGAAAACTTGCATTGACTATATCATTTACATACTCCTTTAAAATTAAAGTTATTTTTCCATAAGCATTCTTCGGATATATAAGTTTAAATTATCATCGGCAGCAAAATTTTCAACAAAATAGAAATATAAGTCTTAAAAACTAGGACAACTGAGCTACAAGATTACCTGGAAATATTTAATTTCATGGGATATTTATAGAAAAATCATATATTTTAATACTTATTAATATAGACCGAAAAACTAGGAAGCAAAAATCCAAATGTTTTTATACTATAGGTTAAATTACCTATTTGTAAAAATCTATACATTAATATACAAAAGACAAGTTTAATGGTTGTAGCTTTTAATTATATAATTGTAATAATAGGAAAAAGCAGGTGTGTTTCTACAGTAAAGGATGATTGCCACAGTCAGGTGCGAGGTTGGGGCCCATGGTTTTTTATTTAAAATTCTTTCTGCATAATCTGCTTTAAGCAGAGAAAGAATTGCATAGAAACATACATTTTACATAATATTAAGTATATTTTGCTCTTTAAAGGAGATTCTTTAAAAGAAAATTAAAGAAATCCCTTTATTAAATATCAATCAGTCTCTAGGTTATTGCATATAATTATCATATTGCAGCTATTGGAGTAATTAGGTATTGCTAATAGAAGATGGAAAGGCACATATAATTGGCAGTAATAATATACGCATAATTATATTGAGAGATAGATTGTATAATAATAAGTGCACATACAGATGAATTTAAATAAATGAATTGCAATGACTTAGAATTTCTTACAATAGGTTTAAGACGAGGATCGGTTCCAAAATCATGAATAACCATTAAGTAGGATAGAACACTTTCATTGACTATATCATTCACATACTCCTTTAAAATTAAAGTTATTTTTCCATAAGCATTCTTCGGATATATAAGTTTAATTAACATCGCCAGCAGAATTTTCAACAAAATAGAAATATAAGTCTTAAAAACTAGGACAACTGAGCTACAAGATTACTTGGAAATAATTAATTTAATGGGATATTTATACAAATATCATATATTTTAATACTTATTAAGATAGACCGAAAAACTAGAAAGCAAAAATCCAAATGTTTTTATACTATAGGTTAAATGACCTATTTGTAAAAATCTATACATTAATATACAAAATTCAAGTTTAATGGTTGTAGCTTTTAATTATTTAATTGTAATAATAGGAAAAAGGAGGTGATGTTCTACAGTAAAGGATGATCACCACAGTCATGGGCGAGGTTGGGTCCCATGGTATTTTATTTAAAATTCTGCTTTCCCTATAATCTGCTTTAAGCACAGAAAGAATTGCATAGAAACATACATTTTACATAATATTAAGTATATTTTGCTCTTTAAAGGAGATTCTTTAAAAGAAAATTAAAGAAATCCCTTTATTAAATATCAATCAGTCTCTAGGTTATTGCATATAATTATCATATTGCAGCTATTGGAGTAATTAGGTATTGCTAATAGAAGATGGAATGGCATTTATAATTGGCAGTAATAATATGCCCATAATTATATTTAGAGATAGATTGGATTATAATAAATGCACATACAGATGAATTTAAAAAAAATCAATTGCAATTACTTGGAACTTCTTATAATATGTTTAAGAGGAGGATCTGATCTAAAATCATGTATAACCATTAAGTAGGGTGGAATAATTGCATTGACTATATCATCAACATACTCCTTTAATATTAAAGTTATTTTTCCACAAGCATTCTTCGGATATATAAGTTTAAATTAACATCGGCAGCAGAATTTTCAACAAAATAGAAACATAAGTCTTAAAAACTAGGACAACTCAGCTACAAGATTACCTGGAAATATTTAATTTCATGGGATATTTATAGAAAAATCATATATTTTAATACTTCTTAAGATAGACCAAAAACTTGGAAGCAAAAATACAAATGTATTTATACTATAGGTTAAATTACCTATTTGTAAAAATATATACATTAATATACAAAAGACAAGTTTAATGGTTGTAGCTTTTAATTATATAATTGTAATAATAGGAAAAAGGAGGTGATGTTCTACAGTAAAGGATGATTGCCACAATCATGGGCGAGGTTGTGGCCCATGCTTTTGTTTAAAACTCTTTGGCCATAATCTGCTTTAAGCAGAGAAAGAATTGCAGAGAAAGATACATTTTAAATAATATTAAGTATATTTGCTCTTTAAAGGAGATTCTTTTAAAGAAAATTAAAGAAAACCCTTTATTAAATATCAATCAGTCTCTAGGTTATTGCATATAATTATCATATTGCAGCTACTGGAGTAATTAGCTATTGCTAATAGAAAATGGAAGTGCACATGTAATTGGCAGTAATAATATACCCATATTTATTTGAGACATAGATTGGATAATAATAGGTGCACATAGTTATGAATTTAAAATAAATGAATTGCAATGACTTGCAATCTCTGATAATATGTTTAAGAGGAGGATCTGATCTAAAATCATGTATAACCATTAAGTAGGGTAGATAACATGCATTGCCTATATCATCTACATAATCCTTTAAAATTAAAGTTAATTTTCCACAAGCATTCTTCAGATATATATGTTTAAATTAACATAGGCAGCAGAATTTTCAACAAAATGGAAATATAAGTCTTAAAAATTAGGACTACTCGGCTACAAGATTACTTGGAAATAATTAATTTAATGGGATATTTATACAAATATCATATATTTTAATACTTATTAAGATAGACCAAAAAACTAGAAAGCAAAAATCCAAATGTATTTATAGTATAGGTTTAATTACCTATATGTAAAAATCTATACATTAATATACAAAATTCAAGTTTAATGGTTGTAGCTTTTAATTATTTGATTGTAATAATAGGAAAAAGGAGGTGATGTTCTACAGTAAAGAATGATTGCCACAGTCATGGGCAAAGGTTCGGGCCCATGGTTTTTTATTTAAAATACTTTCCCTATAATCTGCTTTAAGCAGAGAAAGAATTGCAGAGAAAGATACATTCTACATAATATTAAGTATATTTTGCCCTTTAAAGGAGATTCTTTGAAAGAAAATTAAAGAAATCCCTTTATTAAATATCAATCAGTCTCTAGGTTAATTGCAATAATTATCATATTGCAGCTACTGGAGTAATTAGGAATTGCTAATAGAAGATGGAAAGGCACATATAATTGGCAGTAATAATATACCCATAATTATATTGAGAGATAGAAAAGATTATAATAAATGCACATACAGATGAATTTAAAAAAAATCAATTGCAATGACTTAGAACTTCTTATAATACGTTTAAGAGGAGGATCTGATCTAAAATTATGTATAACCATTAATTACGGTAGAATACTTGCATTGGCTATATCATCTATATACTCCTTTATAATTAAAATTATTTTTCCACAAGCATTCTTCGGATATATAAGTTTAATTAACATCGCCAGCAGAATTTTCAACAAAATAGAAATATAAGTCTTAAAAACTAGGACAACTCAGTTACAAGATTACATGGAAATAATTAATTTCATGGGATATTTATAGAAAAATGATATATTTTAATACTTATTAAGATAGACCGAAAAACTAGGAAGCAAAAATACAAATGTATTTATACTATAGGTTAAATTACCTATTTTTAAAAATCTATACATTAATATACAAATGACAAGTTTAATGGTTATAGCTTTTAATTATATTATTGTAATAATAGGAAAAAGGAGGTGATGTTCTACACTAAAGGATGATCACCACAGTCATGGGCGAGGTTGGGGCCCATGGTATTTTATTTAAAATTCTGCTTTCCCTATAATCTGCTTTAAGCAGAGAAAGAACTGAAAAATTTCCAGATACATTTTATATAATATTAAGTATATTTTTCTCTTTAAAGGAGATTCTTTAAAAGAAAATTAAAGAAATCCCTTTATTAAATATCAATCAGTCTCTAGGTTAATTGCATATAATTATCATATTGCAGCTACTGGAGTAATTAGGTATTGCTAATAGAAGATGGAAAGGCACATATAATTGGCAGTAATAATATACGCATAATTATATACAGAGATAGATTGGATAATAATAAGTGCACATACAAATGAATTTAAATAAAATGAATTGCAATGATTTGGAATTTCTTCTAATACGTTTAAGAGGAGGATCTGTTCTAAAATCATGAATAACCATTAAGTAGGATAGAACACGTGCATTGGCTATATCATTCACATACTCCTTTAAAATTAAAGTTATTTTTCCACAAGCAATCTTCGGATATATAAGTTTAAATTAACATCGGCAGCAGAATTTTCAACAAAATAGAAATATAAGTCTTAAAAACTAGGACAACTCAGCTACATGATTACCTGGAAATATTTAATTTCATGGGATATTTATAGAAAAATCATATATTTTAATACTTCTTAAGATAGACCGAAAAACTTGGAAGCAAAAATCTAAATGTATTTATACTATAGGTTAAATTACCTATTTGTAAAAATCTATACATTAATATACAAAATTCAAGTTTAATGGTTGTAGCTTTTAATTATTTAATTGTAATAATAGGAAAAAGGAGGTGATGTTCTACTGTAAAGGATGATTGCCACAATCATGGGCGAGGTTCGAGCCCATGGTTTTTATTTAAAACTCTTTCGCCATAATCTGCTTTAAGCAGAGAAAAAATTGCAGAGAAAGATACATTTTACATAATATTAAGTATATTTTGCTCTTTAAAGGAGATTCTTTAAAAGAAAATTAATGAAATCCCTTTATTAAATATCAATCAGTCTCTAGGTTATTGCATATAATTATCATATTGCAGCTACTGGAGTAATTAGGTATTGCTAATAGAAGATGGAAAGGCACATATAATTGGCAGTAATAATATACGCATAATTATATTGAGAGATAGATTGTATAATAATAAGTGCACATACAGATGAATTTAAATAAATGAATTGCAATGATTTAGAATTTCTTAAAATAGGTTTAAGAGGAGGATCTGTTCTAAAATCATGAATAACCATTAAGTAGGATTGAACACTTGCATTGACTATATCATCTACATACTCCTTTAATATTAAAGTTATTTTTCCACAAGCATTCTTCGTATATATAAGTTTAAATTAACATCGGCAGCAGAATTTTCAACAAAATAGAAATATAAGTCTTAAAATGTAGGACAATTCAGCTGCAAGATTACCTGGAAATAATTAATTTAATGGGATATTTATACAAAAATCATATATTTTAATACTTATTAAGATAGACCGAAAAACTAGAAAGCAAAAATCCAAATGTATTTATACTATAGGTTAAATTACCTATTTTTAAAAATATATACATTCATATACAAAAGACTAGTTTAAAGGTTATAGCTTTTAATTATATTATTGTAATAATAGGAAAAAGGAGGTGATGTTCTACAGTAAAGGATGATTGCCACAGTCATGGGCGAGGTTGGGGCCCATGGTATTTTATTTAAAATTCTGCTTTCCCTATAATCTGCTTTAAGCAGAGAAAGAATTGCAAAATTTCCAGATACATTTTATATAATATTAAGTATATTTTTCTCTTTAAAGGAGATTCTTTAAAACAAAATTAAAGAAATCCCTTTATTAAATGTCAATCAGTTTCTAGGTTAATTGCATATAATTATCATATTGCAGCTACTGGAGTAATTAGGTTTTGCTAATAGAAGATGGAAAGGCACATATAATTGGCAGTAATAATATACGCATAATTATATTGAGAGATAGATTGGATAATAATAAGTGCACATAGAAATGAATTTAAATAAAATGAATTGCAATGATTTGGAATTTCTTCTAATACGTTTAAGAGGAGGATCTGTTCTAAAATCATGAATAACCATTAAGTAGGATAGAACACGTGCATTGGCTATATCATTCACATACTCCTTTAAAATTAAAGTTATTTTTCCACAAGCATTCTTCGGATATATAAGTTTAAATTAACATCGGCAGCAGAATTTTCAACCAAATAGAAATATAAGTCTTAAAAACTAGGACAACTGAGCAACAAGATTACCTGGAAATATTTAATTTCATGGGATATTTATAGAAAAATCATATATTTTAATACTTATTAAGATAGACCGAAAAACTAGGAAGCAAAAATCCAAATATATTTATACTATAGATTAAATTACCTATTTGTAAAAATCTATACATTAATATACAAAACACCAGTTTAAAGTTGTAGGTTTTAATTATATAATTGTAATAATAGGAAAAAGGAGACGATGCTCTACAGTAAAGAATGATTGCCACAGTCATGGGCGAGTTTGGGGCTTATGGTATTTTAATTAAAATTCTGCTTTCCCTATAAGCTACTTTAAGCAGCAAAAGAATTGCAAAATTTCCAGATACATTTAGATAATATTAAGTATATTTTGCTCTTTAAAGGAGATTCTTTAAAAGAAAATTAAAGAAATCCCTTTATTAAATATCAATCAGTCCGTAGGTTAATTGCATATAATTATCGTATTGCAGCTACTGGATTAATTAGGTATTGCTAACAGAAGATGGAAATACACATGTAATAGGCAGTAATAATATACGCATGATTATATTGAGAGATAGATTGGATTATAATAAATGCACATAGAGATGAATTTAAAAAAAATCAATTGCAATCGCTTGGAACTTCTTATAATATGTTTAAGAGGAGGATCTGATCTAAAATCATGTATAACCATTAAGTAGGGTGGAATACTTGCATTGACTATATCATCTACATACTACTTTAATATTAAAGTTATTTTTCCACAAGCATTCTTCGAATATATAAGTTTAAATTAACATCGGCAGCAGAATTTTCAACAAAATAGAAATATAAGTCTTAAAAACTAGGACATCTCAGCTACAAGATTACCTGGAAATATTTAATTTCATGGGATATTTATAGAAAAATCATATATTTTAATACTTATTAAGATAGACCGAAAAACTAGGAAGCAAAAATCCAAATGTTTTTATACTATAGGTTAAATTACCTATTTGTAAAAATCTATACATTAATATACAAAATTCAAGTTTAATGGTTGTAGCTTTTAATTATTTAATTGTAATAATAGGAAAAAGGTGGTGATATTCTACAGTAAAGAATGATTGCCACAGTCATGCGCAAAAGTTCGGGCCCATGGATTTTTATTTAAAATTCTTTCCCCATAATCTGCTTTAAGAAGAGAAAGAATTGCAGAGAAAGATACATTTTACATAATATTAAGAATATTTTGCTCTTTAAAGGAGATTCTTTGAAAGAAAATTAAAGAAATCCCTTTATTAAATATCAATCAGTCTCTAGGTTAATTGCAATAATTATCATATTGCAGCTACTGGAGTAATTAGGAATTGCTAATAGAAGATGGAAAGGCACATATAATTGGCAGTAATGATATACCCATAATTATATTGAGAGATAGAAAAGATTATAATAAATGCACATACAGATGAATTTAAAAAAAATCAATTGCAATGGCTTGGAATTTCTTATAATACGTTTAAGAGGAGGATCTGATCTAAAATCATGTATAACCATTAATTACGGTAGAATACTTGCATTGGCTACATCAGCTACATACTCCTTTAAAATTAAAGTTATTTTTGCACAAGCATTCTTCGGATATATAAGTTTAATTAATATCGCCAGCAGAATTTTCAACAAAATAGAAATATAAATCTTAAAAACTAGGACAACTCAGTTACAAGGTTACCTGGAAATAATTAATTTCATGGGATATTTATAGAAAAATCATACATTTTAATACTTATTAAGATAGACCGAAAAACTAGGAAGCAAAAATCCAAATGTATTTATACTATAGGTTAAATTACCTATTTTTAAAAATATATACATTCATATACAAAAGACTAGTTTAAAGGTTATAGCTTTTAATTATATTATTGTAATAATAGGGAAAAGGAGGTGATGTTCTACAGTAAAGGATGATTGCCACAGTCATGGGCGAGGTTAGGGCCCATGGTTTTTTATTTAAAATTCTTTCCCCATAATCTGCTTTAAGCAGAGAAAGAATTGCATAGAAAGATACATTTTACATAATATTAAGTATATTTTGCTCTTTAAAGGAGATTCTTTAAAAGAGAATTAAAGAAATCCCTTTATTAAATATCAATCAGTCTCTAGGTTATTGCATATAATTATCATATTGCAGCTACTGGAGTAATTAGCTATTGCTAATAGAAAATGGAAGTGCACATGTAATTGGCAGTAATAATATACCCATATTTATTTGAGACATAGATTGGATAATAATAAGTGCACATACTTATGAATTTAAAATAAATGAATTGCAATGACTTGCAATCTCTGATAATATGTTTAAGAGGAGGATCTGATCTAAAAGCATGTATAACCATTAAGTAGGGTAGATAACATGCATTGCCTATATCATCTACATAATCCTTTAAAATTAAAGTTAATTTTCCACAAGCATTCTTCAGATATATATGTTTAAATTAACATAGGCAGCAGAATTTTTAACAAAATGGAAATATAAGTCTTAAAAATTAGGACTACTCGGCTACAAGATTACTTGGAAATAATTAATTTAATGGGATATTTATACAAATATCATATATATTAATACTAATTAAGATAGACCGAAAAACTAGAAAGCAAAAATCCAAATGTATTTATACTATAGGTTAAAATACCTATTTGTAAAAATCTATACATTAATATACAAAATTCAAGTTTAATGGTTGTAGCTTTTAATTATTTAATTGTAATAATAGGAAAAAGGAGGTGATGTTCTACAGTAAAGAATGATTGCCACAGTCATGGGCAAAGGTTCGGGCCCATGGTTTTTTATTTAAAATACTTTCCCCATAATCTGCTTTAAGCAGAGAAAGAACTGAAAAATTTCCAGATACATTTTATATAATATTAAGTATATTTTGCTCTTTAAAGGAGATTCTTTAAAAGAAAATTAAAGAAATCCCTTTATTAAATATCAATCAGTCTCAAGGTTAATTGCATATAATTATCATATTGCAGCTACTGGAGTAATTAGGTATTGCTAATAGAAGATGGAAAGGCACATATAATTGGCAGTAATAATATACGCATAATTATATTGAGAGATAGATTGGATAATAATAAGTGTACATACAAATGAATTTAAATAAAATGAATTGCAATGATTTGGAATTTCTTCTAATACGTTTAAGAGGAGTATCTGTTCTAAAATCATGAATAACCATTAAGTAGGATAGAACACGTGCATTGGCTATATCATTCACATACTCCTTTAAAATTAAAGTTATTTTTCCACAAGCAATCTTCGGATATATAAGTTTAAATTAACATCGGCAGCAGAATTTTCAACAAATAGAAATATAAGTCTTAAAAACTAGGACAACTCAGCTACAAGATTACCTGGAAATATTTAATTTCATGGGATATTTATAGAAAAATCATATATTTTAATACTTATTAAGATAGACCGAAAAACTAGGAAGCAAAAATCCAAATATATTTATACTATAGATTAAATTACCTATTTGTAAAAATCTATACATTAATATACAAAAGACCAGTTTAAAGTTGTAGGTTTTAATTATATAATTATAATAATAGGAAAAAGGGGACAATGCTCTACAGTAAAGAATGATCGCTACAGTCATGGGCGAGTTTGGGGCTTATAGTATTTTAATTAAAATTCTAAGTTCCCTATAATCTGCTTTAAGCAGAGAAAGAACTGAAAAATTTCCAGATACATTTTATATAATATTAAGTATATTTTGCTCTTTAAAGGAGATTCTTTAAAAGAAAATTAAAGAAATCCCTTTATTAAATATCAATCAGTCTCTAGGTTAATTGCATATAATTATCATATTGCAGCTACTGGATTAATTAGGTATTGCTAACAGAAGATGGAAATACACTTGTAATTGGCAGTAATAAT
Source organism: Metallyticus violacea (assembly GCA_030762175.1). Taxonomy (NCBI): domain Eukaryota; kingdom Metazoa; phylum Arthropoda; class Insecta; order Mantodea; family Metallyticidae; genus Metallyticus; species Metallyticus violacea. The sequence goes on along the minus strand of CM060835.1, from coordinate 139,670,550 downwards.
ATACCCATATTTATTTGACAGATAGATTGGATTATAATAAGTGCACATACTTATGAATTTAAAAAAAATTAATTGCAATGACTTGCAATTTCTGATAATATGTTTAAGAGGAGGATCTGATCTAAAATCATGTATAACCATTAAGTAGGGTAGATAACATGCATTGCCTATATCATCTACATAATCCTTTAAAATTAAAGTTAATTTTCCACAAGCATTCTTCAGATATATATGTTTAAATTAACATAGGCAGCAGAATTTTCAACAAAATAGAAATATAAGTCTTAAAATGTAGGACAATTCAGCTGCAAGATTACCTGGAAATAATTAATTTAATGGGATATTTATACAAAAATCATATATTTTAATACTTCTTAAGATAGACCGAAAAACTAGAAAGCAAAAATCCAAATGTATTTATACTATAGGTTAAATTACCTATTTTTAAAAATCTATACATTGATATACAAAAGACAAGTTTAATGGTTATAGCTTTTAATTATATTATTGTAATAATAGAAAAAAGGAGGTGATGTTCTACAGTAAAGGATGATCTCCACAGTCATGGGCGAGGTTGGGGCCCATGGTATTTTATTTAAAATTCTGCTTTCCCTATAATCTGCTTTAAGCAGAGAAAGAATTGCAAAATTTCCAGATACATTTTATATAATATTAAGTATATTTTTCTCTTTAAAGGAGATTCTTTAAAAGAAAATTAAAGAAATCCCTTTATTAAATATCAATCAGTTTCTAGGTTAATTGCATATAATTATCATATTGCAGCTACTGGAGTAATTAGGTTTTGCTAATAGAAGATGGAAAGGCACATATAATTGGCAGTAATAATATACGCATAATTATATTGAGAGATAGATTGGATAATAATAAGTCCACATACAAATGAATTTAAATAAAATGAATTGCAATGACTTGGAATTTCTTATAATACGTTTAAGAGGAGGATCTGTTCTAAAATCATGAATAACCATTAAGTAGGATAGAACACTTGCATTGACTATATCATTCACATACTCCTTTAAAATTAAAGTTATTTTTCCAGAAGCAATCTTCGGATATATAAGTTTAAATTAACATCGGCAGCAGAATTTTCAACAAAATAGAAATATAAGTCTTAAAATCTAGGACAATTCAGCTACAAGATTACCTGGAAATAATTAATTTAATTAGATATTTATACAAAAATCATATATTTTAATACTTATTAAGAAAGACCGAAAAACGAGAAAGCAAAAATCCAAATGTATTTATACTATGGGTTAAATTACCTATTTGTAAAAATCTGTACATTAATATACAAATACAAGTTTAATGGTTGTAGCTTTTAATTATTTAATTGTAATAATAGGAAAAAGGAGGTGATGTTCTACTGTAAAGGATGATTGCCACAATCATGGGCGAGGTTGGGGCCCATGATTTTTATTTAAAACTCTTTCCCCATAATCTGCTTTAAGCAGAGAAAGAATTGCAGAGAAAGATACATTTTACATAATATTAAGTATATTTTGCTCTTTCAAGGAGATTCTTTAAAAGAAAATTAAAGAAATCCCTTTATTAAATATCAATCAGTCTCTAGGTTATTGCATATAATTATCATATTGCAGCTACTGGAGTAATTAGGTATTGCTAATAGAAGATCGAAAGGCACATATAATTGGCAGTAATAATATAAGCATAATTATATTGAGAGATAGACTGTATAATAATAAGTGCACATACAGATGAATTTAAATAAATGAATTGCAATGACTTGGAATTTCTTACAATAGGTTTAAGAGGAGGATGTGTTCTAAAATCATGAATAACCATTAAGTAGGATAGAACACTTGCATTGACTATATCATTCACATACTCCTTTAAAATTAAAGTTATTTTTCCAAAAGCATTCTTCGCATATATAAGTTTAAATTAACATCGGCAGCAGAATTTTCAACAAAATAGAAATATAAGTCTTAAAAACTAGGACAACTGAGCTACAAGATTACCTGGAAATATTTAATTTCATGGGATATTAATAGAAAAATCATATATTTTAATACTTATTAAGATACACCGAAAAACTAGGAAGCAAAAATCCAAATGTTTTTATACTATAGGTTAAATTACCTATTTGTAAAAATCTGTACATTAATATACAAAAGACAAGTTTAATGGTTTCAACTTTTAATTATATAATTGTAATAATAGGAAAGAGGAGGTGATGTTCTACTGTAAAGGATGATTGCCACAATCATGGGCGAGGTTGGGGCCCATGGTTTTTATTTAAAACTCTTTCCCCATAATCTGCTTTAAGCAGAGAAAGAAATGCAGAGAAAGATACATTTTACATAATATTAAGTATATTTTGCTCTATAAAGGAGATTCTTTAAAAGAAAATTAAAGAAATCCCTTTATTAAATATCAATCAGTCTCTAGGTTATTGCATATAATTATCATATTGCAGCTACTGGAGTAATTAGGTATTGCTAATAGAAGATGGAAAGGCACATATAATTGGCAGTAATAATATACGCATTAATTATATTGAGAGATAGATTGTATAATAATAAGTGCACATAGAGATGAATTTAAATAAATGAATTGCAATGACTTAGAATTTCTTACAATAGGTTTAAGAGGAGGATCTGTTCTAAAATCATGAATAACCATTAAGTAGGATAGAAAACTTGCATTGACTATATCATTTACATACTCCTTTAAAATTAAAGTTATTTTTCCATAAGCATTCTTCGGATATATAAGTTTAAATTATCATCGGCAGCAAAATTTTCAACAAAATAGAAATATAAGTCTTAAAAACTAGGACAACTGAGCTACAAGATTACCTGGAAATATTTAATTTCATGGGATATTTATAGAAAAATCATATATTTTAATACTTATTAATATAGACCGAAAAACTAGGAAGCAAAAATCCAAATGTTTTTATACTATAGGTTAAATTACCTATTTGTAAAAATCTATACATTAATATACAAAAGACAAGTTTAATGGTTGTAGCTTTTAATTATATAATTGTAATAATAGGAAAAAGCAGGTGTGTTTCTACAGTAAAGGATGATTGCCACAGTCAGGTGCGAGGTTGGGGCCCATGGTTTTTTATTTAAAATTCTTTCTGCATAATCTGCTTTAAGCAGAGAAAGAATTGCATAGAAACATACATTTTACATAATATTAAGTATATTTTGCTCTTTAAAGGAGATTCTTTAAAAGAAAATTAAAGAAATCCCTTTATTAAATATCAATCAGTCTCTAGGTTATTGCATATAATTATCATATTGCAGCTATTGGAGTAATTAGGTATTGCTAATAGAAGATGGAAAGGCACATATAATTGGCAGTAATAATATATGCATAATTATATTGAGAGATAGATTGTATAATAATAAGTGCACATACAGATGAATTTAAATAAATGAATTGCAATGACTTAGAATTTCTTACAATAGGTTTAAGACGAGGATCGGTTCCAAAATCATGAATAACCATTAAGTAGGATAGAACACTTTCATTGACTATATCATTCACATACTCCTTTAAAATTAAAGTTATTTTTCCATAAGCATTCTTCGGATATATAAGTTTAATTAACATCGCCAGCAGAATTTTCAACAAAATAGAAATATAAGTCTTAAAAACTAGGACAACTGAGCTACAAGATTACTTGGAAATAATTAATTTAATGGGATATTTATACAAATATCATATATTTTAATACTTATTAAGATAGACCGAAAAACTAGAAAGCAAAAATCCAAATGTTTTTATACTATAGGTTAAATGACCTATTTGTAAAAATCTATACATTAATATACAAAATTCAAGTTTAATGGTTGTAGCTTTTAATTATTTAATTGTAATAATAGGAAAAAGGAGGTGATGTTCTACAGTAAAGGATGATCACCACAGTCATGGGCGAGGTTGGGTCCCATGGTATTTTATTTAAAATTCTGCTTTCCCTATAATCTGCTTTAAGCACAGAAAGAATTGCATAGAAACATACATTTTACATAATATTAAGTATATTTTGCTCTTTAAAGGAGATTCTTTAAAAGAAAATTAAAGAAATCCCTTTATTAAATATCAATCAGTCTCTAGGTTATTGCATATAATTATCATATTGCAGCTATTGGAGTAATTAGGTATTGCTAATAGAAGATGGAATGGCATTTATAATTGGCAGTAATAATATGCCCATAATTATATTTAGAGATAGATTGGATTATAATAAATGCACATACAGATGAATTTAAAAAAAATCAATTGCAATTACTTGGAACTTCTTATAATATGTTTAAGAGGAGGATCTGATCTAAAATCATGTATAACCATTAAGTAGGGTGGAATAATTGCATTGACTATATCATCAACATACTCCTTTAATATTAAAGTTATTTTTCCACAAGCATTCTTCGGATATATAAGTTTAAATTAACATCGGCAGCAGAATTTTCAACAAAATAGAAACATAAGTCTTAAAAACTAGGACAACTCAGCTACAAGATTACCTGGAAATATTTAATTTCATGGGATATTTATAGAAAAATCATATATTTTAATACTTCTTAAGATAGACCAAAAACTTGGAAGCAAAAATACAAATGTATTTATACTATAGGTTAAATTACCTATTTGTAAAAATATATACATTAATATACAAAAGACAAGTTTAATGGTTGTAGCTTTTAATTATATAATTGTAATAATAGGAAAAAGGAGGTGATGTTCTACAGTAAAGGATGATTGCCACAATCATGGGCGAGGTTGTGGCCCATGCTTTTGTTTAAAACTCTTTGGCCATAATCTGCTTTAAGCAGAGAAAGAATTGCAGAGAAAGATACATTTTAAATAATATTAAGTATATTTGCTCTTTAAAGGAGATTCTTTTAAAGAAAATTAAAGAAAACCCTTTATTAAATATCAATCAGTCTCTAGGTTATTGCATATAATTATCATATTGCAGCTACTGGAGTAATTAGCTATTGCTAATAGAAAATGGAAGTGCACATGTAATTGGCAGTAATAATATACCCATATTTATTTGAGACATAGATTGGATAATAATAGGTGCACATAGTTATGAATTTAAAATAAATGAATTGCAATGACTTGCAATCTCTGATAATATGTTTAAGAGGAGGATCTGATCTAAAATCATGTATAACCATTAAGTAGGGTAGATAACATGCATTGCCTATATCATCTACATAATCCTTTAAAATTAAAGTTAATTTTCCACAAGCATTCTTCAGATATATATGTTTAAATTAACATAGGCAGCAGAATTTTCAACAAAATGGAAATATAAGTCTTAAAAATTAGGACTACTCGGCTACAAGATTACTTGGAAATAATTAATTTAATGGGATATTTATACAAATATCATATATTTTAATACTTATTAAGATAGACCAAAAAACTAGAAAGCAAAAATCCAAATGTATTTATAGTATAGGTTTAATTACCTATATGTAAAAATCTATACATTAATATACAAAATTCAAGTTTAATGGTTGTAGCTTTTAATTATTTGATTGTAATAATAGGAAAAAGGAGGTGATGTTCTACAGTAAAGAATGATTGCCACAGTCATGGGCAAAGGTTCGGGCCCATGGTTTTTTATTTAAAATACTTTCCCTATAATCTGCTTTAAGCAGAGAAAGAATTGCAGAGAAAGATACATTCTACATAATATTAAGTATATTTTGCCCTTTAAAGGAGATTCTTTGAAAGAAAATTAAAGAAATCCCTTTATTAAATATCAATCAGTCTCTAGGTTAATTGCAATAATTATCATATTGCAGCTACTGGAGTAATTAGGAATTGCTAATAGAAGATGGAAAGGCACATATAATTGGCAGTAATAATATACCCATAATTATATTGAGAGATAGAAAAGATTATAATAAATGCACATACAGATGAATTTAAAAAAAATCAATTGCAATGACTTAGAACTTCTTATAATACGTTTAAGAGGAGGATCTGATCTAAAATCATGTATAACCATTAATTACGGTAGAATACTTGCATTGGCTATATCATCTATATACTCCTTTATAATTAAAATTATTTTTCCACAAGCATTCTTCGGATATATAAGTTTAATTAACATCGCCAGCAGAATTTTCAACAAAATAGAAATATAAGTCTTAAAAACTAGGACAACTCAGTTACAAGATTACATGGAAATAATTAATTTCATGGGATATTTATAGAAAAATGATATATTTTAATACTTATTAAGATAGACCGAAAAACTAGGAAGCAAAAATACAAATGTATTTATACTATAGGTTAAATTACCTATTTTTAAAAATCTATACATTAATATACAAATGACAAGTTTAATGGTTATAGCTTTTAATTATATTATTGTAATAATAGGAAAAAGGAGGTGATGTTCTACACTAAAGGATGATCACCACAGTCATGGGCGAGGTTGGGGCCCATGGTATTTTATTTAAAATTCTGCTTTCCCTATAATCTGCTTTAAGCAGAGAAAGAACTGAAAAATTTCCAGATACATTTTATATAATATTAAGTATATTTTTCTCTTTAAAGGAGATTCTTTAAAAGAAAATTAAAGAAATCCCTTTATTAAATATCAATCAGTCTCTAGGTTAATTGCATATAATTATCATATTGCAGCTACTGGAGTAATTAGGTATTGCTAATAGAAGATGGAAAGGCACATATAATTGGCAGTAATAATATACGCATAATTATATACAGAGATAGATTGGATAATAATAAGTGCACATACAAATGAATTTAAATAAAATGAATTGCAATGATTTGGAATTTCTTCTAATACGTTTAAGAGGAGGATCTGTTCTAAAATCATGAATAACCATTAAGTAGGATAGAACACGTGCATTGGCTATATCATTCACATACTCCTTTAAAATTAAAGTTATTTTTCCACAAGCAATCTTCGGATATATAAGTTTAAATTAACATCGGCAGCAGAATTTTCAACAAAATAGAAATATAAGTCTTAAAAACTAGGACAACTGAGCTACAAGATTACCTGGAAATATTTAATTTCATGGGATATTTATAGAAAAATCATATATTTTAATACTTATTAAGATAGACCGAAAAACTAGGAAGCAAAAATCCAAATATATTTATACTATAGATTGAATTACCTATTTGTAAAAATCTATACATTAATATACAAAAGACCAGTTTAAAGTTGTAGGTTTTAATTATATAATTGTAATAATAGGAAAAAGGAGACGATGCTCTACAGTAAAGAATGATCGCCACAGTCATGGGCGAGTTTGGGGCTTATGGTATTTTAATTAAAATTCTGCTTTCCCTATAAGCTACTTTAAGCAGATAAAGAATTGCAAAATTTCCAGATACATTTAGATAATATTAAGTATATTTTGCTCTTTAAAGGAGATTCTTTAAAAGAAAATTAAAGAAATCCCTTTATTAAATATCAATCAGTCCGTAGGTTAATTGCATATAATTATCGTATTGCAGCTACTGGATTAATTAGGTATTGCTAACAGAAGATGGAAATACACATGTAATTGGCAGTAATAACATACGCATGATTATATTGAGAGATAGATTGGATTATAATAAATGCACATACAGATGAATTTAAAAAAAATCAATTGCAATGACTTGGAACTTCTTATAATATATTTAAGAGGAGGATCTGATCTAAAATCATGTATAACCATTAAGTAGGGTGGAATACTTGCATTGACTATATCATCTACATACTACTTTAATATTAAAGTTATTTTTCTACAAGCATTCTTCGAATATATAAGTTTAAATTAACATCGGCAGCAGAAATTTCAACAAAATAGAAATATAAGTCTTAAAAACTAGGACATCTCAGCTACAAGATTACCTGGAAATATTTAATTTCATGGGATATTTATAGAAAAATCATATATTTTAATACTTATTAAGATAGACCGAAAAACTAGGAAGCAAAAATCCAAATGTTTTTATACTATAGGTTAAATTACCTATTTGTAAAAATCTATACATTAATATACAAAATTCAAGTTTAATGGTTGTAGCTTTTAATTATTTAATTGTAATAATAGGAAAAAGGAGGTGATATTCTACAGTAAAGAATGATTGCCACAATCATGCGCAAAAGTTCGGGCCCATGGTTTTTTATTTAAAATTCTTTCCCCATAATCTGCTTTAAGAAGAGAAAGAATTGCAGAGAAAGATACATTTTACATAATATTAAGAATATTTTGGTCTTTAAAGGAGATTCTTTGAAAGAAAATTAAAGAAATCCCTTTATTAAATATCAATCAGTCTCTAGGTTAATTGCAATAATTATCATATTGCAGCTACTGGAGTAATTAGGAATTGCTAATAGAAGATGGAAAGGCACATATAATTGGCAGTAATGATATACCCATAATTATATTGAGAGATAGAAAAGATTATAATAAATGCACATACAGATGAATTTAAAAAAATCAATTGCAATGACTTGGAATTTCTTATAATACGTTTAAGAGGAGGATCTGATCTAAAATCATGTATAACCATTAATTACGGTAGAATACTTGCATTGGCTATATCAGCTACATACTCCTTTAAAATTAAAGTTATTTTTGCACAAGCATTCTTCGGATATATAAGTTTAATTAACATCGCCAGCAGAATTTTCAACAAAATAGAAATATAAGTCTTAAAAACTAGGACAACTGAGTTACAAGATTACCTGGAAATAATTAATTTCATGGGATATTTATAGAAAAATCATACATTATAATACTTATTAAGATAGACCGAAAAACTAGGAAGCAAAAATCCAAATGTATTTATACTATAGGTTAAATTACCTATTTTTAAAAATCGATACATTAATATACAAAAGACAAGTTTAATGGTTATAGCTTTTAATTATATTATTGTAATAATATAAAAAAGGAGGTGAGATTGTACAGTAAAGGATGATCACCACAGTCATGGGCGAGGTTGGGGCCCATGGTATTTTATTTAAAATTCTGCTTTCCCTATAATCTGCTTTAAGCAGAGAAAGAATTGCATAGAAACATACATTTTACATAATATTAAGTATATTTTGCTCTTTAAAGGAGATTCTTTAAAAAAAATTGAAGAAATCCCTTTATTAAATATCAATCAGTCTCTAGGTTAATTGCATATATTTATCATAATGCAGCTACTGGAATAATTAGGTATTGCTAATAGAAGATGGAATGGCATTTATAATTGGCAGTAATAATATGCCCATAATTATATTGAGAGATAGATTGGATTATAATAAATGCACATACAGATGAATTTAAAAAAAATCAATTGCAATGACTTGGAACTTCTTATAATATGTTTAAGAGGAGGATCTGATCTAAAATCATGTATAACCATTAAGTAGGGTGGAATAATTGCATTGACTATATAATCAACATACTCCTTTAATATTAAAGTTATTTTTCCACAAGCATTCTTCGAATATATAAGTTTAAATTAACATCGGCAGCAGAATTTTCAACAAAATAGAAATATAAGTCTTAAAAACTAGGACAACTCAGCTACATGATTACCTGGAAATATTTAATTTCATGGGATATTTATAGAAAAATCATATATTTTAATACTTCTTAAGATAGACCGAAAAACTTGGAAGCAAAAATCTAAATGTATTTATACTATAGGTTAAATTACCTATTTGTAAAAATCTATACATTAATATACAAAATTCAAGTTTAATGGTTGTAGCTTTTAATTATTTAATTGTAATAATAGGAAAAAGGAGGTGATGTTCTACTGTAAAGGATGATTGCCACAATCATGGGCGAGGTTCGAGCCCATGGTTTTTATTTAAAACTCTTTCGCCATAATCTGCTTTAAGCAGAGAAAAAATTGCAGAGAAAGATACATTTTACATAATATTAAGTATATTTTGCTCTTTAAAGGAGATTCTTTAAAAGAAAATTAATGAAATCCCTTTATTAAATATCAATCAGTCTCTAGGTTATTGCATATAATTATCATATTGCAGCTACTGGAGTAATTAGGTATTGCTAATAGAAGATGGAAAGGCACATATAATTGGCAGTAATAATATACGCATAATTATATTGAGAGATAGATTGTATAATAATAAGTGCACATACAGATGAATTTAAATAAATGAATTGCAATGATTTAGAATTTCTTAAAATAGGTTTAAGAGGAGGATCTGTTCTAAAATCATGAATAACCATTAAGTAGGATTGAACACTTGCATTGACTATATCATCTACATACTCCTTTAATATTAAAGTTATTTTTCCACAAGCATTCTTCGTATATATAAGTTTAAATTAACATCGGCAGCAGAATTTTCAACAAAATAGAAATATAAGTCTTAAAATGTAGGACAATTCAGCTGCAAGATTACCTGGAAATAATTAATTTAATGGGATATTTATACAAAAATCATATATTTTAATACTTATTAAGATAGACCGAAAAACTAGGAAGCAAAAATCCAAATGTATTTATACTATAGGTTAAATTACCTATTTTTAAAAATATATACATTCATATACAAAAGACTAGTTTAAAGGTTATAGCTTTTAATTATATTATTGTAATAATAGGAAAAAGGAGGTGATGTTCTACAGTAAAGGATGATTGCCACAGTCATGGGCGAGGTTGGGGCCCATGGTATTTTATTTAAAATTCTGCTTTCCCTATAATCTGCTTTAAGCAGAGAAAGAATTGCAAAATTTCCAGATACATTTAGATAATATTAAGTATATTTTGCTCTTTAAAGGAGATTCTTTAAAAGAAAATTAAAGAAATCCCTTTATTAAATATCAATCAGTCCGTAGGTTAATTGCATATAATTATCGTATTGCAGCTACTGGATTAATTAGGTATTGCTAACAGAAGATGGAAATACACATGTAATTGGCAGTAATAATATACGCATGATTATATTGAGAGATAGATTGGATTATAATAAATGCACATAGAGATGAATTTAAAAAAAATCAATTGCAATCGCTTGGAACTTCTTATAATATGTTTAAGAGGAGGATCTGATCTAAAATCATGTATAACCATTAAGTAGGGTGGAATACTTGCATTGACTATATCATCTACATACTACTTTAATATTAAAGTTATTTTTCCACAAGCATTCTTCGAATATATAAGTTTAAATTAACATCGGCAGCAGAATTTTCAACAAAATAGAAATATAAGTCTTAAAAACTAGGACATCTCAGCTACAAGATTACCTGGAAATATTTAATTTCATGGGATATTTATAGAAAAATCATATATTTTAATACTTATTAAGATAGACCGAAAAACTAGGAAGCAAAAATCCAAATGTTTTTATACTATAGGTTAAATTACCTATTTGTAAAAATCTATACATTAATATACAAAATTCAAGTTTAATGGTTGTAGCTTTTAATTATTTAATTGTAATAATAGGAAAAAGGTGGTGATATTCTACAGTAAAGAATGATTGCCACAGTCATGCGCAAAAGTTCGGGCCCATGGATTTTTATTTAAAATTCTTTCCCCATAATCTGCTTTAAGAAGAGAAAGAATTGCAGAGAAAGATACATTTTACATAATATTAAGAATATTTTGCTCTTTAAAGGAGATTCTTTGAAAGAAAATTAAAGAAATCCCTTTATTAAATATCAATCAGTCTCTAGGTTAATTGCAATAATTATCATATTGCAGCTACTGGAGTAATTAGGAATTGCTAATAGAAGATGGAAAGGCACATATAATTGGCAGTAATGATATACCCATAATTATATTGAGAGATAGAAAAGATTATAATAAATGCACATACAGATGAATTTAAAAAAAATCAATTGCAATGGCTTGGAATTTCTTATAATACGTTTAAGAGGAGGATCTGATCTAAAATCATGTATAACCATTAATTACGGTAGAATACTTGCATTGGCTACATCAGCTACATACTCCTTTAAAATTAAAGTTATTTTTGCACAAGCATTCTTCGGATATATAAGTTTAATTAATATCGCCAGCAGAATTTTCAACAAAATAGAAATATAAATCTTAAAAACTAGGACAACTCAGTTACAAGGTTACCTGGAAATAATTAATTTCATGGGATATTTATAGAAAAATCATACATTTTAATACTTATTAAGATAGACCGAAAAACTAGGAAGCAAAAATCCAAATGTATTTATACTATAGGTTAAATTACCTATTTTTAAAAATATATACATTCATATACAAAAGACTAGTTTAAAGGTTATAGCTTTTAATTATATTATTGTAATAATAGGAAAAAGGAGGTGATGTTCTACAGTAAAGGATGATTGCCACAGTCATGGGCGAGGTTAGGGCCCATGGTTTTTTATTTAAAATTCTTTCCCCATAATCTGCTTTAAGCAGAGAAAGAATTGCATAGAAAGATACATTTTACATAATATTAAGTATATTTTGCTCTTTAAAGGAGATTCTTTAAAAGAGAATTAAAGAAATCCCTTTATTAAATATCAATCAGTCTCTAGGTTATTGCATATAATTATCATATTGCAGCTACTGGAGTAATTAGCTATTGCTAATAGAAAATGGAAGTGCACATGTAATTGGCAGTAATAATATACCCATATTTATTTGAGACATAGATTGGATAATAATAAGTGCACATACTTATGAATTTAAAATAAATGAATTGCAATGACTTGCAATCTCTGATAATATGTTTAAGAGGAGGATCTGATCTAAAAGCATGTATAACCATTAAGTAGGGTAGATAACATGCATTGCCTATATCATCTACATAATCCTTTAAAATTAAAGTTAATTTTCCACAAGCATTCTTCAGATATATATGTTTAAATTAACATAGGCAGCAGAATTTTTAACAAAATGGAAATATAAGTCTTAAAAATTAGGACTACTCGGCTACAAGATTACTTGGAAATAATTAATTTAATGGGATATTTATACAAATATCATATATATTAATACTAATTAAGATAGACCGAAAAACGAGAAAGCAAAAATCCAAATGTATTTATACTATAGGTTAAAATACCTATTTGTAAAAATCTATACATTAATATACAAAATTCAAGTTTAATGGTTGTAGCTTTTAATTATTTAATTGTAATAATAGGAAAAAGGAGGTGATGTTCTACAGTAAAGAATGATTGCCACAGTCATGGGCAAAGGTTCGGGCCCATGGTTTTTTATTTAAAATACTTTCCCCATAATCTGCTTTAAGCAGAGAAAGAACTGAAAAATTTCCAGATACATTTTATATAATATTAAGTATATTTTGCTCTTTAAAGGAGATTCTTTAAAAGAAAATTAAAGAAATCCCTTTATTAAATATCAATCAGTCTCAAGGTTAATTGCATATAATTATCATATTGCAGCTACTGGAGTAATTAGGTATTGCTAATAGAAGATGGAAAGGCACATATAATTGGCAGTAATAATATACGCATAATTATATTGAGAGATAGATTGGATAATAATAAGTGCACATACAAATGAATTTAAATAAAATGAATTGCAATGATTTGGAATTTCTTCTAATACGTTTAAGAGGAGTATCTGTTCTAAAATCATGAATAACCATTAAGTAGGATAGAACACGTGCATTGGCTATATCATTCACATACTCCTTTAAAATTAAAGTTATTTTTCCACAAGCAATCTTCGGATATATAAGTTTAAATTAACATCGGCAGCAGAATTTTCAACAAATAGAAATATAAGTCTTAAAAACTAGGACAACTCAGCTACAAGATTACCTGGAAATATTTAATTTCATGGGATATTTATAGAAAAATCATATATTTTAATACTTATTAAGATAGACCGAAAAACTAGGAAGCAAAAATCCAAATATATTTATACTATAGATTAAATTACCTATTTGTAAAAATCTATACATTAATATACAAAAGACCAGTTTAAAGTTGTAGGTTTTAATTATATAATTATAATAATAGGAAAAAGGGGACAATGCTCTACAGTAAAGAATGATCGCTACAGTCATGGGCGAGTTTGGGGCTTATAGTATTTTAATTAAAATTCTGCTTTCCCTATAATCTGCTTTAAGCAGAGAAAGAACTGAAAAATTTCCAGATACATTTTATATAATATTAAGTATATTTTGCTCTTTAAAGGAGATTCTTTAAAAGAAAATTAAAGAAATCCCTTTATTAAATATCAATCAGTCTCTAGGTTAATTGCATATAATTATCATATTGCAGCTACTGGATTAATTAGGTATTGCTAACAGAAGATGGAAATACACTTGTAATTGGCAGTAATAATATACCCATATTTATTTGACAGATAGATTGGATTATAATAAGTGCACATACTTATGAATTTAAAAAAAATTAATTGCAATGACTTGCAATTTCTGATAATATGTTTAAGAGGAGGATCTGATCTAAAATCATGTATAACCATTAAGTAGGGTAGATAACATGCATTGCCTATATCATCTACATAATCCTTTAAAATTAAAGTTAATTTTCCACAAGCATTCTTCAGATATATATTTTTAAATTAACATAGGCAGCAGAATTTTCAACAAAATAGAAATATAAGTCTTAAAAATTAAGACAACTCGGCTACAAGATTACTTGGAAATAATTAATTTAATGGGATATTTATATATATATCATATATTTTATTACTTATTAAGATAGACCAAAAAACTAGGAAGCAAAAATCCAAATGTATTTATACTATAGGTTAAATTACCTATTTGTAAAAATCTATAAATTAATATACAAAAGACAAGTTTTATGGTTGTAGCTTTTAATTATATAATTGTAATAATAGGAAAAAGGAGGTGATGTTCTACAGTAAAGGATGATTGCCACAATCATGGGCGAGGTTGGGGCCCATGGTTTTTATTTAAAACTCTTTGCCCATAATCTGCTTTAAGCAGAGAAAGAATTGCAGAGAAAGATACATTTTAAATAATATTAAATATATTTTGCTCTTTAAAGGAGATTCTTTAAAAGAAAATTAAAGAAAACGCTTTATTAAATATCAATCAGTCTCTAGGTTATTGCATATAATTATCATATTGCAGCTACTGGAGTAATTAGGTATTGCTAATAGAAGATGGAAAGGTACATACAATTGGTAGTAATAATATAAGCATAATTATATTGAGAGATAGATTGTATAATAATAAGTGCACATACAGATGAATTTAAATAAATGAATTGCAATGACTTGGAATTTCTTACAATAGGTTTAAGAGGAGGATCTGTTCTAAAATCATGAATAACCATTAAGTACGATAGAACACTTGCATTGACTATATCATTCACATACTCCTTTAAAATTAAAGTTATTTTTCCATAAGCATTCTTCGCATATATAAGTTTAAATTAACATCGGCAGCAGAATTTTCAACAAAATAGAAATATAAGTCTTAAAAACTAGGACAACTCAGCTACAAGATTACCTGGAAATATTTAATTTCATGGGATATTTATAGAAAAATCATATATTTTAATACTTATTAAGATAGACCGATAAACTAGGAAGCAAAAATCCAAATGTTTTTATACTATAGGTTAAATTACCTATTTGTAAAAATCTACACATTAATATACAAAAGACAAGTTTAATGGTTGTAGCTTTTAATTATATAACTGTAATAATAGGAAAAAGGAGGTGATGTTCTACAGTAAAGGATGATTGCCACAGTCATGGGCGAGGTTGGGGCCCATGGTATTTTATTTAAAATTCTGCTTTCCCTATAATCTGGTTTAAGCAGAGAAAGAATTGCAAAATTTCCAGATACATTTTATATAATATTAAGTATATTTTGCTCTTTAAAGGAGATTCTTTAAAAGAAAATTAAAGAAATCCCTTTATTAAATATCAATCAGTCAGTAGGTTATTGCATATAATTATCATATTGCAGCTACTGGAGTAATTAGGTATTGCTAATAGAAGATGGAAAAGCACATATAATTGGCAGTAATAATATACGCATAATTATATTGAGAGATAGATTGTGTAATAATAAGTGCACATACAGATGAATTTAAATAAATGAATTGCAATGATTTAGAATTTCTTAAAATAGGTTTAAGAGGAGGATCTGTTCTAAAATCATGAATAACCATTAAGTAGGATTGAACACTTGCATTGACTATATCATCTACATACTCCTTTAATATTAAAGTTATTTTTCCACAAGCATTCTTCGGATATATAAGTTTAAATTAACATCGGCAGCAGAATTTTCAACAAAATAGAAATATAAGTCTTAAAATGTAGGACAATTCAGCTGCAAGATTACCTGGAAATAATTAATTTAATGGGATATTTATACAAAAATCATATATTTTAATACTTATTAAGATAGACCGAAAAACTAGGAAGCAAAAATCCAAATGTATTTATACTATAGGTTAAATTACCTATTTTTAAAAATCTATACATTGATATACAAAAGACAAGTTTAATGGTTATAGCTTTTAATTATATTTTTGTAATAATAGAAAAAAGGAGGTGATGTTCTACAGTAAAGGATGATCACCACAGTCATGGGCGAGGTTGGGGCCCATGGTATTTTATTTAAAATTCTGCTTTCCCTTTAATCTGCTTTAAGCAGAGAAAGAACTGAAAAATTTCCAGATACATTTTATATAATATTAAGTATATTTTGCTCTTTAAAGGAGATTCTTTAAAAGAAAATTAAAGAAATCCCTTTATTAAATATCAATCAGTCTCTAGGTTAATTGCATATAATTATCATATTGCAGCTACTGGATTAATTAGGTATTGCTAACAGAAGATGGAAATACACTTGTAATTGGCAGTAATAATATACCCATATTTATTTGACAGATAGATTGGATTATAATAAGTGCACATACTTATGAATTTAAAAAAAATTAATTGCAATGACTCTCAATTTCTGATAATATGTTTAAGAGGAGGATCTGATCTAAAATCATGTATAACCATTAAGTAGGGTAGATAACATGCATTGCCTATATCATTCACATACTCCTTTAAAATTAAAGTTATTTTTCCACAAGCAATCTTCGGATATATAAGTTTAAATTAACATCGGCAGCAGAATTTTCAACAAAATAGAAATATAAGTCTTAAAATCTAGGACAATTCAGCTACAAGATTACCTGGAAATAATTAATTTAATTAGATATTTATACAAAAATCATATATTTTAATACTTATTAAGAAAGACCGAAAAACTAGAAAGCAAAAATCCAAATGTATTTATACTATAGGTTAAATTACCTATTTGTAAATATCTATACATTAATATACAAATACAAGTTTAATGGTTGTAGCTTTTAATTATTTAATTGTAATAATAGGAAAAAGGAGGTGATGTTCTACTGTAAAGGATGATTGCCACAATCATGGGCGAGGTTGGTGCCCATGGTTTTTATTTAAAACTCTTTCCCCATAATCTGCTTTAAGCAGAGAAAGAATTGCAGAGAAAGATACATTTTACATAATATTAAGTATATTTTGCTCTTTAAAGGAGATTCTTTAAAAGAAAATTAAAGAAATCCCTTTATTAAATATCAATCAGTCTCTAGGTTATTGCATATAATTATCATATTGCAGCTACTGGAGTAATTAGGTATTGCTAATAGAAGATCGAAAGGCACATATAATTGGCAGTAATAATATAAGCATAATTATATTGAGAGATAGATTGTATAATAATAAGTGCACATACAGATGAATTTAAATAAATGAATTGCAATGACTTGGAATTTCTTACAATAGGTTTAAGATGAGGATGTGTTCTAAAATCATGAATAACCATTAAGTAGGATAGAACACTTGCATTGACTATATCATTCACATACTCCTTTAAAATTAAAGTTATTTTTCCAAAAGCATTCTTCGCATATATAAGTTTAAATTAACATCGCCAGCAGAATTTTCAACAAAATAGAAATATAAGTCTTAAAAACTAGGACAACTGAGCTACAAGATTACCTGGAAATATTTAATTTCATGGGATATTAATAGAAAAATCATATATTTTAATACTTATTAAGATACACCGAAAAACTAGGAAGCAAAAATCCAAATGTTTTTATACTATAGGTTAAATTACCTATTTGTAAAAATCTGTACATTAATATACAAAAGACAAGTTTAATGGTTTCAACTTTTATTTATATAATTGTAATAATAGGAAAGAGGAGGTGATGTTCTACTGTAAAGGATGATTGCCACAATCATGGGCGAGGTTGGGGCCCATGGTTTTTATTTAAAACTCTTTCCCCATAATCTGCTTTAAGCAGAGAAATAAATGCAGAGAAAGATACATTTTACATAATATTAAGTATATTTTGCTCTTTAAAGGAGATTCTTTAAAAGAAAATTAAAGAAATCCCTTTATTAAATATCAATCAGTCTCTAGGTTATTGCATATAATTATCATATTGCAGCTACTGGAGTAATTAGGTATTGCTAATAGAAGATGGAAAGGCACATATAATTGGCAGTAATAATATACGCATAATTATATTGAGAGATAGATTATATAATAATAAGTGCACATAGAGATGAATTTAAATAAATGAATTGCAATGACTTAGAATTTCTTACAATAGGTTTAAGAGGAGGATCTGTTCTAAAATCATGAATAACCATTAGGTAGGATAGAACACTTGCATTGACTGTATCATTCAAATACTCCTTTAAAATTAAAGTTATTTTTCCATAAGCATTCTTCGGATATATAAGTTTAAATTAACATCGGCAGCAGAATTTTCAACAAAATAGAAATATAAGTCTTAAAAACTAGGACAACTCAGCGACAAGATTACCTGGAAATATTTAATTTCATGGGATATTTATAGAAAAATCATATATTTTAATACTTATTAAGATAGACCGAAAAACTAGGAAGCAAAAATCCAAATGTTTTTATACTATAGGTTAAATTACCTATTTGTAAAAATCTATACATTAATATACAAAAGACAAGTTTAATGGTTATAGCTTTTAATTATATTATTGTAATAATAGGAAAAAGGAGGTGATGCTCTACAGTAAAGGATGATCACCACAGTCATGCGCGAGGTAGGGACCCATGGTATTTTATTTAAAATTCTGCTTTCCCTATAATTTGCTTTAAGGAGAGAAAGAATGGAAAAATTTCCAGGAAACATTTTATATAATATTAAGTATATTTTGCTCTTTAAAGGAGATTCTTTGAAAGAAAATTAAAGAAATCCCTTTATTAAATATCAATCAGTCTGTAGGTTAATTGCATATAATTATCGTATTGCAGGTACTGGAGTAATTAGGTATTGCTAACAGAAGATGGAAATACACATGTAATTGGCAGTAATAATATACCCATATTTATTTGAGAGATAGATTGGATTATAATAAGTGCACATACTTATGAATTTAAAAAAAATTAATTGCAATGACTTGCAATTTCTGATAATATGTTTAAGAGGAGGATCTGATCTAAAATCATGTATAACCATTAAGTAGGGTAGATAACATGCATTGCCTATATCATCTACATAATCCTTTAATATTAAAGTTAATTTTCCACAAGCATTCTTCAGATATATATGTTTAAATTAACATAGGCAGCAGAATTTTCAACAAAATAGAAATATAAGTCTTAAAAATTAGGACAACTCGGCTACAAGATTACTTGGAAATAATTAATTTAATGGGATATTTATACAAATATCATATATTTTATTACTTATTAAGATAGACCGAAAAACTAGGAAGCAAAAATACAAATGTATTTATACTATAGGTTAAATTACGTATTTGTAAAAATCTATAAATTAATATACAAAAGACAAGTTTAATGGTTGTAGCTTTTAATTATATAATTGTAATAATAGGAAAAAGGAGGTGATCTTCTACAGGAAAGGATGATTGTCACAATCATGGGCGAGGTTGGGGCCCATGGTTTTTATTTAAAACTCTTTGCCCATAATCTGCTTTAAGCAGAGAAAGAATTGCAGAGAAAGATACATTTTAAATAATATTAAGTATATTTTGCTCTTTAAAGGAGATTCTTTAAAAGAAAATTAAAGAAAACCCTTTATTAAATATCAATCAGTCTCTAGGTTATTGCATATAATTTTCATATTGCAGCTACTGGAGCAATTAGGTATTGCTAATAGAAGATGGAAGTGCACATGTAATTGGCAGTAATAATATACCCATATTTATTTGAGAGATAGATTGGATAATAATAAGTGCACATAATTATGAATTTAAAAAAAATTAATTGCAATGACTTGCAATCTCTGATAATATGTTTCAGAGGAGGATCTGATCTAAAATCATGTATAACCATTAAGTAGGGTAGATAACATGCATTGCCTATATCATCTACATAATCCTTTAAAATTAAAGTTAATTTTCCACAAGCATTCTTCAGATATATATGTTTAAATTAACATAGGCATCAGAATTTTCAACAAAATGGAAATATAAGTCTTAAAAATTAGGACAACTCGGCTACAAGATTACTTGGAAATAATTAATTTAATGGGATATTTATACAAATATCATATATTTTAATACTTATTAAGATAGACCGAAAAACTAGAAAGCAAAAATCCAAATGTTTTTATACTATAGGTTAAATTACCTATTTGTAAAAATCTATACATTAATATACAAAATTCAAGTTTAATGGTTGTAGCTTTTAATTATTTAATTGTAATAATAGGAAAAAGGAGGTGATGTTCTACAGTAAAGGATGATCACCATAGTCATGGGCGAGGTTGGGGCGCATGGTATTTTAATTAAAATTATGCCTTCCCTATAATCTGCTTTAAGCACAGAAAGAATTGCATAGAAACATACATTTTACATAATATTAAATATATTTTGCTCTTTAAAGGAGATTCTTTAAAAGAAAATTAAAATATCCCTTTATTAAATATCAATCAGTCTCTAGGTTAATTGTATATATTTATCATATTGCAGCTACTGGAATAATTAGGTATTGCTAATAGAAGATGGAAAGGCATTTATAATTGGCAGTAATAATATGCCCATAATTATATTGAGAGATAGATTGGATTATAATAAATGCACATACAAATGAATTTAAAAAAATCAATTGCAATGACTTGGAACTTCTTATAATATGTTTAAGCGAGGATCTGATCTAAAATCATGTATAACCATGAAGTAGGGTGGAATACATGCATTGACTATATCATCTACATACTCCTTTAATATTAAAGTTATTTTTCCACAAGCATTCTTCGGATATATAAGTTTAAATTAACATCGGCAGCAGAATTTTCAACAAAATAGAAATATAAGTCTTAAAAACTGGTACAACTCAGCTACAAGATTACCTGGAAATATTTAATTTCATGGGATATTTATAGAAAAATCATATATTTTAATACTTATTAAGATAGACCGAAAAACTAGGAAGCAAAAATCCAAATGTTTTTATACTATAGGTTAAATTACCTTAATATACAAAAGACAAGTTTAATGATTGTAGCTTTTCATTATACAATTGTAATAATAGGAAAAAGGAGGTGATGTTCTACAGTAAGGAATGATTGCCACAGTTATGGGCGAGGTGCGGGCCCATGGTTTTTTATTTAAAATTCTTTCCCCATAATCTGCCTTAAGCAGAGAAAGAATTGCAGAGAAAGATACATTTTACATAATATTAAGTATATTTTGCTCTTTAAAGGAGATTCTTTGAAAGAAAATTAAAGAAATCCCTTTATTAAATATCAATTAGTCTCTAGGTTAATTGCAATAATTATCACATTGCAGCTACTAGAGTAATTAGGAATTGCTAATACAAGATGGAAAGGCATTTATAATTGGCAGTAATAATATGCCCATAATTATATTGAGAGATAGATTGAATTATAATAAATGCACATACAAATGAATTTAAAAAAAATCAATTGCAATGACTTGGAACTTCTTATAATATGTTTAAGAGGAGGATCTGATCTAAAATCATGAATAACCATTAAGTAGGATAGAACACTTGCATTGACTATATCATTTACATACTCCTTTAAAATTAAAGTTATTTTTCCATAAGCATTCTTCGGATATATAAGTTTAAATTATCATCGGCAGCAGAATTTTCAACAAAATAGAAATATAAGTCTTAAAAACTAGGACAACTGAGCTACATGATTACCTGGAAATATTTAATTTCATGGGATATTTATAGAAAAATCATATATTTTAATACTTATTAATATAGACCGAAAAACTAGGAAGCAAAAATCCAAATGTTTTTATACTATAGGTTAAATTACCTATTTGTAAAAATGTATACATTAATATACAAAAGACAAGTTTAATGGTTGTAGCTTTTAATTATATAATTGTAATAATAGGAAAAAGGAGGTGTGTTTCTACAGTAAAGGATGATTGCCACAGTCATGGGCGAGGTTGGGGCCCATGGTTTTTTATTTAAAATTCTTTCCGCATAATCTGCTTTAAGCAGAGAAAGAATTGCAAAAAACATACATTTTACATAATATTAAGTATATTTTGCTCTTTAAAGGAGATTCTTTAAAAGAAAATTAAAGAAATCCCTTTATTAAATATCAATCAGTCTCTAGGTTATTGCATATAATTATCATATTGCAGCTATTGGAGTAATTAGGTATTGCTAATAGAAGATGGAAAGGCACATATAATTGGCAGTAATAATATACGCATAATTATATTGAGAGATAGATTGTATAATAATAAGTGCACATACAGATGAATTTAAATAAATGAATTGCAATGACTTAGAATTTCTTACAATAGGTTTAAGACGAGGATCGGTTCTAAAATCATGAATAACCATTAAGTAGGATAGAACACTTGCATTGACTATATCATTCACATACTCCTTTAAAATTAAAGTTATTTTTCCATAAGCATTCTTCGGATATATAAGTTTAAATTAACATCGGCAGCAGAATTTTCAACAAAATAGAAATATAAGTCTTAAAAACTAGGACAACTGAGCTACAAGATTACCTGGAAATATTTAATTTCATGGGATTTTATAGAAAAATCATATACTTTTAATACTTATTAAGATAGACCGAAAAAATAAAAAGCAAAAATCCAAATGTTTTTATACTATAGGTTAAATTACCTATTTCTAAAAATCTATACATTAATATACAAAAGACAAGTTTAATGGTTGTAGCTTTTAATTATATAATTGTAATAATAGGAAAAAGGAGGTGATGTTCTACAGTAAAGGATGATTGCCACAGTCATGGGCGAGGTTGGGGCCCATGGTTTTTTATTTAAAATTCCTTCAGCATAATCTGCTTTAAGCAGAGAAAGAATTGCATAGAAACATACATTTTACATAATATTAAGTATATTTTGCTCTTTAAAGGAGAATCTTTAAAAGAAAATTAAAGAAATCCCTTTATTAAATATCAATCAGTCTCTAGGTTAATTGCATATATTTATCATATTGCAGCTACTGGAATAATTAGGTATTGCTAATAGAAGATGGAAAGGCATTTATAATTGGCAGTAATAATATGCCCATAATTATATTGAGAGATAGATTGGATTATAATAAATGCACATACAAATGTATTTAAAAAAATCAATTGCAATGACATGGAACTTCTTATAATATGTTTAAGCGAGGATCTGATCTAAAATCATGTATAACCATTAATTACGGTAGAATACTTGCATTGGCTATATCATCTACATACTCCTTTAATATTAAAGTTGTTTTTCCACAAGCAATCTTCGGATATATAAGTTTAAATTACCATCGGCAGCAGAATTTTCAACAAAATAGAAATATAAGTCTTAAAATCTAGGACAATTCAGCTACAAGATTACCTGGAAATAATTAATTTAATGGGATATTTATACAAAAATCATATATTTTAATACTTATTAAGATAGACCAAAAAACTAGAAAGCAAAAATCTAAATGTATTTATACTATAGGTTAAATTACCTATTTATAAAAATTGATAAATTAATATACAAAAGACAAGTTTAATGGTTGTAGCTTTTAATTATATAAATGTAATAATAGGAAAAAGGAGGTGATGATCTACTGTAAAGGATGATTGCCAGAATCATGGGCGAGGTTGGGGCCCATGGTTTTTATTTAAAACTCTTTCCCCATAATCTGCTTTAAGCAGAGAAAGAATTGCAGAGAAAGATACATTCTACATAATATTAAGTATATTTTGCTCTTTAAAGGAGATTCTTTGAAAGAAAATTAAAGATATCCCTTTATTAAATATCAATCAGTCTCCAGGTTAATTGCAATAAGGAACATATTGCAGCTACTGGAGTAATTAGGAATTGCTAATAGAGGATGGAAAGGAACATATAATTGGCAGTAATTATATACCCATAATTATATTGAGAGATAGAAAAGATTATAATAAATGCACATACAGATGAATTTAAAAAAAATCAATTGCAATGACTTGGAACTTCTTAAAATACGTTTAAGAGGAGGATCTGATCTAAAATCATGTATAACCTTTAATTACGGTAGAATACTTGCATTGGCTATATCTTCTGCATACTCCTTTAAAATTAAAGTTATTTTTCCACAAGCATTCTTCGGATATATAAGTTTAATTAACATCGCCAGCAAAATTTTCAACAAAATAGAAATATAAGTCTTAAAAACTAGGACAACTCAGTTACAAGATTACCTGGAAATAATTAATTTCATGGGATATTTATAGAAAAATCATATATTTTAATACTTATTAAGATAGACCGAAAAACTAGGAAGCAAAAATCCAAATATATTTATACTATAGGTTAAATTACCTATTTTTAAAAATATATACATTCATATACAAAAGACTAGTTTAAAGGTTATAGCTTTTAATTATATTATTGTAATAATAGGAAAAAGGAGGTGATGTTCTACAGTAAAGGATGATTGCCACAGTCATGGGCGAGGTTAGGGCCCATGGTTTTTTATTTAAAATTCTTTCCCCATAATCTGCTTTAAGCAGAGAAAGAATTGCATAGAAAGATACATTTTACATAATATTAAGTATATTTTGCTCTTTAAAGGAGATTATTTAAAAGAGAATTAAAGAAATCCCTTTATTAAATATCAATCAGTCTCTAGGTTATTGCATATAATTATCACATTGCAGCTACTGGAGTAATTAGCTATTGCTAATAGAAAATGGAAGTGCACATGTAATTGGCAGTAATAATATACCCATATTTATTTGAGACATAGATTGGATAATAATAAGTGCACATACTTATGAATTTAAAATAAATGAATTGCAATGACTTGGAATTTCTTATAATACGTTTAAGAGGAGGATCTGATCTAAAATGATGTATAACCATTAATTACGGTAGAATACTTGCATTGGCTATATCATCTACATACTCCTTTAAAATTAAAGTTATTTTTCCACAAGCATTCTTCGGATATATAAGTTTAATTAACATCGCCAGAAGAATTTTCAACAAAATAGAAATATAAGTCTTAAAAACTAGGACAACTCAGTTACAAGATTACCTGGAAATAATTAATTTCATGGAATGTTTATAGAATAATCATACATTTCAATACTTATTAAGATAGACCGAAAAACTAGGGAGCAAAAATCCAAATGTATTTATACTATAGGTTAAATCACCTATTTTTAAAAATCTATACATTAATATACAAAAGACAAGTTTAATGGTTATAGCTTTTAATTATATTTTTGTAATAATAGAAAAAAGGAGGTGATGTTCTACAGTAAAGGATGATCACCACAGTCATGGGCGAGGTTGGGGCCCATGGTATTTTATTTAAAATTCTGCTTTCCCTATAATCTGCTTTAAGCAGAGAAAGAACTGAAAAATTTCCAGATACATTTTATATAATATTAAGTATATTTTGCTCTTTAAAGGAGATTCTTTAAAAGAAAATTAAAGAAATCCCTTTATTAAATATCAATCAGTCTCTAGGTTAATTGCATATAATTATCATATTGCAGCTACTGGATTAATTAGTTATTGCTAACAGAAGATGGAAATACACTTGTAATTGGCAGTAATAATATACCCATATTTATTTGACAGATAGATTGGATTATAATAAGTGCACATACTTATGAATTTAAAAAAAATTAATTGCAATGACTTGCAATTTCTGATAATATGTTTAAGAGGAGGATCTGATCTAAAATCATGTATAACCGTTAAGTAGGGTAGATAACATGCATTGCCTATATCATCTACATAATCCTTTAAAATTAAAGTTAATTTTCCACAAGCATTCTTCAGATATATATGTTTAAATTAACATAGGCAGCAGAATTTTCAACAAAATGGAAATATAAGTCTTAAAAATTAGGACAACTCGGCTACAAGATAACTTGGAAATAATTAATTTAATGGGATATTTATACAAATATCATATTTTTTATTACTTATTAAGATAGACCAAAAAACTAGGAAGCAAAAATCCAAATGTATTTATACTATAGGTTAAATTACCTATTTGTAAAAATCTATAAATTAATATACAAAAGACAAGTTTAATGGCTGTAGCTTTTAATTATATAATTGTAATAATAGGAAAAAGGAGGTGATGTTCTACAGTAAAGGATGATTGCCACAATAATGGGCGAGGTTGGGGCCCATGGTTTTTATTTAAAACTCTTTGCCAAAAATCTGCTTTAAGCAGAGAAAGAATTGCAGAGAAAGATGCATTTTACATAATATTAAGTATATTTTGCTCTTTAAAGGAGATTCTTTAAAAGAAAATTAAAGAAATCCCTTTATTAAATATCAATCAGTTTCTAGGTTAATTGCATATAATTATCATATTGCAGCTACTGGAGTAATTAGGTTTTGCTAATAGAAGATGGAAATACACATGTAATTGGCAGTAATAATATACCCATATTTATTTGAGAGATAGATTGGATTATAATAAGTGCACATACTTATGAATTTAAAAAAAATTAATTGCAATGACTTGCAATTTCTGATAATATGTTTAAGAGGAGGAGCTGATCTAAAATCATGTATAACCATTAAGTAGGGTAGATAACATGCATTGCCTATATCATCTACATAATCCTTTAAAATTAAAGTTAATTTTCCACAAGCATTCTTCAGATATATATGTATAAATTAACATAGGCAGCAGAATTTTCAACAAAATAGAAATATAAGTCTTAAAAATTAAGACAACTCGGCTACAAGATTACTTGGAAATAATTAATTTAATGGGATATTTATACATATATCATATATTTTATTACTTATTAAGATAGACCGAAAAACTAGGAAGCAAAAATCCAAATGTATTTATACTATAGGTTAAATTACCTATTTGTAAAAATCTATAAATTAATATACAAAAGACAAGTTTTATGGTTGTAGCTTTTAATTATATAATTATAATAATAGGAAAAAGGAGGTGATGTTCTACAGTAAAGGATGATTGCCACAATCATGGGCGAGGTTGGGGCCCATGGTTTTTATTTAAAACTCTTTGCCCATAATCTGCTTTAAGCAGAGAAAGAATTGCAGAGAAAGATACATTTTAAATAATATTAAGTATATTTTGCTCTTTAAAGGAGATTCTTTAAAAGAAAATTAAAGAAAACCCTTTATTAAATATCAATCAGTCTCTAGGTTATTGCATATAATTATCATATTGCAGCTACTGGAGTAATTAAGTATTGCTAATAGAAGATGGAAAGGTACATACAATTGGCAGTAATAATATAAGCCTAATTATATTGAGAGATAGATTGTATAATAATAAGTGCACATACAGATGAATTTAAATAAATGAATTGCAATGACTTGGAATTTCTTACAATAGGTTTAAGAGGAGGATCTGTTCTAAAATCATGAATAACCATTAAGTACGATAGAACACTTGCATTGACTATATCATTCACATACTCCTTTAAAATTAAAGTTATTTTTCCATAAGCATTCTTCGCATATATAAGTTTAAATTAACATCGGCAGCAGAATTTTCAACAAAATAGAAATATAAGTCTTAAAAACTAGGACAACTCAGCTACAAGATTACCTGGAAATATTGAATTTCATGGGATATTTATAGAAAAATCATATATTTTAATACTTCTTAAGATAGACCGAAAAACTAGGAAGCAAAAATCCAAATGTTTTTATACTATAGGTTAAATTACCTATTTGTAAAAATCTACACATTAATATACAAAAGACAAGTTTAATTGTTGTAGCTTTTAATTATATAACTGTAATAATAGGAAAAAGGAGGTGATGTTCTACAGTAAAGGATGATTGCCAAAGTCATGGGCGAGGTTGGGGCCCATGGTATTTTATTTAAAATTCTGCTTTCCCTATAATCTGGTTTAAGCAGAGAAAGAATTGCAAAATTTCCAGATACATTTTATATAATATTAAGTATATTTTGCTCTTTAAAGGAGATTCTTTAAAAGAAAATTAAAGAAATCCCTTTATTAAATATCAATCAGTGTCTAGGTTAATTGCATATAATTATCATATTTCAGCTACTGGAGTAATTAGGTTTTGCTAATAGAAGATGGAAAGGCACATATAATTGGCAGTAATAATATACGCATAATTATATTGAGAGATAGATTGGATAATAATAAGTGCACATACTTATGAATTTAAAAAAAATTAATTGCAATGACTTGCAATTTCTGATAATATGTTTAAGAGGAGGATCTGATCTAAAATCATGTATAACCATTAAGTAGGGTAGATAACATGCATTGCCTATATCATATACATAATCCTTTAAAATTAAAGTTAATTTTCCACAAGCATTCTTCAGATATATATGTTTAAATTAACATAGGCAGCAGAATTTTCAACAAAATAGAAATATAAGTCTTAAAAACTAGTACAACTCAGCTACAAGATTACCTGGAAATATTTAATTTCATGGGATATTTATAGAAAAATCATATATTTTAATACTTATTAAGATAGACCGAAAAACTAGGAAGGAAAAATCCAAATGTATTTATACTATAGGTTAAATTACCTATTTGTAAAAATCTATAAATTAATATATAAAAGACAAATTTAATGGTTGTAGCTTTTAATTATATAATTGTAATAATAGGAAAAAGGAGGTGATGTTCTACAGTAAGGAATATTTGCCACAGTTATGGGCGAGGTTCCGGCCCAAGGTTTTTTATTTAAAATTCTTTCCCCATAATCTGCTTTAAGCAGAGAAAGATACATTTTACATAATATTAAGTATATTTTGCTCTTTAAAGGAGATGCTTTGAAAGAAAATTAAAGAAATCCCTTTATTAAATATCAATCAGTCTCTAGGTTAATTGCAATAATTATCATATTGCAGCTACTGGAGTAATTAGGAATTGCTAATAGAAGATGGAAAGGCACATATAATTGGCAGTAATAATATACCCATAATTATATTGAAAGATAGAAAAGATTATAATAAATGCACATACAGATGAATTTAAAAAAAATCAATTGCAATGACTTAGAACTTCTTATAATACGTTTAAGAGGAGGATCTGAATTAAAATCATGTATAACCATTAATTACGGTAGAATACTTGCATTGGCTATATCATCTATATACTCCTTTAAAATTAAAGTTATTTTTCCACAAGCATTGTTTGGATATATAAGTTTAATTAAGTTCGCCAGCAGAATTTTCAACAAAATATAAATATAAGTCTTAAAAACTAGGACAACTCAGTTACAAGATTACATGGAAATAATTAATTTCATTGGATATTTATAGAAAAATCATATATTTTAATACTTATTAAGATAGACCGAAAAACTAGGAAGCAAAAATCCAAATGTATTTACACTATAGGTTAAATTACCTATTTTTAAAAATCTATACATTAATATACAAAAGACAAGTTTAATGGTTATAGCTTTTAATTATATTATTGTAATAATAGGAAAAAGGAGGTGGTGTTCTACACTAAAGGATGATCACCACAGTCATGGGCGAGGTTGGGGCCCATGGTATTTTATTTAAAATTCTGCTTTCCCTATAATCTGCTTTAAGCAGAGAAAGAACTGAAAAATTTCCAGATACATTTTATATAATATTAAGTATATTTTGCTCTTTAAAGGAGATTCTTTAAAAGAAAATTAAAGAAATCCCTTTATTAAATATCAATCAGTCTCTAGGTTAATTGATTATAATTATCATATTGCAGCTACTGGAGTAATTAGGTATTGCTAATAGAAGATGGAAAGGCACATATAATTGGCAGTAATAATATACGCATAATTATATTGAGAGATAGATTGGATAATAATAAGTGCACATAGAAATGAATTTAAATAAAATGAATTGCAATGATTTGGAATTTCTTATAATACGTTTAAGAGGAGGATCTGTTCTAAAATCATGAATAACCATTAAGTAGGATAGAACACTTGCATTGGCTATATCATTCACATACTCCTTTAAAATTAAAGTTATTTTTCCACAAGCAATCTTCGGATATATAAGTTTAAATTAACATCGGCAGCAGAATTTTCAACAAAATAGAAATATAAGTCTTAAAAACTAGGACAACTCAGCTACAAGATTACCTGGAAATATTGAATTTCATGGGATATTTATAGAAAAATCATATATTTTAATACTTATTAAGATAGACCGAAAAACTAGGAAGCAAAAATCCAAATATATTTATACTATAGATTAAAATACCTATTTGTAAAAATCTATACATTAATTTACAAAATCCAGTTTAAAGTTGTAGCTTTTAATTATATAATTGTAATAATAGGGAACAGGAGACGATGCTCTACATTAAAGGATGATCACCACAGTCATGCGCGAGGTAGGGACCCATGGAATTTTATTTAAAATTCTGCTTTCCCTATAATTTGCTTTAAGGAGAGAAAGAATTGCAAAATTTCCAGATACATTTTATATAATATTAAGTATATTTTGCTCTTTAAAGGAGATTCTTTGAAAGAAAATTAAAGAAATCCCTTTATTAAATATCAATCAGTCTGTAGGTTAATTGCATATAATTATCGTATTGCAGCTACTGGAGTAATTAGGTATTGCTAACAGAAGATGGAAATACACATGTAATTGGCAGTAATAATATACCCATATTTATTTGAGAGATAGATTGGATTATAATAAGTGCACATACTTATGAATTTAAAAAAAATTAATTGCAATGACTTGCAATTTCTGATAATATGTTTAAGAGGAGGATCTGATCTAAAATCATGTATAACCATTAAGTAGGGTAGATAACATGCATTGCCTATATCATCTACATAATCCTTTAATATTAAAGTTAATTTTCCACAAGCATTCTTCAGATATATATGTTTAAATTAACATAGGCAGCAGAATTTTGAACAAAATAGAAATATAAGTCTTAAAAATTAGGACAACTCGGCTACAAGATTACTTGGAAATAATTAATTTAATGGGATATTTATACAAATATCATATATTTTATTACTTATTAAGATAGACCGAAAAACTAGGAAGCAAAAATCCAAATGTATTTATACTATAGGTTAAATTATCTATTTGTAAAAATCTATAAATTAATATACAAAAGACAAGTTTAATGGTTGTAGCTTTTAATTATATAATTGTAATAATAGGAAAAAGGAGGTGATGTTCTACAGGAAAGGATGATTGCCACAATCATGGGCGAGGTTGGGGCCCATGGTTTTTATTTAAAACTCTTTGCCCATAATCTGCTTTAAGCAGAGAAAGAATTGCAGAGAAAGATACATTTTAAATAATATTAAGTATATTTTGCTCTTTAAAGGATATTCTTTAAAAGAAAATTAAAGAAAACCCTTTTTTAAATATCAATCAGTCTCTAGGTTATTGCATATAATTATCATATTGCAGCTACTGGAGTAATTAGGTATTGCTAATAGAAGATGGAAGTGCACATGTAATTGGCAGTAATAATATACCCATATTTATTTGAGAGATAGATTGGATAATAATAAGTGCACATACTTATGAATTTAAAAAAAATTAATTGCAATGACTTGCAATCTCTGATAATATGTTTAAGAGGAGGATCTGATCTAAAATCATGTATAACCATTAAGTAGGGTAGATAACATTCATTGCCTATATCATCTACATAATCCTTTAAAATTAAAGTTAATTTTCCACAAGCATTCTTCAGATATATATGTTTAAATTAACATAGGCATCAGAATTTTCAACAAAATGGAAATATAAGTCTTAAAAATTAGGACAACTCGGCTACAAGATTACTTGGAAATAATTAATTTAATGGGATATTTATACAAATATCATATATTTTAATACTTCTTAAGATAGACCGAAAAACTTGGAAGCAAAAATACAAATGTATTTATACTATAGGTTAAATTACCTATTTGTAAAAATCTATAAATTAATATACAAAAGACAAGTGTAATGGTTGTAGCTTTTAATTATATAATTGTAATAATAGGAAAAAGGAGGTGATGTTCTACAGTAAAGGATGATTGCCACAATCATGGGCGAGGTTGTGGCCCATGCTTTTATTTAAAACTCTTTGGCCATAATCTGCTTTAAGCAGAGAAAGAATTGCAGAGAAAGATACATTTTAAATAATATTAAGTATATTTTGCTCTTTAAAGGAGATTCTTTAAAAGAAAATTAAAGAAAACCCTTTATTAAATATCAATCAGTCTCTAGGTTATTGCATATAATTATCATATTGCAGCTACTGGAGTAATTAGCTATTGCTAATAGAAAATGGAAGTGCACATGTAATTGGCAGTAATAATATACCCATATTTATTTGAGACATAGATTGGATAATAATAAGTGCACATAGTTATGAATTTAAAATAAATGAATTGCAATGACTTGCAATCTCTGATAATATGTTTAAGAGGAGGATCTGATCTAAAATCATGTATAACCATTAAGTAGGGTAGATAACATGCATTGCCTATATCATCTACATAATCCTTTAAAATTAAAGTTAATTTTCCACAAGCATTCTTCAGATATATATGTTTAAATTAACATAGGCAGCAGAATTTTCAACAAAATGGAAATATAAGTCTTAAAAATTAGGACTACTCGGCTACAAGATTACTTGGAAATAATTAATTTAATGGGATATTTATACAAATATCATATATTTTATTACTTATTAAGATAGACCGAAAAACTAGAAAGCAAAAATCCAAATGTATTTATACTATAGGTTTAATTACCTATTTGTAAAAATCTATACATTAATATACAAAATTCAAGTTTAATGGTTGTAGCTTTTAATTATTTAATTGTAATAATAGGAAAAAGGAGGTGATGTTCTACAGTAAAGAATGATTGCCACAGTCATGGGCAAAGGTTCGGGCCCATGGTTTTTTATTTAAAATACTTTCCCTATAATCTGCTTTAAGCAGAGAAAGAATTGCAGAGAAAGATACATTCTACATAATATTAAGTATATTTTGCCCTTTAAAGGAGATTCTTTGAAAGAAAATTAAAGAAATCCCTTTATTAAATATCAATCAGTCTCTATGTTAATTGCAATAATTATCATATTGCAGCTACTGGAGTAATTAGGAATTGCTAATAGAAGATGGAAAGGCACATATAATTGGCAGTAATAATATACCCATAATTATATTGAGAGATAGAAAAGATTATAATAAATGCACATACAGATGAATTTAAAAAAAATCAATTGCAATGACTTAGAACTTCTTATAATACGTTTAAGAGGAGGATCTGATCTAAAATCATGTATAACCATTAATTACGGTAGAATACTTGCATTGGCTATATCATCTATATACTCCTTTAAAATTAAAATTATTTTTCCACAAGCATTCTTCGGATATATAAGTTTAATTAACATCGCCAGCAGAATTTTCAACAAAATAGAAATATAAGTCTTAAAAACTAGGACAACTCAGTTACAAGATTACATGGAAATAATTAATTTCATGGGATATTTATAGAAAAATGATATATTTTAATACTTATTAAGATAGACCGAAAAACTAGGAAGCAAAAATACAAATGTATTTATACTATAGGTTAAATTACCTATTTTTAAAAATCTATACATTAATATACAAAAGACAAGTTTAATGGTTATAGCTTTTAATTATATTATTGTAATAATAGGAAAAAGGAGGTGATGTTCTACACTAAAGGATGATCACCACAGTCATGGGCGAGGTTGGGGCCCATGGTATTTTATTTAAAATTCTGCTTTCCCTATAATCTGCTTTAAGCAGAGAAAGAACTGAAAAATTTCCAGATACATTTTATATAATATTAAGTATATTTTGCTCTTTAAAGGAGATTCTTTAAAAGAAAATTAAAGAAATCCCTTTATTAAATATCAATCAGTCTCTAGGTTAATTGCATATAATTATCATATTGCAGCTACTGGAGTAATTAGGTATTGCTAATAGAAGATGGAAAGCCACATATAATTGGCAGTAATAATATACGCATAATTATATTGAGAGATAGATTCGATAATAATAAGTGCACATACAAATGAATTTAAATAAAATGAATTGCAATGACTTGGAATTTCTTCTAATACGTTTAAGAGGAGGATCTGTTCTAAAATCATGAATAACCATTAAGTAGGATAGAACACGTGCATTGGCTATATCATTCACATACTCCTTTAAAATTAAAGTTATTTTTCCACAAGCAATCTTCGGATATATAAGTTTAAATTAACATCGGCAGCAGAATTTTCAACAAAATAGAAATATAAGTCTTAAAAACTAGGACAACTGAGCTACAAGATTACCTGGAAATATTTAATTTCATGGGATATTTATAGAAAAATCATATATTTTAATACTTATTAAGATAGACCGAAAAACTAGGAAGCAAAAATCCAAATATATTTATACTATAGATTAAATTACCTATTTGTAAAAATCTATACATTAATATACAAAAGACCAGTTTAAAGTTGTAGGTTTTAATTATATAATTGTAATAATAGGAAAAAGGAGACGATGCTCTACAGTAAAGAATGATCGCCACAGTCATGGGCGAGTTTGGGGCTTATGGTATTTTAATTAAAATTCTGCTTTCCCTATAAGCTACTTTAAGCAGATAAAGAATTGCAAAATTTCCAGATAAATTTAGATAATATTAAGTATATTTTGCTCTTTAAAGTAGATTCTTTAAAAGAAAATTAAAGAAATCCCTTTATTAAATATCAATCAGTCCGTAGGTTAATTGCATATAATTATCGTATTGCAGCTACTGGATTAATTAGGTATTGCTAACAGAAGATGGAAATACACATGTAATTGGCAGTAATAATATACGCATGATTATATTGAGAGATAGATTGGATTATAATAAATGCACATACAGATGAATTTAAAAAAAATCAATTGCAATGACTTGGAACTTCTTATAATATGTTTAAGAGGAGGATCTGATCTAAAATCATGTATAACCATTAAGTAGGGTGGAATACTTGCATTGACTATGTCATCTGCATACTACTTTAATATTAAAGTTATTTTTCCACAAGCATTCTTCGAATATATAAGTTTAAATTAACATCGGCAGCAGAATTTTCAACAAAATAGAAATATAAGTCTTAAAAACTAGGACATCTCAGCTACAAGATTACCTGGAAATATTTAATTTCAGGGGATATTTATAGAAAAATCATATATTTTAATACTTATTAAGATAGACCGAAAAACTAGGAAGCAAAAATCCAAATGTTTTTATACTATAGGTTAAATTACCTATTTGTAAAAATCTATACATTAATATACAAAATTCAAGTTTAATGGTTGTAGCTTTTAATTATTTAATTGTAATAATAGGAAAAAGGAGGTGATGTTCTACTGTAAAGGATGATTGCCACAATCATGGACGAGGTTCGAGCCCATGGTTTTTATTTAAAACTATTTCCCCATAATCTGCTTTAAGCAGAGAAAGAATTGCAGAGAAAGATACATTTTACATAATATTAAGTATATTTTGCTCTTTAAAGGAGATTCTTTAAAAGAAAATTAAAGAAATCCCTT
The DNA here is from genome assembly GCA_030762175.1 of Metallyticus violacea. Classification (NCBI taxonomy): domain Eukaryota; kingdom Metazoa; phylum Arthropoda; class Insecta; order Mantodea; family Metallyticidae; genus Metallyticus; species Metallyticus violacea. The sequence goes on along the minus strand of CM060835.1, from coordinate 139,634,484 downwards.
TATTAAATATCAATCAGTCTGTAGGTTGTTGCATATAATTATCATATTGCAGCTACTGGAGTAATTAGGTATTGCTAATAGAAGATGGAAAGGCACATATAATTGGCAGTAATAATATACGCATAATTATATTGAGAGATAGATTGTGTAATAATAAGTGCACATACAGATGAATTTAAATAAATGAATTGCAATGATTTAGAATTTCTTAAAATAGGTTTAAGAGGAGAATCTGTTCTAAAATCATGAATAACCATTAAGTAGGATTGAACACTTGCATTGACTATATCATCTACATACTCCTTTAATATTAAAGTTATTTTTCCACAAGCATTCTTCGGATATATAAGTTTAAATTAACATCGGCAGCAGAATTTTCAACAAAATAGAAATATAAGTCTTAAAATGTAGGACAATTCAGCTGCAAGATTACCTGGAAATAATTAATTTAATGGGATATTTATACAAAAATCATATATTTTAATACTTCTTAAGATAGACCGAAAAACTAGGAAGCAAAAATCCAAATGTATTTATACTATAGGTTAAATTACCTATTTTTAAAAATCTATACATTGATATACAAAAGACAAGTTTAATGGTTATAGCTTTTAATTATATTATTGTAATAATAGAAAAAAGGAGGTGATGTTCTACATTAAAGGATGATCCCCACAGTTATGGGCGAGGTTGGGGCCCATGGTATTTTATTTAAAATTCTGCTTTCCCTATAATCTGCTTTAGGCAGAGAAAGAATTGCAAAATTTCCAGATAAATTTTATATAATATTAAGTATATTTTTCTCTTTAAAGGAGATTCTTTAAAAGAAAATTAAAGAAATCCCTTTATTAAATATCAATCAGTTTCTAGGTTAATTGCATATAATTATCATATTGCAGCTACTGGAGTAATTAGGTTTTGCTAATAGAAGATGGAAAGGCACACATAATTGGCAGTAATAATATACGCATAATTATATTGAGAGATAGATTGGATAATAATAAGTCCACATACAAATGAATTTAAATAAAATGAATTGCAATGACTTGGAATTTCTTATAATACGTTTAAGAGGAGGATCTGTTCTAAAATCATGAATAACCATTAAGTAGGATAGAACACTTGCATTGACTATATCATTCACATACTCCTTTAAAATTAAAGTTATTTTTCCAGAAGCAATCTTCGGATATATAAGTTTAAATTAACATCGGCAGCAGAATTTTCAACAAAATAGAAATATAAGTCTTAAAATCTAGGACAATTCAGCTACAAGATTACCTGGAAATAATTAATTTAATTAGATATTTATACAAAAATCATATATTTTAATACTTATTAAGAAAGACCGAAAAACGAGAAAGCAAAAATCCAAATGTATTTATACTATAGGTTAAATTACCTATTTGTAAAAATCTATACATTAATATACAAATACAAGTTTAATGGTTGTAGCTTTTAATTATTTAATTGTAATAATAGGAAAAAGGAGGTGATGTTCTACTGTAAAGGATGATTGCCACAATCATGGGCGAGGTTGGGGCCCATGGTTTTTATTTAAAACTCTTTCCCCATAATCTGCTTTAAGCAGAGAAAGAATTGCAGAGAAAGATACATTTTACATAATATTAAGTATATTTTGCTCTTTCAAGGAGATTCTTTAAAAGAAAATTAAAGAAATCCCTTTATTAAATATCAATCAGTCTCTAGGTTATTGCATATAATTATCATATTGCAGCTACTGGAGTAATTAGGTATTGCTAATAGAAGATCGAAAGGCACATATAATTGGCAGTAATAATATAAGCATAATTATATTGAGAGATAGATTGTATAATAATAAGTGCACATACAGATGAATTTAAATAAATGAATTGCAATGACTTGGAATTTCTTACAATAGGTTTAAGAGGAGGATGTGTTCTAAAATCATGAATAACCATTAAGTAGGATAGAACACTTGCATTGACTATATCATTCACATACTCCTTTAAAATTAAAGTTATTTTTCCAAAAGCATTCTTCGCATATATAAGTTTAAATTAACATCGCCAGCAGAATTTTCAACAAAATAGAAATATAAGTCTTAAAAACTAGGACAACTGAGCTACAAGATTACCTGGAAATATTTAATTTCATGGGATATTAATAGAAAAATCATATATTTTAATACTTATTAAGATACACCGAAAAACTAGGAAGCAAAAATCCAAATGTTTTTATACTATAGGTTAAATTACCTATTTGTAAAAATCTGTACATTAATATACAAAAGACAAGTTTAATGGTTTCAACTTTTAATTATATAATTGTAATAATAGGAAAGAGGAGGTGATGTTCTACTGTAAAGGATGATTGCCACAATCATGGGCGAGGTTGGGGCCCATGGTTTTTATTTAAAACTCTTTCCCCATAATCTGCTTTAAGCAGAGAAAGAAATGCAGAGAAAGATACATTTTACATAATATTAAGTATATTTTGCTCTTTAAAGGAGATTCTTTAAAAGAAAATTAAAGAAATCCCTTTATTAAATATCAATCAGTCTCTAGGTTATTGCATATAATTATCATATTGCAGCTACTGGAGTAATTAGGTATTGCTAATAGAAGATGGAAAGGCACATATAATTGGCAGTAATAATATATGCATAATTATATTGAGAGATAGATTGTATAATAATAAGTGCACATAGAGATGAATTTAAATAAAATGAATTGCAATGACTTAGAATTTCTTACAATAGGTTTAAGAGGAGGATCTGTTCTAAAATCATGAATAACCATTAAGTAGGATAGAACACTTGCATTGACTATATCATTTACATACTCCTTTAAAATTAAAGTTATTTTTCCATAAGCATTCTTCGGATATATAAGTTTAAATTATCGGCAGCAAAATTTTCAACAAAATAGAAATATAAGTCTTAAAAACTAGGACAACTGAGCTACAAGATTACCTGGAAATATTTAATTTCATGGGATATTTATAGAAAAATCATATATTTTATTACTTATTAATATAGACCGAAAAACTAGGAAGCAAAAATCCAAATGTTTTTATACTATAGGTTAAATTACCTATTTGTAAAAATCTATACATTAATATACAAAATTCAAGTTTAATGGTTGTAGCTTTTAATTATTTAATTGTAATAATAGGAAAAAGGAGGTGATGTTCTACAGTAAAGGATGATCACCGCAGTCATGGGCGAGGTTGGGTCCCATGGTATTTTATTTAAAATTCTGCTTTCCCTATAATCTGCTTTAAGCACAGAAAGAATTGCATAGAAACATACATTTTACATAATATTAAGTATATTTTGCTCTTTAAAGGAGATTCTTTAAAAAAAATTGAAGAAATCCCTTTATTAAATATCAATCAGTCTCTAGGTTAATTGCATATATTTATCATAATGCAGCTACTGGAATAATTAGGTATTGCTAATAGAAGTTGGAATGGCATTTATAATTGGCAGTAATAATATGCCCATAATTATATTGAGAGATAGATTGGATTATAGTAAATGCACATACAGATGAATTTAAAAAAAATCAATTGCAATGACTTGGAACTTCTTATAATATGTTTAAGAGGAGGATCTGATCTAAAATCATGTATAACCATTAAGTAGGGTGGAATAATTGCATTGACTATATCATCAACATACTCCTTTAATATTAAAGTTATTTTTCCACAAGCATTCTTCGGATATATAAGTTTAAATTAACATCGGCAGCAGAATTTTCAACAAAATAGAAATATAAGTCTTAAAAACTAGGACAACTCAGCTACATGATTACCTGGAAATATTTAATTTCATGGGATATTTATAGAAAAATCATATATTTTAATACTTCTTAAGATAGACCGAAAAACTTGGAAGCAAAAATCTAAATGTATTTATACTATAGGTTAAATTACCTATTTGTAAAAATCTATACATTAATATACAAAATTCAAGTTTAATGGTTCTAGCTTTTAATTATTTAATTGTAATAATAGGAAAAAGGAGGTGATGTTCTACTGTAAAGCATGATTGCCACAATCATGGGCGAGGTTCGAGCCCATGGTTTTTATTTAAAACTCTTTCGCCATAATCTGCTTTAAGCAGAGAAAGAATTGCAGAGAAAGATACATTTTACATAATATTAAGTATATTTTGCTCTTTAAAGGAGATTCTTTAAAAGAAAATTAAAGAAATCCCTTTATTAAATATCAATCAGTCTCTAGGTTATTGCATATAATTATCATATTGCAGCTACTGGAGTAATTAGGTATTGCTAATAGAAGATGGAAAGGCACATATAATTGGCAGTAATAATATACGCATAATTATATTGAGAGATAGATTGTATAATAATAAGTGCACATACAGATGAATTAAAATAAATGAATTGCAATGATTTAGAATTTCATAAAATAGGTTTAAGAGGAGGATCTGTTCTAAAATCATGAATAACCATTAAGTAGGATTGAACACTTGCATTGACTATATCATCTACATACTCCTTTAATATTAAAGTTATTTTCCACAAGCATTCTTCGGATATATAAGTTTAAATTAACATCGGCAGCAGAATTTTCAACAAAATAGAAATATAAGTCTTAAAATGTAGGACAATTCAGCTGTAAGATTACCTGGAAATAATTAATATAATGGGATATTTATACAAAAATCATATATTTTAATACTTATTAAGATAGACCGAAAAACTAGGAAGAAAAATCCAAATGTATTTATACTATAGGTTAAATTACCTATTTTTAAAAATCTATACATTAATATACAAAGGACAAGTTTAATGGTTATAGCTTTTAATTATATTATTGTAATAATAGAAAAAAGGAGGTGATGTTCTACAGTAAAGGATGATCCCCACAGTCATGGGCGAGGTTGGGGCCCATGGTATTTTATTTAAAATTCTGCTTTCCCTATAATCTGCTTTAAGCACAGAAAGAATTGCAAAATTTCCAGATAAATTTTATATAATATTAAGTATATTTTTCTCTTTAAAGGGGATTCTTTAAAAGAAAATTAAAGAAATCCCTTTATTAAATATCAATCAGTTTCTAGGTTAATTGCATATAATTATCATATTGCAGCTACTGGAGTAATTAGGTTTTGCTAATAGAAGATGGAAAGGCACATATAATTGGCAGTAATAATATACGCATAATTATATTGAGAGATAGATTGGATAATAATAAGTGCACATACAAATGAATTTAAATAAAATGAATTGCAATGACTTGGAATTTCTTATAATACGTTTAAGAGGAGGATCTGTTCTAAAATCATGAATAACCATTAAGTAAGATAGAACACTTGCATTGACTATATCATTCACATACTCCTTTAAAATTAAAGTTATTTTTCCACAAGCAATCTTCGGATATATAAGTTTAAATTAACATCGGCAGCAGAATTTTCAACAAAATAGAAATATAAGTCTTAAAAATTAGGACAACTCGGCTACAAGATTACTTGGAAATAATTCATTTAATGGGATATTTATACAAATATCATATATTTTATTACTTATTAAGATAGACCGAAAAAATAGGAAGCAAAAATACAAATGTATTTATACTATAGGTTAAATTACCTATTTGTAAAAATCTATACATTAATATAGAAAAGACAAGTTTAATGGTTGTAGCTTTTAATTATATAATTGTAATAATAGGAAAAAGGAGGTGTGTTTCTACAGTAAAGGATGATTGCCACAGTCATGGGCGAGGTTGGGGCCCATGGTTTATTATTTAAAATTCTTTCCGCATAATCTGCTTTAAGCAGAGAAAGAATTGCATAGAAACATACATTTTACATAATATTAAGTATATTTTGCTCTTTAAAGGAGATTCTTTAAAAGAAAATTCAAGAAATCCCTTTATTAAATATCAATCAGTATCTAGGTTATTGCATATAATTATCATATTGCAGCTATTGGAGTAATTAGGTATTTCTAATAGAAGATAGAAAGGCACATATAATTGGCAGTAATAATATACGCATAATTATATTCAGAGATAGATTGTATAATAATAAGTGCACATACAGATGAATTTAAATAAATGAATTGCAATGACTTAGAATTTCTTACAGTAGGTTTAAGACGAGGATCGGTTCTAAAATCATGAATAACCATTAAGTAGGATAGAACACTTGCATTGACTATATCATTCACATACTACTTTAAAATTAAAGTTATTTTTCCATAAGCATTCTTCGGATATATAAGTTTAAATTAACATCGGCAGCAGAATTTTCAACAAAATAGAAATATAAGTCTTAAAAACTAGGACAACTGAGCTACAAGATTACCTGGAAATATTTAATTTCATGGGATTTTATAGAAAAATCATATACTTTTAATACTTATTAAGATAGACCGAAAAAATAAAAAGCAAAAATCCAAATGTTTTTATACTATAGGTTAAATTACCTATTTCTAAAAATCTATACATTAATATACAAAAGACAAGTTTAATGGTTGTAGCTTTTAATTATATAATTGTAATAATAGGAAAAAGGAGGTGATGTTCTACAGTAAAGGATGATTGCCACAGTCATGGGCGAGGTTGGGGCCCATGGTATTTTATTTAAAATTCCTTCCGCATAATCTGCTTTAAGCAGAGAAAGAATTGCATAGAAACATACATTTTACATAATATTAAGTATATTTTGCTCTTTAAAGGAGATTCTTTAAAAGAAAATTAAAGAAATCCCTTTATTAAATATCAATCAGTTTGTAGGTTAATTGCATATAATTATCGTATTGCAGCTATTGGAGTAATTAGGTATTGCTAACAGAAGATGGAAATACACATGTAATTGGCAGTAATAATATACCCATATTTATTTGAGAGATAGATTGGATTATAATAAGTGCACATACTTATGAATTTAAAAAAAATTAATTGCAATGACTTGCAATTTCTGATAATATGTTTAAGAGGAGGATCTGATCTAAAATCATGTATAGCCATTAAGTAGGGTAGATAACATGCATTGCCTATATCATCTACATAATCCTTTAATATTAAAGTTAATTTTCCACAAGCATTCTTCAGATATATATGTTTAAATTAACATAGGCAGCAGAATTTTCAACAAAATAGAAATATAAGTCTTAAAAATTAGGACAACTCGGCTACAAGATTACTTGGAAATAATTCATTTAATGGGATATTTATACAAATATCATATATTTTATTACTTATTAAGATAGACCGAAAAACTAGGAAGCAAAAATACAAATGTTTTTATACTATAGGTTAAATTACCTATTTGTAAAAATCTATACATTAATATACAAAAGACAAGTTTAATGGTTGTAGCTTTTAATTATATAATTGTAATAATAGGAAAAAGGAGGTGATGTTCTACAGTAAAGGATGATCACCACAGTCATGGTCGAGGTAGGGGCCCATGGTTTTTTATTTAAAATTCTGCTTTCCCTATAATCTGCTTTAAGCAGAGAAAGAATTGCATAGAAACATACATTTTACATAATATTAAGTATATTTTGCTCTTTAAAGGAGAATCTTTAAAAGAAAATTAAAGAAATCCCTTTATTAAATATCAATCAGTCTCTAGGTTAATTGTATATATTTATCATATTGCAGCTACTGGAATAATTAGGTATTGCTAATAGAAGATGGAAAGGCATTTATAATTGGCAGTAATAATATGCCCATAATTATATTGAGAGATAGATTGGATTATAATAAATGCACATATAAATGAATTTAAAAAAATCAATTGCAATGACTTGGAACTTCTTATATAATGTTTAAGCGAGGATCTGATCTAAAATCATGTATAACCATGAAGTAGGGTGGAATACTTGCATTGACTATATCATCTACATACTCCTTTAATATTAAAGTTATTTTTCCACAAGCATTCTTCGGATATATAAGTTTAAATTAACATCGGCAGCAGAATTTTCAACAAAATAGAAATATAAGTCTTAAAAACTATGACAACTGAGCTACAAGATTACCTGGAAATATATAATTTCATGGGATATTTATAGAAAAATCATATATTTTAATACTTATTAATATAGACCGAAAAACTAGGAAGCAAAAATCCAAATGTTTTTATACTATAGGTTAAATTACCTATTTGTAAAAATCTATACATTAATATACAAAAGACAAGTTTAATGGTTGTAGCTTTTATATATATAATTGTAATAATAGGAAAAAGGAGGTGATGTTCTACAGTAAAGGATGATCACCACAGTCATGGGCGAGGTTGGGGCCCATGGTATTTTATTTAAAATTCTGCTTTCCATATAATCTGCTTTAAGCACAGAAAGATATGCATAGAAACATACATTTTACATAATATTAAGTATATTTTGCTCTTTAAAGGAGATTCTTTAAAAGAAAATTAAAATATCCCTTTATTAAATATCAATCAGTCTCTAGGTTAATTGTATATATTTATCATATTGCAGCTACTGGAATAATTAGGTATTGCTAATAGAAGATGGAAGGGCATTTATAATTGGCAGTAATAATATGCCCATAATTATATTGAGAGATAGATTGGATTATAATAAATGCACATACAAATGAATTTAAAAAAATCAATTGCAATGACTTGGAACTTCTTATATAATGTTTAAGCGAGGATCTGATCTAAAATCATGTATAACCATGAAGTAGGGTGGAATACTTGCATTGACTATATCATCTACATACTCCTTTAATATTAAAGTTATTTTTCCACAAGCATTCTTCGGATATATAAGTTTAAATTAACATCGGCAGCAGAATTTTCAACAAAATAGAAATATAAGTCTTAAAAACTATGACAACTGAGCTACAAGATTACCTGGAAATATTTCATTTCATGGGATATTTATAGAAAAATCATATATTTTAATACTTATTAATATAGACCGAAAAACTAGGAAGGAAAAATCCAAATGTATTTATACTATAGGTTAAATTACCTATTTGTAAAAATCTATAAATTAATATATAAAAGACAAATTTAATGGTTGTAGCTTTTAATTATATAATTGTAATAATAGGAAAAAGGAGGTGATGTTCTACAGTAAGGAATATTTGCCACAGTTATGGGCGAGGTTCCGGCCCAAGGTTTTTTATTTAAAATTCTTTCCCCATAATCTGCTTTAAGCAGAGAAAGATACATTTTACATAATATTAAGTATATTTTGCTCTTTAAAGGAGATGCTTTGAAAGAAAATTAAAGAAATCCCTTTATTAAATATCAATCAGTCTCTAGGTTAATTGCAATAATTATCATATTGCAGCTACTGGAGTAATTAGGAATTGCTAATAGAAGATGGAAAGGCACATATAATTGGCAGTAATAATATACCCATAATTATATTGAAAGATAGAAAAGATTATAATAAATGCACATACAGATGAATTTAAAAAAAATCAATTGCAATGACTTAGAACTTCTTATAATACGTTTAAGAGGAGGATCTGAATTAAAATCATGTATAACCATTAATTACGGTAGAATACTTGCATTGGCTATATCATCTATATACTCCTTTAAAATTAAAGTTATTTTTCCACAAGCATTGTTTGGATATATAAGTTTAATTAAGTTCGCCAGCAGAATTTTCAACAAAATATAAATATAAGTCTTAAAAACTAGGACAACTCAGTTACAAGATTACATGGAAATAATTAATTTCATTGGATATTTATAGAAAAATCATATATTTTAATACTTATTAAGATAGACCGAAAAACTAGGAAGCAAAAATCCAAATGTATTTATACTATAGGTTAAATTACCTATTTTTAAAAATCTATACATTAATATACAAAAGACAAGTTTAATGGTTATAGCTTTTAATTATATTATTGTAATAATAGGAAAAAGGAGGTGATGTTCTACACTAAAGGATGATCACCACAGTCATGGGCGAGGTTGGGGCCCATGGTATTTTATTTAAAATTCTGCTTTCCCTATAATCTGCTTTAAGCAGAGAAAGAACTGAAAAATTTCCAGATACATTTTATATAATATTAAGTATATTTTGCTCTTTAAAGGAGATTCTTTAAAAGAAAATTAAAGAAATCCCTTTATTAAATATCAATCAGTCTCTAGGTTAATTGATTATAATTATCATATACCAGCTACTGGAGTAATTAGGTATTGCTAATAGAAGATGGAAAGGCACATATAATTGGCAGTAATAATATACGCATAATTATATTGAGAGATAGATTGGATAATAATAAGTGCACATAGAAATGAATTTAAATAAAATGAATTGCAATGATTTGGAATTTCTTATAATACGTTTAAGAGGAGGATCTGTTCTAAAATCATGAATAACCATTAAGTAGGATAGAACACTTGCATTGACTATATCATTCACATACTCCTTTAAAATTAAAGTTATTTTTCCACAAGCAATCTTCGGATATATAAGTTTAAATTAACATCGGCAGCAGAATTTTCAACAAAATAGAAATATAAGTCTTAAAAACTAGGACAACTCAGCTACAAGATTACCTGGAAATATTGAATTTCATGAGATATTTATAGAAAAATCATATATTTTAATACTTATTAAGATAGACCGAAAAACTAGGAAGCAAAAATCCAAATATATTTATACTATAGATTAAAATACCTATTTGTAAAAATCTATACATTAATATACAAAATCCAGTTTAAAGTTGTAGCTTTTAATTATATAATTGTAATAATAGGGAACAGGAGACGATGCTCTACATTAAAGGATGATCACCACAGTCATGCGCGAGGTAGGGACCCATGGAATTTTATTTAAAATTCTGCTTTCCCTATAATTTGCTTTAAGGAGAGAAAGAATTGCAAAATTTCCAGATACATTTTATATAATATTAAGTATATTTTGCTCTTTAAAGGAGATTCTTTGAAAGAAAATTAAAGAAATCCCTTTATTAAATATCAATCAGTCTGTAGGTTAATTGCATATAATTATCGTATTGCAGCTACTGGAGTAATTAGGTATTGCTAACAGAAGATGGAAATACACATGTAATTGGCAGTAATAATATACCCATATTTATTTGAGAGATAGATTGGATTTTAATAAGTGCACATACTTATGAATTTAAAAAAAATTAATTGCAATGACTTGCAATTTCTGATAATATGTTTAAGAGGAGGATCTGATCTAAAATCATGTATAACCATTAAGTAGGGTAGATAACATGCATTGCCTATATCATCTACATAATCCTTTAATATTAAAGTTAATTTTCCACAAGCATTCTTCAGATATATATGTTTAAATTAACATAGGCAGCAGAATTTTGAACAAAATAGAAATATAAGTCTTAAAAATTAGGACAACTCGGCTACAAGATTACTTGGAAATAATTAATTTAATGGGATATTTATACAAATATCATATATTTTATTACTTATTAAGATAGACCGAAAAACTAGGAAGCAAAAATCCAAATGTATTTATACTATAGGTTAAATTATCTATTTGTAAAAATCTATAAATTAATATACAAAAGACAAGTTTAATGGTTGTAGCTTTTAATTATATAATTGTAATAATAGGAAAAAGGAGGTGATGTTCTACAGGAAAGGATGATTGCCACAATCATGGGCGAGGTTGGGGCCCATGGTTTTTATTTAAAACTCTTTGCCCATAATCTGCTTTAAGCAGAGAAAGAATTGCAGAGAAAGATACATTTTAAATAATATTAAGTATATTTTGCTCTTTAAAGGATATTCTTTAAAAGAAAATTAAAGAAAACCCTTTTTTAAATATCAATCAGTCTCTAGGTTATTGCATATAATTATCATATTGCAGCTACTGGAGTAATTAGGTATTGCTAATAGAAGATGGAAGTGCACATGTAATTGGCAGTAATAATATACCCATATTTATTTGAGAGATAGATTGGATAATAATAAGTGCACATACTTATGAATTTAAAAAAAATTAATTGCAATGACTTGCAATCTCTGATAATATGTTTAAGAGGAGGATCTGATCTAAAATCATGTATAACCATTAAGTAGGGTAGATAACATTCATTGCCTATATCATCTACATAATCCTTTAAAATTAAAGTTAATTTTCCACAAGCATTCTTCAGATATATATGTTTAAATTAACATAGGCATCAGAATTTTCAACAAAATGGAAATATAAGTCTTAAAAATTAGGACAACTCGGCTACAAGATTACTTGGAAATAATTAATTTAATGGGATATTTATACAAATATCATATATTTTAATACTTCTTAAGATAGACCGAAAAACTTGGAAGCAAAAATACAAATGCATTTATACTATAGGTTAAATTACCTATTTGTAAAAATCTATAAATTAATATACAAAAGACAAGTGTAATGGTTGTAGCTTTTAATTATATAATTGTAATAATAGGAAAAAGGAGGTGATGTTCTACAGTAAAGGATGATTGCCACAATCATGGGCGAGGTTGTGGCCCATGCTTTTATTTAAAACTCTTTGGCCATAATCTGCTTTAAGCAGAGAAAGAATTGCAGAGAAAGATACATTTTAAATAATATTAAGTATATTTTGCTCTTTAAAGGAGATTCTTTAAAAGAAAATTAAAGAAAACCCTTTATTAAATATCAATCAGTCTCTAGGTTATTGCATATAATTATCATATTGCAGCTACTGGAGTAATTAGCTATTGCTAATAGAAAATGGAAGTGCACATGTAATTGGCAGTAATAATATACCCATATTTATTTGAGACATAGATTGGATAATAATAAGTGCACATAGTTATGAATTTAAAATAAATGAATTGCAATGACTTGCAATCTCTGATAATATGTTTAAGAGGAGGATCTGATCTAAAATCATGTATAACCATTAAGTAGGGTAGATAACATGCATTGCCTATATCATCTACATAATCCTTTAAAATAAAAGTTAATTTTCCACAAGCATTCTTCAGATATATATGTTTAAATTAACATAGGCAGCAGAATTTTCAACAAAATGGAAATATAAGTCTTAAAAATTAGGACTACTCGGCTACAAGATTACTTGGAAATAATTAATTTAATGGGATATATATACAAATATCATATATTTTAATACTTATTAAGATAGACCGAAAAACTAGAAAGCAAAAATCCAAATGTATTTATACTATAGGTTTAATTACCTATTTGTAAAAATCTATACATTAATATACAAAATTCAAGTTTAATGGTTGTAGCTTTTAATTATTTAATTGTAATAATAGGAAAAAGGAGGTGATGTTCTACAGTAAAGAATGATTGCCACAGTCATGGGCAAAGGTTCGGGCCCATGGTTTTTTATTTAAAATACTTTCCCTATAATCTGCTTTAAGCAGAGAAAGAATTGCAGAGAAAGATACATTCTACATAATATTAAGTATATTTTGCCCTTTAAAGGAGATTCTTTGAAAGAAAATTAAAGAAATCCCTTTATTAAATATCAATCAGTCTCTATGTTAATTGCAATAATTATCATATTGCAGCTACTGGAGTAATTAGGAATTGCTAATAGAAGATGGAAAGGCACATATAATTGGCAGTAATAATATACCCATAATTATATTGAGAGATAGAAAAGATTATAATAAATGCACATACAGATGAATTTAAAAAAAATCAATTGCAATGACTTAGAACTTCTTATAATACGTTTAAGAGGAGGATCTGATCTAAAATCATGTATAACCATTAATTACGGTAGAATACTTGCATTGGCTATATCATCTATATACTCCTTTAAAATTAAAATTATTTTTCCACAAGCATTCTTCGGATATATAAGTTTAATTAACATCGCCAGCAGAATTTTCAACAAAATAGAAATATAAGTCTTAAAAACTAGGACAACTCAGTTACAAGATTACATGGAAATAATTAATTTCATGGGATATTTATAGAAAAATGATATATTTTAATACTTATTAAGATAGACCGAAAAACTAGGAAGCAAAAATCCAAATGTTTTTATACTATAGGTTAAATTACCTATTTGTAAAAATCTATACATTAATATACAAAATTCAAGTTTAATGGTTGTAGCTTTTAATTATTTAATTGTAATAATAGGAAAAAGGAGGTGATGTTCTACTGTAAAGGATGATTGCCACAATCATGGACGAGGTTCGAGCCCATGGTTTTTATTTAAAACTATTTCCCCATAATCTGCTTTAAGCAGAGAAAGAATTGCAGAGAAAGATACATTTTACATAATATTAAGTATATTTTGCTCTTTAAAGGAGATTCTTTAAAAGAAAATTAAAGAAATCCCTTTATTAAATATCAATCAGTCTGTAGGTTGTTGCATATAATTATCATATTGCAGCTACTGGAGTAATTAGGTATTGCTAATAGAAGATGGAAAGGCACATATAATTGGCAGTAATAATATACGCATAATTATATTGAGAGATAGATTGTGTAATAATAAGTGCACATAGAGATGAATTTAAATAAATGAATTGCAATGATTTAGAATTTCTTAAAATAGGTTTAAGAGGAGGATCTGTTCTAAAATCATGAATAACCATTAAGTAGGATTGAACACTTGCATTGACTATATCATCTACATACTCCTTTAATATTAAAGTTATTTTTCCACAAGCATTCTTCGGATATATAAGTTTAAATTAACATCGGCAGCAGAATTTTCAACAAAATAGAAATATAAGTCTTAAAATGTAGGACAATTCAGCTGCAAGATTACCTGGAAATAATTAATTTAATGGGATATTTATACAAAAATCATATATTTTAATACTTCTTAAGATAGACCGAAAAACTAGGAAGCAAAAATCCAAATGTATTTATACTATAGGTTAAATTACCTATTTTTAAAAATCTATACATTGATATACAAAAGACAAGTTTAATGGTTATAGCTTTTAATTATATTATTGTAATAATAGAAAAAAGGAGGTGATGTTCTACAGTAAAGGATGATCCCCACAGTCATGGGCGAGGTTGGGGCCCATGGTATTTTATTTAAAATTCTGCTTTCCCTATAATCTGCTTTAAGCAGAGAAAGAATTGCAAAATTTCCAGATACATTTTATATAATATTAAGTATATTTTTCTCTTTAAAGGAGATTCGTTAAAAGAAAATTAAAGAAATCCCTTTATTAAATATCAATCAGTTTCTAGGTTAATTGCATATAATTATCATATTGCAGCTACTGGAGTAATTAGGTTTTGCTAATAGAAGATGGAAAGGCACATATAATTGGCAGTAATAATATACGCATAATTATATTGAGAGATAGATTGGATAATAATAAGTCCACATACAAATGAATTTAAATAAAATGAATTGCAATGACTTGGAATTTCTTATAATACGTTTAAGAGGAGGATCTGTTCTAAAATCATGAATAACCATTAAGTAGGATAGAACACTTGCATTGACTATATCATTCACATACTCCTTTAAAATTAAAGTTATTTTTCCAGAAGCAATCTTCGGATATATAAGTTTAAATTAACATCGGCAGCAGAATTTTCAACAAAATAGAAATATAAGTCTTAAAATCTAGGACAATTCAGCTACAAGATTACCTGGAAATAATTAATTTAATTAGATATTTATACAAAAATCATATATTTTAATACTTAATAAGAAAGACCGAAAAACGAGAAAGCAAAAATCCAAATGTATTTATACTATAGGTTAAATTACCTATTTGTAAAAATCTATACATTAATATACAAATACAAGTTTAATGGTTGTAGCTTTTAATTATTTAATTGTAATAATAGGAAAAAGGAGGTGATGTTCTACTGTAAAGGATGATTGCCACAATCATGGGCGAGGTTGGGGCCCATGGTTTTTATTTAAAACTCTTTCCCCATAATCTGCTTTAAGCAGAGAAAGAATTGCAGAGAAAGATACATTTTACATAATATTAAGTATATTTTGCTCTTTCAAGGAGATTCTTTAAAAGAAAATTAAAGAAATCCCTTTATTAAATATCAATCAGTCTCTAGGTTATTGCATATAATTATCATATTGCAGCTACTGGAGTAATTAGGTATTGCTAATAGAAGATCGAAAGGCACATATAATTGGCAGTAATAATATAAGCATAATTATATTGAGAGATAGATTGTATAATAATAAGTGCACATACAGATGAATTTAAATAAATGAATTGCAATGACTTGGAATTTCTTACAATAGGTTTAAGAGGAGGATGTGTTCTAAAATCATGAATAACCATTAAGTAGGATAGAACACTTGCATTGACTATATCATTCACATACTCCTTTAAAATTAAAGTTATTTTTCCAAAAGCATTCTTCGCATATATAAGTTTAAATTAACATCGCCAGCAGAATTTTCAACAAAATAGAAATATAAGTCTTAAAAACTAGGACAACTGAGCTACAAGATTACCTGGAAATATTTAATTTCATGGGATATTAATAGAAAAATCATATATTTTAATACTTATTAAGATACACCGAAAAACTAGGAAGCAAAAATCCAAATGTTTTTATACTATAGGTTAAATTACCTATTTGTAAAAATCTGTACATTAATATACAAAAGACAAGTTTAATGGTTGTAGCTTTTAATTATTTAATTGTAATAATAGGAAAAAGGAGGTGATGTTCTACAGTAAAGGATGATCACCACAGTCATGGGCGAGGTTGGGTCCCATGGTATTTTATTTAAAATTCTGCTTTCCCTATAATCTGCTTTAAGCACAGAAAGAATTGCATAGAAACATACATTTTACATAATATTAAGTATATTTTGCTCTTTAAAGGAGATTCTTTAAAAGAAAATTAAAGAAATCCCTTTATTAAATATCAATCAGTCTCTAGGTTATTGCATATAATTATCATATTGCAGCTATTGGAGTAATTAGGTATTGCTAATAGAAGATGGAATGGCATTTATAATTGGCAGTAATAATATGCCCATAATTATATTTAGAGATAGATTGGATTATAATAAATGCACATACAGATGAATTTAAAAAAAATCAATTGCAATTACTTGGAACTTCTTATAATATGTTTAAGAGGAGGATCTGATCTAAAATCATGTATAACCATTAAGTAGGGTGGAATAATTGCATTGACTATATCATCAACATACTCCTTTAATATTAAAGTTATTTTTCCACAAGCATTCTTCGGATATATAAGTTTAAATTAACATCGGCAGCAGAATTTTCAACAAAATAGAAACATAAGTCTTAAAAACTAGGACAACTCAGCTACAAGATTACCTGGAAATATTTAATTTCATGGGATATTTATAGAAAAATCATATATTTTAATACTTCTTAAGATAGACCGAAAAACTTGGAAGCAAAAATACAAATGTATTTATACTATAGGTTAAATTACCTATTTGTAAAAATATATACATTAATATACAAAAGACAAGTTTAATGGTTGTAGCTTTTAATTATATAATTGTAATAATAGGAAAAAGGAGGTGATGTTCTACAGTAAAGGATGATTGCCACATTCATGGGCGAGGTTGTGGCCCATGCTTTTGTTTAAAACTCTTTCGCCATAATCTGCTTTAAGCAGAGAAAGAATTGCAGAGAAAGATACATTTTAAATAATATTAAGTATATTTGCTCTTTAAAGGAGATTCTTTAAAAGAAAATTAAAGAAAACCCTTTATTAAATATCAATCAGTCTCTAGGTTATTGCATATAATTATCATATTGCAGCTACTGGAGTAATTAGCTATTGCTAATAGAAAATGGAAGTGCACATGTAATTGGCAGTAATAATATACCCATATTTATTTGAGACATAGATTGGATAATAATAGGTGCACATAGTTATGAATTTAAAATAAATGAATTGCAATGACTTGCAATCTCTGATAATATGTTTAAGAGGAGGATCTGATCTAAAATCATGTATAACCATTAAGTAGGGTAGATAACATGCATTGCCTATATCATCTACATAATCCTTTAAAATTAAAGTTAATTTTCCACAAGCATTCTTCAGATATATATGTTTAAATTAACATAGGCAGCAGAATTTTCAACAAAATGGAAATATAAGTCTTAAAAATTAGGACTACTCGGCTACAAGATTACTTGGAAATAATTAATTTAATGGGATATTTATACAAATATCATATATTTTAATACTTATTAAGATAGACCAAAAAACTAGAAAGCAAAAATCCAAATGTATTTATACTATAGGTTTAATTACCTATATGTAAAAATCTATACATTAATATACAAAATTCAAGTTTAATGGTTGTAGCTTTTAATTATTTGATTGTAATAATAGGAAAAAGGAGGTGATGTTCTACAGTAAAGAATGATTGCCACAGTCATGGGCAAAGGTTCGGGCCCATGGTTTTTTATTTAAAATACTTTCCCTATAATCTGCTTTAAGCAGAGAAAGAATTGCAGAGAAAGATACATTCTACATAATATTAAGTATATTTTGCCCTTTAAAGGAGATTCTTTGAAAGAAAATTAAAGAAATCCCTTTATTAAATATCAATCAGTCTCTAGGTTAATTGCAATAATTATCATATTGCAGCTACTGGAGTAATTAGGAATTGCTAATAGAAGATGGAAAGGCACATATAATTGGCAGTAATAATATACCCATAATTATATTGAGAGATAGAAAAGATTATAATAAATGCACATACAGATGAATTTAAAAAAAATCAATTGCAATGACTTAGAACTTCTTATAATACGTTTAAGAGGAGGATCTGATCTAAAATCATGTATAACCATTAATTACGGTAGAATACTTGCATTGGCTATATCATCTATATACTCCTTTAAAATTAAAATTATTTTTCCACAAGCATTCTTCGGATATATAAGTTTAATTAACATCGCCAGCAGAATTTTCAACAAAATAGAAATATAAGTCTTAAAAACTAGGACAACTCAGTTACAAGATTACATGGAAATAATTAATTTCATGGAATATTTATAGAAAAATGATATATTTTAATACTTATTAAGATAGACCGAAAAACTAGGAAGCAAAAATACAAATGTATTTATACTATAGGTTAAATTACCTATTTTTAAAAATCTATACATTAATATACAAATGACAAGTTTAATGGTTATAGCTTTTAATTATATTTTTGTAATAATAGGAAAAAGGAGGTGATGTTCTACACTAAAGGATGATCACCACAGTCATGGGCGAGGTTGGGGCCCATGGTATTTTATTTAAAATTCTGCTTTCCCTATAATCTGCTTTAAGCAGAGAAAGAACTGAAAAATTTCCAGATACATTTTATATAATATTAAGTATATTTTGCTCTTTAAAGGAGATTCTTTAAAAGAAAATTAAAGAAATCCCTTTATTAAATATCAATCAGTCTCTAGGTTAATTGCATATAATTATCATATTGCAGCTACTGGAGTAATTAGGTATTGCTAATAGAAGATGGAAAGGCACATATATTTGGCAGTAATAATATACGCATAATTATATTGAGAGATAGATTGGATAATAATAAGTGCACATAGAAATGAATTTAAATAAAATGAATTGCAATGATTTGGAATTTCTTCTAATACGTTTAAGAGGAGGATCTGTTCTAAAATCATGAATAACCATTAAGTAGGATAGAACACGTGCATTGGCTATATCATTCACATACTCCTTTAAAATTAAAGTTATTTTTCCACAAGCAATCTTCGGATATATAAGTTTAAATTAACATCGGCAGCAGAATTTTCAACAAAATAGAAATATAAGTCTTAAAAACTAGGACAACTGAGCTACAAGATTACCTGGAAATATTTAATTTCATGGGATATTTATAGAAATATCATATATTTTAATATTTATTAAGATTGACCGAAAAACTAGGAAGCAAAAATCCAAATATATTTATACTATAGATTAAATTACCTATTTGTAAAAATCTATACATTAATATACAAAAGACCAGTTTAAAGTTGTAGGTTTTAATTATATAATTGTAATAATAGGAAAAAGGAGACGATGCTCTACAGTAAAGAATGATCGCCACAGTCATGGGCGAGTTTGGGGCTTATGGTATTTTAATTAAAATTCTGCTTTCCCTATAAGCTACCTTAAGCAGATAAAGAATTGCAAAATTTCCAGATACATTTAGATAATATTAAGTATATTTTGCTCTTTAAAGGAGATTCTTTAAAAGAAAATTAAAGAAATCCCTTTATTAAATATCAATCAGTCCGTAGGTTAATTGCATATAATTATCGTATTGCAGCTACTGGATTAATTAGGTATTGCTAACAGAAGATGGAAATACACATGTAATTGGCAGTAATAATATACGCATGATTATATTGAGAGATAGATTGGATTATAATAAATGCACATACAGATGAATTTAAAAAAAATCAATTGCAATCGCTTGGAACTTCTTATAATATGTTTAAGAGGAGGATCTGATTTAAAATCATGTATAACCATTAAGTAGGGTGGAATACTTGCATTGACTATATCATCTACATACTACTTTAATATTAAAGTTATTTTTCCACAAGCATTCTTCGAATATATAAGTTTAAATTAACATCGGCAGCAGAATTTTCAACAAAATAGAAATATAAGTCTTAAAAACTAGGACATCTCAGCTACAAGATTACCTGGAAATATTTAATTTCATGGGATATTTATAGAAAAATCATATATTTTAATACTTATTAAGATAGACCGAAAAACTAGGAAGCAAAAATCCAAATGTTTTTATACTATAGGTTAAATTACCTATTTGTAAAAATCTATACATTAATATACAAAATTCAAGTTTAATGGTTGTAGCTTTTAATTATTTAATTGTAATAATAGGAAAAAGGTGGTGATATTCTACAGTAAAGAATGATTGCCACAGTCATGCGCAAAAGTTCGGGCCCATGGTTTTTTATTTAAAATTCTTTCCCCATAATCTGCTTTAAGAAGAGAAAGAATTGCAGAGAAAGATACATTTTACATAATATTAAGAATATTTTGCTCTTTAAAGGAGATTCTTTGAAAGAAAATTAAAGAAATCCCTTTATTAAATATTAATCAGTCTCTAGGTTAATTGCAATAATTATCATATTGCAGCTACTGGAGTAATTAGGAATTGCTAATAGAAGATGGAAAGGCACATATAATTGGCAGTAATGATATACCCATAATTATATTGAGAGATAGAAAAGATTATAATAAATGCACATACAGATGAATTTAAAAAAAATCAATTGCAATGGCTTGGAATTTCTTATAATACGTTTAAGAGGAGGATCTGATCTAAAATCATGTATAACCATTAATTACGGTAGAATACTTGCATTGGCTACATCGGCTACATACTCCTTTAAAATTAAAGTTATTTTTGCACAAGCATTCTTCGGATATATAAGTTTAATTAACATCGCCAGCAGAATTTTCAACAAAATAGAAATATAAATCTTAAAAACTAGGACAACTCAGTTACAAGGTTACCTGGAAATAATTAATTTCATGGGATATTTATAGAAAAATCATACATTTTAATACTTATTAAGATAGACCGAAAAACTAGGAAGCAAAAAACCAAATGTATTTATACTATAGGTTAAATTACCTATTTTTAAAAATCTATACATTAATATACAAAAGACAAGTTTAATGGTTATAGCTTTTAATTATATTATTGTAATAATATAAAAAAGGAGGTGAGATTGTACAGTAAAGGATGATCACCACAGTCATGGGCGAGGTTGGGGCCCATGGTATTTTATTTAAAATTCTGCTTTCCCTATAATCTGCTTTAAGCAGAGACAGAATTGCATAGAAACATACATTTTACATAATATTAAGTATATTTTGCTCTTTAAAGGAGATTCTTTAAAAAAAATTGAAGAAATCCCTTTATTAAATATCAATCAGTCTCTAGGTTAATTGCATATATTTATCATAATGCAGCTACTGGAATAATTAGGTATTGCTAATAGAAGATGGAATGGCATTTATAATTGGCAGTAATAATATGCCCATAATTATATTGAGAGATAGATTGGATTATAATAAATGCACATACAGATGAATTTAAAAAAAATCAATTGCAATGACTTGGAACTTCTTATAATATGTTTAAGAGGAGGATCTGATCTAAAATCATGTATAACCATTAAGTAGGGTGGAATAATTGCATTGACTATATCATCAACATACTCCTTTAATATTAAAGTTATTTTTCCACAAGCATTCTTCGGATATATAAGTTTAAATTAACATCGGCAGCAGAATTTTCAACAAAATAGAAATATAAGTCTTAAAAACTAGGACAACTCAGCTACATGATTACCTGGAAATATTTAATTTCATGGGATATTTATAGAAAAATCATATATTTTAATACTTCTTAAGATAGACCGAAAAACTTGGAAGCAAAAATCTAAATGTATTTATACTATAGGTTAAATTACCTATTTGTAAAAATCTATACATTAATATACAAAATTCAAGTTTAATGGTTCTAGCTTTTAATTATTTAATTGTAATAATAGGAAAAAGGAGGTGATGTTCTACTGTAAAGGATGATTGCCACAATCATGGGCGAGGTTCGAGCCCATGGTTTTTATTTAAAACTCTTTCGCCATAATCTGCTTTAAGCAGAGAAAGAATTGCAGAGAAAGATACATTTTACATAATATTAAGTATATTTTGCTCTTTAAAGGAGATTCTTTAAAAGAAAATTAAAGAAATCCCTTTATTAAATATCAATCAGTCTCTAGGTTATTGCATATAATTATCATATTGCAGCTACTGGAGTAATTAGGTATTGCTAATAGAAGATGGAAAGGCACATATAATTGGCAGTAATAATATACGCATAATTATATTGAGAGATAGATTGTATAATAATAAGTGCACATACAGATGAATTAAAATAAATGAATTGCAATGATTTAGAATTTCATAAAATAGGTTTAAGAGGAGGATCTGTTCTAAAATCATGAATAACCATTAAGTAGGATTGAACACTTGCATTGACTATATCATCTACATACTCCTTTAATATTAAAGTTATTTTTCCACAAGCATTCTTCGGATATATAAGTTTAAATTAACATCGGCAGCAGAATTTTCAACAAAATAGAAATATAAGTCTTAAAATATAGGACAATTCAGCTGCAAGATTACCTGGAAATAATTAATATAATGGGATATTTATACAAAAATCATATATTTTAATACTTATTAAGATAGACCGAAAAACTAGGAAGAAAAATCCAAATGTATTTATACTATAGGTTAAATTACCTATTTTTAAAAATCTATACATTAATATACAAAGGACAAGTTTAATGGTTATAGCTTTTAATTATATTATTGTAATAATAGAAAAAAGGAGGTGATGTTCTACAGTAAAGGATGATCCCCACAGTCATGGGCGAGGTTGGGGCCCATGGTATTTTATTTAAAATTCTGCTTTCCCTATAATCTGCTTTAAGCAGAGAAAGAATTGCAAAATTTCCAGATAAATTTTATATAATATTAAGTATATTTTTCTCTTTAAAGGGGATTCTTTAAAAGAAAATTAAAGAAATCCCTTTATTAAATATCAATCAGTTTCTAGGTTAATTGCATATAATTATCATATTGCAGCTACTGGAGTAATTAGGTTTTGCTAATAGAAGATGGAAAGGCACATATAATTGGCAGTAATAATATACGCATAATTATATTGAGAGATAGATTGGATAATAATAAGTGCACATACAAATGAATTTAAATAAAATGAATTGCAATGACTTGGAATTTCTTATAATACGTTTAAGAGGAGGATCTGTTCTAAAATCATGAATAACCATTAAGTAGGATAGAACACTTGCATTGACTACATCATTCACATACTCCTTTAAAATTAAAGTTATTTTTCCACAAGCAATCTTCGGATATATAAGTTTAAATTAACATCGGCAGCAGAATTTTCAACAAAATAGAAATATAAGTCTTAAAAATTAGGACAACTCAGCTACAAGATTACTTGGAAATAATTCATTTAATGGGATATTTATACAAATATCATATATTTTATTACTTATTAAGATAGACCGAAAAACTAGGAAGCAAAAATACAAATGTATTTATACTATAGGTTAAATTACCTATTTGTAAAAATCTATACATTAATATAGAAAAGACAAGTTTAATGGTTGTAGCTTTTAATTATATAATTGTAATAATAGGAAAAAGAGGTGTGTTTCTACAGTAAAGGATGATTGCCACAGTCATGGGCGAGGTTGGGGCCCATGGTTTATTATTTAAAATTCTTTCCGCATAATCTGCCTTAAGCAGAGAAAGAATTGCATAGAAACATACATTTTACATAATATTAAGTATATTTTGCTCTTTAAAGGAGATTCTTTAAAAGAAAATTAAAGAAATCCCTTTATTAAATATCAATCAGTATCTAGGTTATTGCATATAATTATCATATTGCAGCTATTGGAGTAATTAGGTATTGCTAATAGAAGATGGAAAGGCACATATAATTGGCAGTAATAATATACGCATAATTATATTGAGAGATAGATTGTATAATAATAAGTGCACATACAGATGAATTTAAATAAATGAATTGAATGACTTAGAATTTCTTACAGTAGGTTTAAGACGAGGATCGGTTCTAAAATCATGAATAACCATTAAGTAGGATAGAACACTTGCATTGACTATATCATTCACATACTACTTTAAAATTAAAGTTATTTTTCCATAAGCATTCTTCGGATATATAAGTTTAAATTAACATCGGCAGCAGAATTTTCAACAAAATAGAAATATAAGTCTTAAAAACTAGGACAACTGAGCTACAAGATTACCTGGAAATATTTAATTTCATGGGATTTTATAGAAAAATCATATACTTTTAATACTTATTAAGATAGACCGAAAAAATAAAAAGCAAAAATCCAAATGTTTTTATACTATAGGTTAAATTACCTATTTCTAAAAATCTCTACATTAATATACAAAAGACAAGTTTAATGGTTGTAGCTTTTAATTATATAATTGTAATAATAGGAAAAAGGAGGTGATGTTCTACAGTAAAGGATGATTGCCACAGTCATGGGCGAGGTTGGGGCCCATGGTATTTTATTTAAAATTCCTTCAGCATAATCTGCTTTAAGCAGAGAAAGAATTGCATAGAAACATACATTTTACATAATATTAAGTATATTTTGCTCTTTAAAGGAGATTCTTTAAAAGAAAGTTAAAGAAATCCCTTTATTAAATATCAATCAGTTTGTAGGTTAATTGCATATAATTATCGTATTGCAGCTACTGGAGTAATTAGGTATTGCTAACAGAAGATGGAAATACACATGTAATTGGCAGTAATAATATACCCATATTTATTTGAGAGATAGATTGGATTATAATAAGTGCACATACTTATGAATTTAAAAAAAATTAATTGCAATGACTTGCAATTTCTGATAATATGTTTAAGAGGAGGATCTGATCTAAAATCATGTATAGCCATTAAGTAGGGTAGATAACATGCATTGTCTATATCATCTACATAATCCTTTAATATTAAAGTTAATTTTCCACAAGCATTCTTCAGATATATATGTTTAAATTAACATAGGCAGCAGAATTTTCAACAAAATAGAAATATAAGTCTTAAAAATTAGGACAACTCGGCTACAAGATTACTTGGAAATAATTCATTTAATGGGATATTTATACAAATATCATATATTTTATTACTTATTAAGATAGACCGAAAAACTAGGAAGCAAAAATACAAATGTTTTTATACTATAGGTTAAATTACCTATTTTAAAAATCTATAAATTAATATACAAAAGACAAGTTTAATGGTTGTAGCTTTTAATTATATAATTGTAATAATAGGAAAAAGGAGGTGATGTTCTACAGTAAAGGATGATCACCACAGTCATGGGCGAGGTTGGGGCCCATGGTATTTTATTTAAAATTCTGCTTTCCATATAATCTGCTTTAAGCACAGAAAGATATGCATAGAAACATACATTTTACATAATATTAAGTATATTTTGCTCTTTAAAGGAGATTCTTTAAAAGAAAATTAAAATATCCCTTTATTAAATATCAATCAGTCTCTAGGTTAATTGTATATATTTATCATATTGCAGCTACTGGAATAATTAGGTATTGCTAATAGAAGATGGAAAGGCATTTATAATTGGCAGTAATAATATGCCCATAATTATATTGAGAGATAGATTGGATTATAATAAATGCACATATAAATGAATTTAAAAAAAATCAATTGCAATGACTTGGAACTTCTTATATAATGTTTAAGCGAGGATCTGATCTAAAATCATGTATAACCATGAAGTAGGGTGGAATACTTGCATTGACTATATCATCTACATACTCCTTTAATATTAAAGTTATTTTTCCACAAGCATTCTTCGGATATATAAGTTTAAATTAACATCGGCAGCAGAATTTTCAACAAAATAGAAATATAAGTCTTAAAAACTATGACAACTGAGCTACAAGATTACCTGGAAATATTTAATTTCATGGGATATTTATAGAAAAATCATATATTTTAATACTTATTAATATAGACCGAAAAACTAGGAAGCAAAAATCCAAATGTTTTTATACTATAGGTTAAATTACCTATTTGTAAAAATCTATACATTAATATACAAAAGACAAGTTTAATGGTTGTAGCTTTTAATTATATAATTGTAATAATAGGAAAAAGGAGGTGTGTTTCTACAGTAAAGGATGATTGCCACAGTCATGGGCGAGGTTGGGGCCCATGGTTTTTTATTTAAAATTCTTTCCGCATAATCTGCTTTAAGCAGAGAAAGAATTGCATAGAAACATACATTTTACATAATATTAAGTATATTTTGCTCTTTAAAGGAGATTCTTTAAAAGAAAATTAAAGAAATCCCTTTATTAAATATCAATCAGTCTCTAGGTTATTGCATATAATTATCATATTGCAGCTATTGGAGTAATTAGGTATTGCTAATAGAAGATGGAAAGGCACATATAATTAGCAGTAATAATATACGCATAATTATATTGAGAGATAGATTGTATAATAATAAGTGCACATACAGATGAATTTAAATAAATGATTTGCAATGACGTAGAATTTCTTACAATAGGTTTAAGACGAGGATCGGTTCTAAAATCATGAATAACCATTAAGTAGGATAGAACACTTGCATTGACTATATCATTCACATACTCCTTTAAAATTAAAGTTATTTTTCCATAAGCATTCTTCGGATATATAAGTTTAAATTAACATCGGCAGCAGAATTTTCAACAAAATATTAATATAAGTCTTAAAAACTAGGACAACTGAGCTACAAGATTACCTGGAAATATTTAATTTCATGGGATTTTATAGAAAAATCATATACTTTTAATACTTATTAAGATAGACCGAAAAAATAAAAAGCAAAAATCCAAATGTTTTTATACTATAGATTATATTACCTATTTTTAAAAATCTATACATTAATATACAAAAGACAAGTTTAATGGTTATAGCTTTTAATTATATTATTGTAATAATATAAAACAGGAGGTGATGTTCTACAGTAAAGGATGATCACCACAGTCATGGGCGAGGTTGGGGCCCATGGTATTTTATTTAAAATTCTGCTTTCCCTATAAGCTACTTTAAGCAGATAAAGAATTGCAAAATTTCCAGATACATTTAGATAATATTAAGTATATTTTGCTCTTTAAAGGAGATTCTTTAAAAGAAAATTAAAGAAATCCCTTTATTAAATATCAATCAGTCTGTAGGTTAATTGCATATAATTATCGTATTGCAGCTACTGGATTAATTAGGTATTGCTAACAGAAGATGGAAATACACATGTAATTGGCAGTAATAATATACGCATAATTATATTGAGAGATAGATTGAATTATAATAAATGCACATACAGATGAATTTAAAAAAAATCAATTGCAATGACTTGGAACTTCTTATAATATGTTTAAGAGGAGGATCTGATCTAAAATCATGTATAACTATTAAGTAGGGTGGAATACTTGCATTGACTATATCATCTACATACTCCTTTAATATTAAAGTTATTTTTCCACAAGCATTCTTCAGATATATAAGTTTAAATTAACATCGGCAGCAGAATTTTCAACAAAATAGAAATATAAGTCTTAAAAACTAGGACAACTCAGCTACAAGATTACCTGGAAATATTTAATTTCATGGGATATTTATAGAAAAATCATATATTTTAATACTTATTAAGATAGACCGAAAAACTAGGAAGCAAAAATCCAAATGTTTTTATACTCTAGGTTAAATTACCTATTTGTAAAAATCTATACATTAATATACAAAATTCAAGTTTAATGGTTGTAGCTTTTAATTATTTAATAGTAATAATAGGAAAAAGGAGGTGATGTTCTACAGTAAAGGATGATCACCATAGTCATGGGCGAGGTTGGGGCCCATGGTTTTTATTTAAAACTCTTTCCCCATAATCTGCTCTAAGCAGAGAAAGAATTGCAGAGAAAGATACATTTTACATAATATTAAGTATATTTTGCTCTTTAAAGGAGATTCTTTGAAAGAAAATTAAAGAAATCCCTTTATTAAATATCAATCAGTCTCTAGGTTAACTGCAATAATTATCATATTGCAGCTACTGGAGTAATTAGGAATTGCTAATAGAAGATGGAAAAGCACATATAATTGGCAGTAATAATATACGCATAATTATATTGAAAGATAGATTGTATAATAATAAGTGCACATACAGATGAATTTAAAAAAAATCTCTTGCAATGACTTGGAATTTCTTATAATACGTTTAAGAGGAGGATCTGATCTAAAATGATGTATAACCATTAATTACGGTAGAATACTTGCATTGGCTATATCATCTACATACTCCTTTAAAATTAAAGTTATTTTTCCACAAGCATTCTTCGGATATATAAGTTTAATTAACATCGCCAGCAGAATTTTCAACAAAAGAGAAATATAAGTCTTAAAAACTAGGACAACTCAGTTACAAGATTACCTGGAAATAATTAATTTCATGGGATATTTATAGAAAAATCATACATTTTAATACTTATTAAGATAGACCGAAAAACTAGGAAGCAAAAATCCAAATGTATTTATACTATAGGTTAAATTACCTATTTTTAAAAATCTATACATTAATATACAAAAGACAAGTTTAATGGTTATAGCTTTTAATTATATTATTGTAATAATACAAAACAGGAGGTGATGTTCTACAGTAAAGGATGATCACCACAGTCATGGGCGAGGTTAGGGCCCATGGTATTTTATTTAAAATTCTGCTTTCCCTATAAGCTACTTTAAGCAGATAAAGAATTGCAAAATTTCCAGATACATTTAGATAATATTAAGTATATTTTGCTCTTTAAAGGAGATTCTTTAAAAGAAAATTAAAGAAATCCCTTTATTAAATATCAATCAGTCTGTAGGTTAATTGCATATAATTATCGTATTGCAGCTACTGGATTAATTAGGTATTGCTAACAGAAGATGGAAATACACATGTAATTGGCAGTAATAATATACGCATAATTATATTGAGAGATAGATTGAATTATAATAAATGCACATACAGATGAATTTAAAAAAAATCAATTGCAATGACTTGAAACTTCTTATAATATGTTTAAGAGGAGGATCTGATCTAAAATCATGTATAACCATTAAGTAGGGTGGAATACTTGCATTGACTATATCATCTACATACTCCTTTAATATTAAAGTAATTTTTCCACAAGCATTCTTCGAATATATAAATTTAAATTAACATCGGCAGCAGAATTTTCAACAAAATAGAAATATAAGTCTTAAAAACTAGGACATCTCAGCTACAAGATTACCTGGAAATATTTAATTTCATGGGATATTTATAGAAAAATCATATATTTTAATACTTATTAATATAGACCGAAAAACTAGGAAGCAAAAATCCAAATGTTTTTATACTATAGGTTAAATTACCTATTTGTAAAAATCTATACATTAATATACAAAAGACAAGTTTAATGGTTGTAGCTTTTAATTATTTAATTGTAATAATAGGAAAAAGGAGGTGATGTTCTACAGTAAAGAATGAATGCCACAGTCATGCGCAAAGGTTCGGGCCCATGGTTTTTTATTTAAAATTCTTTCCCCATAATCTGCTTTAAGCAGAGAAAGAATTGCAGAGAAAGATCCATTCTACATAATATTAAGAATATTTTGCTCTTTAAAGGAGATTCTTTGAAAGAAAATTAAAGAAATCCCTTTATTAAATATCAATCAGTCTCTAGGTTAATTGCAATAATTATCATATTGCAGCTACTGGAGTAATTAGGAATTGCTAATAGAACATGGAAAGGCACATATAATTGGCAGTAATAATATACCCATAATTATATTGAGAGATAGAAAAGATTATAATAAATGCACATACAGATGAATTTAAAAAAAATCAATTGCAATGACTTGGAATTTCTTATAATACGTTTAAGAGGAGGATCTGATCTAAAATCATGTATAACCATTAATTACGGTAGAATACTTGCATTGGCTATATCATCTACATACTACTTTAAAATTAAAGTTATTTTTCCACAAGCATTCTTCGGATATTTAAGTTTAATTAACATCGGCAGCAGAATTTTCAACAAAATAGAAATATAAGTCTTAAAAACTAGGACAACTCAGTTACAAGATTACCTGGAAATAATTAATTTCATGGGATATTTATAGAAAAATCATACATTTTAATACTTATTAAGATAGACCGAAAAACTAGGAAGCAAAAATCCAAATGTATTTATATTATAGGTTAAATTACCTATTTTTAAAAATCAATACATTAATATACAAAAGACAAGTTTAATGGTTATAGCTTTTAATTATATTATTGTAATAATATAAAAAAGGAGGTGATGTTGTACAGTAAAGGATGATCACCACAGTCATGGGCGAGGTTGGGGCCCATGTTATTTTATTTAAAATTCTGCTTTCCCTATAATCTGCTTTAAGCAGAGAAAGAATTGCATAGAAACATACATTTTATATAATATTAAGTATATTTTGCTCTTTAAAGGAGATTCTTTGAAAGAAAATTAAAGAAATCCCTTTATTAAATATCAATCAGTCTCCAGGTTAATTGCAATAATGATCATATTGCAGCTACTGGAGTAATTAGGTATTGCTAATAGAAAATGGAGAGGCACATATAATTGGCAGTAATAATATAAGCATAATTATATTGAGAGATAGATTGTATAATAATAAGTGCACATACAGATGAATTTAAATAAATGAATTGCAATTGGAATTTCTTACAATAGGTTTAAGAGGAGGATCTGTTCTAAAATCATGAATAACCATTAAGTAGGATAGAACACTTGCATTGACTATATGATTCACATACTCCTTTAAAATTAAAGTTATTTTTCCATAAGCATTCTTCGCATATATAAGTTTAAATTAACATCGGCAGCAGAATTTTCAACAAAATAGAAATATAAGTCTTAAAAACTAGGACAACTCAGCTACAAGATTAGCTGGAAATATTTAATTTCATGGGATATTTATAGAAATATCATATATTTTAGTACTTAT
This sequence comes from Metallyticus violacea, assembly GCA_030762175.1. NCBI lineage: Eukaryota > Metazoa > Arthropoda > Insecta > Mantodea > Metallyticidae > Metallyticus > Metallyticus violacea. The sequence continues at coordinate 139,602,852 of CM060835.1, read as the reverse complement.
TAAGATAGACCGAAAAACTGGGAAGCAAAAATCCAATTGTTTTTATACTATAGGTTAAATTACCTATTTTTAAAAATCTATACATTAATATACAAAAGACAAGTTTAATGGTTGTAGCTTTAATTATATAATTGTAATAATAGGAAAAAGGAGGTGATGTTCTACAGTAAAGGATGATCACCACAGTCATGGGCTAGGTAGGGGCCCATGGTTTTTCATTTAAAATTCTGCTTTCCCTATAATCTGCTTTAAGCAGAGAAAGAATTGCATAGAAACATACATTTTACATAATATTAAGTATATTTTGCTCTTTAAAGGAGAATCTTTAAAAGAAAATTAAAGAAATCCCTTTATTAAATATCAATCAGTCTCTAGGTTAATTGCATATATTTATCATATTGCAGCTACTGGAATAATTAGGTATTGCTAATAGAAGATGGAAAGGCATTTATAATTGGCAGTAATAATATGCCCATAATTATATTGAGAGATAGATTGGATTATAATAAATGCACATACAAATGTATTTAAAAAAATCAATTGCAATGACATGGAACTTCTTATAATATGTTTAAGCGAGGATCTGATCTAAAATCATGTATAACCATTAATTACGGTAGAATACTTGCATTGGCTATATCATCTACATACTCCTTTAATATTAAAGTTGTTTTTCCACAAGCAATCTTCGGATATATAAGTTTAAATTACCATCGGCAGCAGAATTTTCAACAAAATAGAAATATAAGTCTTAAAATCTAGGACAATTCAGCTACAAGATTACCTGGAAATAATTAATTTAATGGGATATTTATACAAAAATCATATATTTTAATACTTATTAAGATAGACCAAAAATCTAGAAAGCAAAAATCTAAATGTATTTATACTATAGGTTAAATTACCTATTTATAAAAATCTATAAATTAATATACAAAAGACAAGTTTAATGGTTGTAGCTTTTAATTATATAAATGTAATAATAGGAAAAAGGAGGTGATGATCTACTGTAAAGGATGATTGCCAGAATCATGGGCGAGGTTGGGGCCCATGGTTTTTATTTAAAACTCTTTCTCCATAATCTGCTTTAAGCAGAGAAAGAATTGCAGAGAAAGATACATTCTACATAATATTAAGTATATTTTGCTCTTTAAAGGAGATTCTTTGAAAGAAAATTAAAGATATCCCTTTATTAAATATCAATCAGTCTCCAGGTTAATTGCAATAAGGAACATATTGCAGCTACTGGAGTAATTAGGAATTGCTAATAGAGGATGGAAAGGAACATATAATTGGCACTAATTATATACCCATAATTATATTGAGAGATAGAAAAGATTATAATAAATGCACATACAGATGAATTTAAAAAAAATCAATTGCAATGACTTGGAACTTCTTAAAATACGTTTAAGAGGAGGATCTGATCTAAAATCATGTATAACCTTTAATTACGGTAGAATACTTGCATTGGCTATATCTTCTGCATACTCCTTTAAAATTAAAGTTATTTTTCCACAAGCATTCTTCGGATATATAAGTTTAATTAACATCGCCAGCAAAATTTTCAACAAAATAGAAATATAAGTCTTAAAAACTAGGACAACTCAGTTACAAGATTACCTGGAAATAATTAATTTCATGGGATATTTATAGAAAAATCATATATTTTAATACTTATTAAGATAGACCGAAAAACTAGGAAGCAAAAATCCAAATGTATTTATACTATAGGTTAAATTACCTATTTTTAAAAATATATACATTCATATACAAAAGACTAGTTTAAAGGTTATAGCTTTTAATTATATTATTATAATAATAGGAAAAAGGAGGTGATGTTCTACAGTAAAGGATGATTGCCACAGTCATGGGCGAGGTTAGGGCCCATGGTTTTTTATTTAAAATTCTTTCCCCATAATCTGCTTTAAGCAGAGAAAGAATTGCATAGAAAGATACATTTTACATAATATTAAGTATATTTTGCTCTTTAAAGGAGATTCTTTAAAAGAGAATTAAAGAAATCCCTTTATTAAATATCAATCAGTCTCTAGGTTATTGCATATAATTATCATATTGCAGCTACTGGAGTAATTAGCTATTGCTAATAGAAAATGGAAGTGCACATGTAATTGGCAGTAATAATATACCCATATTTATTTGAGACATAGATTGGATAATAATAAGTGCACATACTTATGAATTTAAAATAAATGAATTGCAATGACTTGCAATCTCTGATAATATGTTTAAGAGGACGATCTGATCTAAAATCATGTATAACCATTAAGTAGGGTAGATAACATGTATTGCCTATATCATCTACATAATCCTTTAAAATTAAAGTTAATTTTCCACAAGCATTCTTCAGATATATATGTTTAAATTAACATAGGCAGCAGAATTTTTAACAAAATGGAAATATAAGTCTTAAAAATTAGGACTACTCGGCTACAAGATTACTTGGAAATAATTAATTTAATGGGATATTTATACAAATATCATATATATTAATACTAATTAAGATAGACCGAAAAACTAGAAAGCAAAAATCCAAATGTATTTATACTATAGGTTAAATTACCTATTTGTAAAAATCTATACATTAATATACAAAATTCAAGTTTAATGGTTGTAGCTTTTAATTATTTAATTGTAATAATAGGAAAAAGGAGGTGATGTTCTACAGTAAAGAATGATTGCCACAGTCATGGGCAAAGGTTCGGGCCCATGGTTTTTTATTTAAAATACTTTCCCCATAATCTGCTTTAAGCAGAGAAAGAATTGCAGAGAAAGATACATTCTACATAATATTAAGTATATTTTGCCCTTTAAAGGAGATTCTTTGAAAGAAAATTAAAGAAATCCCTTTATTAAATATCAATCAGTCTCTAGGTTAATTGCATATATTTATCATATTTCAGCTACGGGAATAATTAGGTATTGCTAATAGAAGATGGAAAGGCACATATAATTGGCAGTAATAATATACCCATAATTATATTGAGAGATAGAAAAGATTATAATAAATGCACATACAGATGAATTTAAAAAAAATCAATTGCAATGACTTAGAACTTCTTATAATACGTTTAAGAGGTATATCTGATCTAAAATCATGTATAACCATTAATTACGGTAGAATACTTGCATTGGCTATATCATCTATATACTCCTTTAAAATTAAAATTATTTTTCCACAAGCATTCTTCGGATATATAAGTTTAATTAACATCGCCAGCAGAATTTTCAACAAAATAGAAATATAAGTCTTAAAAACTAGGACAACTTAGTTACAAGATTACATGGAAATAATTAATTTCATGGGATATTTATAGAAAAATCATATATTTTAATACTTATTAAGATAGACCGAAAAACTAGGAAGCAAAAATACAAATATATTTATACTATAGGTTAAATTACCTATTTTTAAAAATCTATACATTAATATACAAAAGACAAGTTTAATGGTTATAGCTTTTAATTATATTATTGTAATAATAGAAAAAAGGAGGTGATGTTCTACACTAAAGGATGATCACCACAGTCATGGGCGAGGTTGGGGCCCATGGTATTTTATTTAAAATTCTGCTTTCCCTATAATCTGCTTTAAGCAGAGAAAGAACTGAAAAATTTCCAGATACATTTTATATAATATTAAGTATATTTTGCTCTTTAAAGGAGATTCTTTAAAAGAAAATTAAAGAAATCCCTTTATTAAATATCAATCAGTTTCTAGGTTAATTGCATATAATTATCATATTGCAGCTACTGGAGTAATTAGGTTTTGCTAATAGAAGATGGAAAGGCACATAATTGGCCGTAATAATATACGCATAATTATATTGAGAGATAAATTGGATAATAATAAGTGCATATGCAAATGAATTTAAATAAAATGAATTGCAATCACTTGGAATTTCTTATAATACGTTTAAGAGGAGGATCTGCTCTAAAATCATGAATAACCATTAAGTAGAATAGAACAGTTGCATTGACTATATCATTCACATACTCCTTTAAAATTAAAGTTATTTTTCCGTAAGCATTCTTCGCATATATAAGTTTAAATTAACATCGGCAGCAGCATTTTCAACAAAATAGAAATGTAAGTCTTAAAAACTAGGACAACTGAGCTACAAGATTACCTGGAAATATTTAATTTCATGGGATATTTATAGAAGAATCATATATTTTAATACTTCTTAAGATAGACCGAAAAACTAGGAAGCAAAAATCCAAATGTTTTTATACTATAGGTTAAATTACCTATTTGTTTAAATCTATAGATTAATATACAAAAGACAAGTTTAAATGTTGTAGCTTTTAATTATATAATTCTAATAATAGGAAAAAGGAGGTGATGTTCTACAGTAAAGGATGATTGCCACAGTCATGGGCGAGGTTGGGGCCCATGGTTTTTTATTTAAAATTCTTCTTTCCCTATAATCTGCTTTAAGCAGAGAAAGAATTGCATAGAAACATACATTTTACATAATATTAAATATACTTAGCTCTTTAAAGGAGATTCTTTAAAAGAAAATTAAAGAAATCCCTTTATTAAATATCAATCAGTCTCTAGGTTAATTGCAATAATTATCATATTGCAGCTACTGGAGTAATTAGGAATTGCTAATAGAAGATGGAAAGGCACATATAATTGGCACTAATAATATTCGCATAATTATATTGAGAGATAGTAAAGATTATAATAAATGCACATACAGATGAATTTAAAAAAAATCAATTGCAATGACTTGGAATTTCTTATAATACTTTTAAGAGGAGGATCTGATCTAAAATCATGTATAACCATTAATTACGGTAGAATACTTGCATTGGCTATATCATCTACATACTCCTTTAATATTAAAGTTATTTTTCCACAAGCATTCTTTGGATATATAAGTTTAATTAACATCGCCAGCAGAATTTACAACAAAATAGAAATATAAGTCTTAAAAACTAGGACAACTCAGTTACAAGATTACCTGGAAATAATTAATTTCATGGGATATTTATAGAAAAATCATACATTTTAATACTTATTGAGATAGACCGAAAAACTAGGAAGCAAAAATCCAAATGTATTTATACTATAGGTTATATTACCTATTTTTAAAAATCTATACATTAATATACAAAAGACAAGTTTAATGGTTATAGCTTTTAATTATATTATTGTAATAATAGAAAAAAGGAGGTGATGTTCTACAGTAAAGGATGATCACCACAGTCATGGGCGAGGTTGGGGCCCATGGTATTTTATTTAAAATTCTGCTTTCCCTATAATCTGCTTTAAGCAGAGAAAGAATTGCAAAATTTCCACATACATTTTATATAATATTAAGTATATTTTGCTCTTTAAAGGAGATTCTTTAAAAGAAAATTAAAGAAATCCCTTTATTAAATATCAATCAATTTCTAGGTTAATTGGATATAATTATCATATTGCAGCTACTGGAGTAATTAGGTTTTGCTAATAGAAGATGGAAATACACATTTAATTGGCAGTAATAATATACCCATATTTATTTGAGAGATAGATTGGATTATAATAAGTGCACATACTTATGAATTTAAAAAAAATTAATTGCAATGACTTGCAATTTCTGATAATATGTTTAAGAGGAGGATCTGATCTAAAATCATGTATAACCATTAAGTAGGGTAGATAACATGCATTGCCTATATCATCTACATAATCCTTTAAAATTAAAGTTAATTTTCCACAAGCATTCTTCAGATATATATGTTTAAATTAACATAGGCAGCAGAATTTTCAACAAAATAGAAATATAAGTCTTAAAAATTAAGACAACTCGGCTACAAGATTACTTGGAAATAATTAATTTAATGGGATATTTATACATATATCATATATTTTATTACTTATTAAGATAGACCAAAAAACTAGGAAGCAAAAATCCAAATGTATTTATACTATAGGTTAAATTACCTATTTGTAAAAATCTATAAATTAATATACAAAAGACAAGTTTTATGGTTGTAGCTTTTAATTATATAATTGTAATAATAGGAAAAAGGAGGTGATGTTCTACAGTAAAGGATGATTGCCACAATCATGGGCGAGGTTGGGGCCCATGGTTTTTATTTAAAACTCTTTGCCCATAATCTGCTTTAAGCAGAGAAAGAATTGCAGAGAAAGATACATTTTAAATAATATTAAGTATATTTTGCTCTTTAAAGGAGATTCTTTAAAAGAAAATTAAAGAAAACCCTTTATTAAATATCAATCAGTCTCTAGGTTATTGCATATAATTATCATATTGCAGCTACTGGAGTAATTAGGTATTGCTAATAGAAGATGGAAAGGTAAATACAATTGGTAGTAATAATATAAGCATAATTATATTGAGAGATAGATTGTATAATAATAAGTGCACATACAGATGAATTTAAATAAATGAATTGCAATGACTTGGAATTTCTTACAATAGGTTTAAGAGGAGGATCTGTTCTAAAATCATGAATAACCATTAAGTACGATAGAACACTTGCATTGACTATATCATTCACATACTCCTTTAAAATTAAAGTTATTTTTCCATAAGCATTCTTCGCATATATAAGTTTAAATTAACATCGGCAGCAGAATTTTCAACAAAATAGAAATATAAGTCTTAAAAACTAGGACAACTCAGCTACAAGATTACCTGGAAATATTTAATTTCATGGGATATTTATAGAAAAATCATATATTTTAATACTTATTAAGATAGACCGAAAAACTAGGAAGCAAAAATCCAAATGTTTTTATACTATAGGTTAAATTACCTATTTGTAAAAATCTACACATTATTATACAAAAGACAAGTTTAATGGTTGTAGCTTTTAATTATATAACTGTAATAATAGGAAAAAGGAGGTGATGTTCTACAGTATAGGATGATTGCCACAGTCATGGGCGAGGTTGGGGCCCATGGTATTTTATTTAAAATTCTGCTTTCCCTATAATCTGGTTTAAGCAGAGAAAGAATTGCAAAATTTCCAGATACATTTTATATAATATTAAGTATATTTTGCTCTTTAAAGGAGATTCTTTAAAAGAAAATTAAAGAAATCCCTTTATTAAATATCAATCAGTCTGTAGGTTATTGCATATAATTATCATATTGCAGCTACTGGAGTAATTAGGTATTGCTAATAGAAGATGGAAAAGCACATATAATTGGCAGTAATAATATACGCATAATTATATTGAGAGATAGATTGTGTAATAATAAGTGCACATACAGATGAATTTAAATAAATGAATTGCAATGATTTAGAATTTCTTAAAATAGGTTTAAGAGGAGGATCTGTTCTAAAATCATGAATAACCATTAAGTAGGATTGAACACTTGCATTGACTATATCATCTACATACTCCTTTAATATTAAAGTTATTTTTCCACAAGCATTCTTCGGATATATAAGTTTAAATTAACATCGGCAGCAGAATTTTCAACAAAATAGAAATATAAGTCTTAAAATGTAGGACAATTCAGCTGCAAGATTACCTGGAAATAATTAATTTAATGGGATATTTATACAAAAATCATATATTTTAATACTTATTAAGATAGACCGAAAAACTAGGAAGCAAAAATCCAAATGTATTTATACTATAGGTTAAATTACCTATTTTTAAAAATCTATACATTGATATACAAAAGACAAGTTTAATGGTTATAGCTTTTAATTATATTTTTGTAATAATAGAAAAAAGGAGGTGATGTTCTACAGTAAAGGATGATCACCACAGTCATGGGCGAGGTTGGGGCCCATGGTATTTTATTTAAAATTCTGCTTTCCCTTTAATCTGCTTTAAGCAGAGAAAGAACTGAAAAATTTCCAGATACATTTTATATAATATTAAGTATATTTTGCTCTTTAAAGGAGATTCTTTAAAAGAAAATTAAAGAAATCCCTTTATTAAATATCAATCAGTCTCTAGGTTAATTGCATATAATTATCATATTGCAGCTACTGGATTAATTAGGTATTGCTAACAGAAGATGGAAATACACTTGTAATTGGCAGTAATAATATACCCATATTTATTTGACAGATAGATTGGATTATAATAAGTGCACATACTTATGAATTTAAAAAAAATTAATTGCAATGACTTGCAATTTCTGATAATATGTTTAAGAGGAGGATCTGATCTAAAATCATGTATAACCATTAAGTAGGGTAGATAACATGCATTGCCTATATCATTCACATACTCCTTTAAAATTAAAGTTATTTTTCCACAAGCAATCTTCGGATATATAAGTTTAAATTAACATCGGCAGCAGAATTTTCAACAAAATAGAAATATAAGTCTTAAAATCTAGGACAATTCAGCTACAAGATTACCTGGAAATAATTAATTTAATTAGATATTTATACAAAAATCATATATTTTAATACTTATTAAGAAAGACCGAAAAACTAGAAAGCAAAAATCCAAATGTATTTATACTATAGGTTAAATTACCTATTTGTAAATATCTATACATTAATATACAAATACAAGTTTAATGGTTGTAGCTTTTAATTATTTAATTATAATAATAGGAAAAAGGAGGTGATGTTCTACTGTAAAGGATGATTGCCACAATCATGGGCGAGGTTGGTGCCCATGGTTTTTATTTAAAACTCTTTCCCCATAATCTGCTTTAAGCAGAGAAAGAATTGCAGAGAAAGATACATTTTACATAATATTAAGTATATTTTGCTCTTTAAAGGAGATTCTTTAAAAGAAAATTAAAGAAATCCCTTTATTAAATATCAATCAGTCTCTAGGTTATTGCATATAATTATCATATTGCAGCTACTGGAGTAATTAGGTATTGCTAATAGAAGATCGAAAGGCACATATAATTGGCAGTAATAATATAAGCATAATTATATTGAGAGATAGATTGTATAATAATAAGTGCACATACAGATGAATTTAAATAAATGAATTGCAATGACTTGGAATTTCTTACAATAGGTTTAAGAGGAGGATGTGTTCTAAAATCATGAATAACCATTAAGTAGGATAGAACACTTGCATTGACTATATCATTCACATACTCCTTTAAAATTAAAGTTATTTTTCCAAAAGCATTCTTTGCATATATAAGTTTAAATTAACATCGCCAGCAGAATTTTCAACAAAATAGAAATATAAGTCTTAAAAACTAGGACAACTGAGCTACAAGATTACCTGGAAATATTTCATTTCATGGGATATTAATAGAAAAATCATATATTTTAATACTTATTAAGATACACCGAAAAACTAGGAAGCAAAAATCCAAATGTTTTTATACTATAGGTTAAATTACCTATTTGTAAAAATCTGTACATTAATATACAAAAGACAAGTTTAATGGTTTCAACTTTTATTTATATAATTGTAATAATAGGAAAGAGGAGGTGATGTTCTACTGTAAAGGATGATTGCCACAATCATGGGCGAGGTATGGGCCCATGGTTTTTATTTAAAACTCTTTCCCCATAATCTGCTTTAAGCAGAGAAATAAATGCAGAGAAAGATACATTTTACATAATATTAAGTATATTTTGCTCTTTAAAGGAGATTCTTTAAAAGAAAATTAAAGAAATCCCTTTATTAAATATCAATCAGTCTCTAGGTTATTGCATATAATTATCATATTGCAGCTACTGGAGTAATTAGGTATACTAATAGAAGATGGAAAGGCACATATAATTGGCAGTAATAATATACGCATAATTATATTGAGAGATAGATTGTATAATAATAAGTGCACATAGAGATGAATTTAAATAAATGAATTGCAATGACTTAGAATTTCTTACAATAGGTTTAAGAGGAGGATCTGTTCTAAAATCATGAATAACCATTAGGTAGGATAGAACAGTTGCTTTGACTATATCATTCAAATACTCCTTTAAAATTAAAGTTATTTTTCCATAAGCATTCTTCGGATATATAAGTTTAAATTAACATCGGCAGCAGAATTTTCAACAAAATAGAAATATAAGTCTTAAAAACTAGGACAACTCAGCGACAAGATTACCTGGAAATATTTAATTTCATGGGATATTTATAGAAAAATCATATATTTTAATACTTATTAAGATAGACCGAAAAACTAGGAAGCAAAAATCCAAATGTTTTTATACTATAGGTTAAATTACCTATTTGTAAAAATCTTTACATTAATATACAAAAGACAAGTTTAATGGTTATAGCTTTTAATTATATTATTGTAATAATAGGAAAAAGGAGGTGATGCTCTACAGTAAAGGATGATCACCACAGTCATGCGCGAGGTAGGGACCCATGGTATTTTATTTAAAATTCTGCTTTCCCTATAATTTGCTTTAAGGAGAGAAAGAATGGAAAAATTTCCAGATACATTTTATATAATATTAAGTATATTTTGCTCTTTAAAGGAGATTCTTTGAAAGAAAATTAAAGAAATCCCTTTATTAAATATCAATCAGTCTGTAGGTTAATTGCATATAATTATCGTATTGCAGCTACTGGAGTAATTAGGTATTGCTAACAGAAGATGGAAATACACATGTAATTGGCAGTAATAATATACCCATATTTATTTGAGAGATAGATTGGATTATAATAAGTGCACATACTTATGAATTTAAAAAAAATTAATTGCAATGACTTGCAATTTCTGATAATATATTTAAGAGGAGGATCTGATCTAAAATCATGTATAACCATTAAGTAGGGTAGATAACATGCATTGCCTATATCATCTACATAATCCTTTAATATTAAAGTTAATTTTCCACAAGCATTCTTCAGATATATATGTTTAAATTAACATAGGCAGCAGAATTTTCAACAAAATAGAAATATAAGTCTTAAAAATTAGGACAACTCGGCTACAAGATTACTTGGAAATAATTAATTTAATGGGATATTTATACAAATATCATATATTTTATTACTTATTAAGATAGACCGAAAAACTAGGAAGCAAAAATACAAATGTATTTATACTATAGGTTAAATTACGTATTTGTAAAAATCTATAAATTAATATACAAAAGACAAGTTTAATGGTTGTAGCTTTTAATTATATAATTGTAATAATAGGAAAAAGGAGGTGATGTTCTACAGGAAAGGATGATTGTCACAATCATGGGTGAGGTTGGGGCCCATGGTTTTTATTTAAAACTCTTTGCCCATAATCTGCTTTAAGCAGAGAAAGAATTGCAGAGAAAGATACATTTTAAATAATATTAAGTATATTTTGCTCTTTAAAGGAGATTCTTTAAAAGAAAATTAAAGAAAACCCTTTATTATATATCAATCAGTCTCTAGGTTATTGCATATAATTTTCATATTGCAGCTACTGGAGCAATTAGGTATTGCTAATAGAAGATGGAAGTGCACATGTAATTGGCAGTAATAATATACCCATATTTATTTGAGAGATACATTGGATAATAATAAGTGCACATAATTATGAATTTAAAAAAAATTAATTGCAATGACTTGCAATCTCTGATAATATGTTTAAGAGGAGGATCTGATCTAAAATCATGTATAACCATTAAGTAGGGTAGATAACATGCATTGCCTATATCATCTACATAATCCTTTAAAATTAAAGTTAATTTTCCACAAGCATTCTTCAGATATATATGTTTAAATTAACATAGGCATCAGAATTTTCAAAAAAATGGAAATATAAGTCTTAAAAATTAGGACAACTCGGCTACAAGATTACTTGGAAATAATTAATTTAATGGGATATTTATACAAATATCATATATTTTAATACTTATTAAGATAGACCGAAAAACTAGAAAGCAAAAATCCAAATGTTTTTATACTATAGGTTAAATTACCTATTTGTAAAAATCTATACATTAATATACAAAATTCAAGTTTAATGGTTGTAGCTTTTAATTATTTAATTGTAATAATAGGAAAAAGGAGGTGATGTTCTACAGTAAAGAATGATAACCACAGTCATGGGCAAAGGTTCGGGCCCATAGTTTTTTATTTAAAATTCTTTCCCCATAATCTGCTTTAAGCAGAGAAAGAATTGCAGAGAAAGATACATTTTACATAATATTAAGAATATTTTGCTCTTTAAAGGAGATTCTTTGAAAGAAAATTAAAGAAATCCCTTTATTAAATATCAATCAGTCTCTAGGTAAATTGCAATAATTATCATATTGCAGCTACTGGAGTAATTAGGAATTGCTAATAGAAGATGGAAAGGCACATATAATTGGCAGTAATAATATACCCATAATTATATTGAGAGATAGAAAAGATTATAATAAATGCACATACAGATGAATTTAAAAAAAATCAATTGCAATGACTTGGAATTTCTTATAATACGTTTAAGAGGAGGATCTGATCTAAAATCATGTATAACCATTAATTACGGTAGAATACTTGCATTGGCTATATCATCTACATACTCCTTTAAAATTAAAGTTATTTTTCCACAAGCATTCTTCAGATATATAAGTTTAATTAACATCGCCAGCAGAATTTTCAACAAAATAGAAATATAAGTCTTAAAAACTAGGACAACTCAGTTACAAGATTACCCGGAAATAATTAATTTCATGGGATATTTATAGAAAAATCATACATTTTAATAGTTACTAAGATAGACCGAAAAACTAGGAAGCAAAAATACAAATGTATTTATACTATAGGTTAAATTAGCTATTTTTAAAAATCTATACATTAATATACAAAAGACAAGTTTAATGGTTATAGCTTTTAATTATATTATTGTAATAATATAAAAAAGGAGTTGATGTTCTACAGTAAAGGATGATCACCACAGTCATGGGCGAGGTTGGGGCCCATGGTATTTTATTTAAAATTCTGCTTTCCCTATAATCTGCTTTAAGCACAGAAAGAATTGCATAGAAACATACATTTTACATAATATTAAGTATATTTTGCTCTTTAAAGGAAATTCTTTAAAAGAAAATTAAAATATCCCTTTATTAAATATCAATCAGTCTCTAGGTTAATTGTATATATTTATCATATTGCAGCTACTGGAATAATTAGGTATTGCTAATAGAAGATGGAAAGGCATTTATAATTGGAAGTAATAATATGCCCATAATTATATTGAGAGATAGATTGGATTATAATAAATGCACATACAAATGAATTTAAAAAAATCAATTGCAATGACTTGGAACTTCTTATAATATGTTTAAGCGAGGATCTGATCTAAAATCATGTATAACCATGAAGTAGGGTGGAATACTTGCATTGACTATATCATCTACATACTCCTTTAATATTAAAGTTATTTTTCCACAAGCATTCTTCGGATATATAAGTTTAAATTAACATCGGCAGCAGAATTTTCAACAAAATAGAAATATAAGTCTTAAAAACTAGTACAACTCAGCTACAAGATTACCTGGAAATATTTAATTTCATGGGATATTTATAGAAAAATCATATATTTTAATACTTATTAAGATAGACCGAAAAACTACGAAGCAAAAATCCAAATGTTTTTATACTATAGGTTAAATTACCTTAATATACAAAAGACAAGTTTAATGGTTCTAGCTTTTCATTATACAATTGTAATAATAGGAAAAAGGAGGTGGTGTTCTACAGTAAGGAATGATTGCCACAGTTATGGGCGAGGTTCTGGCCCATGGTTTTTTATTTAAAATTCTTTCCCCATAATCTGCCTTAAGCAGAGAAAGAATTGCAGAGAAAGATACATTTTACATAATATTAAGTATATTTTGCTCTTTAAAGGAGATTCTTTGAAAGAAAATTAAAGAAATCCCTTTATTAAATATCAATCAGTCTCTAGGTTAATTGCAATAATTATCACATTGCAGCTACTAGAGTAATTAGGAATTGCTAATAGAAGATGGAAAGGCATTTATAATTGGCAGTAATAATATGCCCATAATTATATTGAGAGATAAATTGAATTATAATAAATGCACATACAAATGAATTTTAAAAAAATCAATTGCAATGACTTGGAACTTCTTATAATATGTTTAAGAGGAGGATCTGTTCTAAAATCATGAACAACCATTAAGTAGGATAGAACACTTGCATTGACTATATCATTCACATACTCCTTTAAAATTAAAGTTATTTTTCCATAAGCATTCTTCGGATATATAAGTTTAAATTATCATCGGCAGCAGAATTTTCAACAAAATAGAAATATAAGTCTTAAAAACTAGGACAACTGAGCTACAAGATTACCTGGAAATATTTGATTTCATGGGATATTGATAGAAAAATCATATATTTTAATACTTATTAATATAGACCGAAAAACTAGGAAGCAAAAATCCAAATGTTTTTATACTATAGGTTAAATTACCTATTCGTAAAAATCTATACATTAATATACAAAAGACAAGTTTAATGGTTGTAGCTTTTAATTATATAATTGTAATAATAGGAAAAAGGAGGTGTGTTTCTACAGTAAAGGATGATTGCCACAGTCATGGGCGAGGTTGGGGCCCATGGTTTTTTATTTAAAATTCTTTCCCCATAATCTGCCTTAAGCAGAGAAAGAATTGCAGAGAAAGATACATTTTACATAATATTAAGTATATTTTGCTCTTTAAAGGAGATTCTTTGAAAGAAAATTAAAGAAATCCCTTTATTAAATATCAATCAGTCTCTAGGTTAATTGCAATAATTATCACATTGCAGCTACTAGAGTAATTAGGAATTGCTAATAGAAGATGGAAAGGCATTTATAATTGGCAGTAATAATATGCCCATAATTATATTGAGAGATAAATTGAATTATAATAAATGCACATACAAATGAATTTTAAAAAAATCAATTGCAATGACTTGGAACTTCTTATAATATGTTTAAGAGGAGGATCTGTTCTAAAATCATGAACAACCATTAAGTAGGATAGAACACTTGCATTGACTATATCATTCACATACTCCTTTAAAATTAAAGTTATTTTTCCATAAGCATTCTTCGGATATATAAGTTTAAATTATCATCGGCAGCAGAATTTTCAACAAAATAGAAATATAAGTCTTAAAAACTAGGACAACTGAGCTACAAGATTACCTGGAAATATTTGATTTCATGGGATATTGATAGAAAAATCATATATTTTAATACTTATTAATATAGACCGAAAAACTAGGAAGCAAAAATCCAAATGTTTTTATACTATAGGTTAAATTACCTATTCGTAAAAATCTATACATTAATATACAAAAGACAAGTTTAATGGTTGTAGCTTTTAATTATATAATTGTAATAATAGGAAAAAGGAGGTGTGTTTCTACAGTAAAGGATGATTGCCACAGTCATGGGCGAGGTTGGGGCCCATGGTTTTTTATTTAAAATTCTTTCCGCATAATCTGCTTTAAGCAGAGAAAGCATTGCAAAATTTCCAGATACATTTTATATAATATTAAGTATATTTTGCTTTTTAAAGGAGATTCTTTAAAAAAAAATTAAAGAAATCCCTTTATTAAATATCAATCAGTCTCTAGGTTATTGCATATAATTATCATATTGCAGCTACTGGAGTAATTAGCTATTGCTAATAGAAGATGGAAGTGCACATGTAATTGGCAGTAATAATATACCCATATTTATTTGAGAGATAGATTGGATAATAATAAGTGCACATACTTATGAATTTAAAAAAAATTAATTGCAATGACTTGCAATCTCTGATAATATGTTTAGAGGAGGATCTGATCTAAAATCATGTATAACCATTAAGTAGGGTAGATAACATGCATTGCCTATATCATCTACATAATCCTTTAAAATTAAAGTTAACTTTCCACAAGCATTCTTCAGATATATATGTTTAAATTAACATAGGCAGCAGAATTTTCAACAAAATGGAAATATAAGTCTTAAAAATTAGGACAACTCGGCTACAAGATTACTTGGAAATAATTAATTTAATGGGATATTTATACAAATATCATATATTTTAATACTTATTAAGATAGACCGAAAAACTAGAAAGCAAAAATCCAAATGTTTTTGTACTATAGGTTAAATTACCTATTTGTAAAAATCTATACATTAATATACAAAATTCAAGTTTAATGGTTGTAGCTTTTAATTATTTAATTGTAATAATAGGAAAAAGGAGGTGATGTTCTACAGTAAAGAATGATAACCACAGTCATGGGCAAAGGTTCGGGCCCATAGTTTTTTATTTAAAATTCTTTCCCCATAATCTGCTTTAAGCAGAGAAAGAATTGCAGAGAAAGATACATTTTACATAATATTAAGAATATTTTGCTCTTTAAAGGAGATTCTTTGAAAGAAAATTAAAGAAATCCCTTTATTAAATATCAATCAGTCTCTAGGTAAATTGCAATAATTATCATATTGCAGCTACTGGAGTAATTAGGAATTGCTAATAGAAGATGGAAAGGCACATATAATTGGCAGTAATAATATACCCATAATTATATTGAGAGATAGAAAAGATTATAATAAATGCACATACAGATGAATTTAAAAAAAATCAATTGCAATGACTTGGAATTTCTTATAATACGTTTAAGAGGAGGATCTGATCTAAAATCATGTATAACCATTAATTACGGTAGAATACTTGCATTGGCTATATCATCTACATACTCCTTTAAAATTAAAGTTATTTTTCCACAAGCATTCTTCAGATATATAAGTTTAATTAACATCGCCAGCAGAATTTTCAACAAAATAGAAATATAAGTCTTAAAAACTAGGACAACTCAGTTACAAGATTACCCGGAAATAATTAATTTCATGGGATATTTATAGAAAAATCATACATTTTAATAGTTACTAAGATAGACCGAAAAACTAGGAAGCAAAAATACAAATGTATTTATACTATAGGTTAAATTAGCTATTTTTAAAAATCTATACATTAATATACAAAAGACAAGTTTAATGGTTATAGCTTTTAATTATATTATTGTAATAATATAAAAAAGGAGTTGATGTTCTACAGTAAAGGATGATCACCACAGTCATGGGCGAGGTTGGGGCCCATGGTATTTTATTTAAAATTCTGCTTTCCCTATAATCTGCTTTAAGCACAGAAAGAATTGCATAGAAACATACATTTTACATAATATTAAGTATATTTTGCTCTTTAAAGGAAATTCTTTAAAAGAAAATTAAAATATCCCTTTATTAAATATCAATCAGTCTCTAGGTTAATTGTATATATTTATCATATTGCAGCTACTGGAATAATTAGGTATTGCTAATAGAAGATGGAAAGGCATTTATAATTGGAAGTAATAATATGCCCATAATTATATTGAGAGATAGATTGGATTATAATAAATGCACATACAAATGAATTTAAAAAAATCAATTGCAATGACTTGGAACTTCTTATAATATGTTTAAGCGAGGATCTGATCTAAAATCATGTATAACCATGAAGTAGGGTGGAATACTTGCATTGACTATATCATCTACATACTCCTTTAATATTAAAGTTATTTTTCCACAAGCATTCTTCGGATATATAAGTTTAAATTAACATCGGCAGCAGAATTTTCAACAAAATAGAAATATAAGTCTTAAAAACTAGTACAACTCAGCTACAAGATTACCTGGAAATATTTAATTTCATGGGATATTTATAGAAAAATCATATATTTTAATACTTATTAAGATAGACCGAAAAACTACGAAGCAAAAATCCAAATGTTTTTATACTATAGGTTAAATTACCTTAATATACAAAAGACAAGTTTAATGGTTCTAGCTTTTCATTATACAATTGTAATAAGAGGAAAAAGGAGGTGGTGTTCTACAGTAAGGAATGATTGCCACAGTTATGGGCGAGGTTCTGGCCCATGGTTTTTTATTTAAAATTCTTTCCCCATAATCTGCCTTAAGCAGAGAAAGAATTGCAGAGTAAGATACATTTTACATAATATTAAGTATATTTTGCTCTTTAAAGGAGATTCTTTGAAAGAAAATTAAAGAAATCCCTTTATTAAATATCAATCAGTCTCTAGGTTAATTGCAATAATTATCACATTGCAGCTACTAGAGTAATTAGGAATTGCTAATAGAAGATGGAAAGGCATTTATAATTGGCAGTAATAATATGCCCATAATTATATTGAGAGATAAATTGAATTATAATAAATGCACATACAAATGAATTTTAAAAAAATCAATTGCAATGACTTGGAACTTCTTATAATATGTTTAAGAGGAGGATCTGTTCTAAAATCATGAACAACCATTAAGTAGGATAGAACACTTGCATTGACTATATCATTCACATACTCCTTTAAAATTAAAGTTATTTTTCCATAAGCATTCTTCGGATATATAAGTTTAAATTATCATCGGCAGCAGAATTTTCAACAAAATAGAAATATAAGTCTTAAAAACTAGGACAACTGAGCTACAAGATTACCTGGAAATATTTGATTTCATGGGATATTGATAGAAAAATCATATATTTTAATACTTATTAATATAGACCGAAAAACTAGGAAGCAAAAATCCAAATGTTTTTATACTATAGGTTAAATTACCTATTCGTAAAAATCTATACATTAATATACAAAAGACAAGTTTAATGGTTGTAGCTTTTAATTATATAATTGTAATAATAGGAAAAAGGAGGTGTGTTTCTACAGTAAAGGATGATTGCCACAGTCATGGGCGAGGTTGGGGCCCATGGTTTTTTATTTAAAATTCTTTCCGCATAATCTGCTTTAAGCAGAGAAAGCATTGCAAAATTTCCAGATACATTTTATATAATATTAAGTATATTTTGCTTTTTAAAGGAGATTCTTTAAAAAAAAATTAAAGAAATCCCTTTATTAAATATCAATCAGTCTCTAGGTTATTGCATATAATTATCATATTGCAGCTACTGGAGTAATTAGCTATTGCTAATAGAAGATGGAAGTGCACATGTAATTGGCAGTAATAATATACCCATATTTATTTGAGAGATAGATTGGATAATAATAAGTGCACATACTTATGAATTTAAAAAAAATTAATTGCAATGACTTGCAATCTCTGATAATATGTTTAGAGGAGGATCTGATCTAAAATCATGTATAACCATTAAGTAGGGTAGATAACATGCATTGCCTATATCATCTACATAATCCTTTAAAATTAAAGTTAACTTTCCACAAGCATTCTTCAGATATATATGTTTAAATTAACATAGGCAGCAGAATTTTCAACAAAATGGAAATATAAGTCTTAAAAATTAGGACAACTCGGCTACAAGATTACTTGGAAATAATTAATTTAATGGGATATTTATACAAATATCATATATTTTAATACTTATTAAGATAGACCGAAAAACTAGAAAGCAAAAATCCAAATGTTTTTGTACTATAGGTTAAATTACCTATTTGTAAAAATCTATACATTAATATACAAAATTCAAGTTTAATGGTTGTAGCTTTTAATTATATTATTGTAATAATATAAAAAAGGAGTTGATGTTCTACAGTAAAGGATGATCACCACAGTCATGGGCGAGGTTGGGGCCCATGGTATTTTATTTAAAATTCTGCTTTCCCTATAATCTGCTTTAAGCACAGAAAGAATTGCATAGAAACATACATTTTACATAATGTTAAGTATATTTTGCTCTTTAAAGGAAATTCTTTAAAAGAAAATTAAAATATCCCTTTATTAAATATCAATCAGTCTCTAGGTTAATTGTATATATTTATCATATTGCCGCTACTGGAATAATTAGGTATTGCTAATAGAAGATGGAAAGGCATTTATAATTGGAAGTAATAATATGCCCATAATTATATTGAGAGATAGATTGGATTATAATAAATGCACATACAAATGAATTTAAAAAAATCAATTGCAATGACTTGGAACTTCTTATAATATGTTTAAGCGAGGATCTGATCTAAAATCATGTATAACCATGAAGTAGGGTGGAATACTTGCATTGACTATATCATCTACATACTCCTTTAATATTAAAGTTATTTTTCCACAAGCATTCTTCGGATATATAAGTTTAAATTAACATCGGCAGCAGAATTTTCAACAAAATAGAAATATAAGTCTTAAAAACTAGGACATCTCAGCTACAAGATTACCTGGAAATATTTAATTTCATGGGATATTTACAGAAAACTCATATATTTTAATATGTTTACGGAATTTTGGAATCCACACAGTGAAACTTTTGTTAATCTTATTTTGATTTAAAGTAAAACACTAAAAATGTGTGTTTGTGAAAGTTAAAGAGAGTTTTAATGTGACGACATGATTTTTAGTGTTTTACTTTAAATCAAAATAATATATTTTAATACTTATTAAGATAGACCGAAAAACTAGGAAGCAAAAATCCAAATGTTTTTATACTATAGGTTAAATTACCTATTTGTAAAAATCTATACATTAATATACAAAATTCAAGTTTAATGGTTGTAGCTTTTAATTATTTAATTGTAATAATAGGAAAAAGGAGGTGATGTTCTACAGTAAAGAATGATTGCCACAGTCATGCGCAAAAGTTCGGGCCCATGGTTTTTTATTTAAAATTCTTTCCCCATAATCTGCTTTAAGCAGAGAAAGAATTGCAGAGAAAGATTGATTCTACATAATATTAAGAATATTTTGCTCTATAAGGAGATTCTATGAAAGAAAATTAAAGAAATCCCTTTATTAAATATCAATCAGTCTCTAGGTTAATTGCAATAATTATCATATTGCAGCTACTGGAGTAATTAGGAATTGCTAATAGAAGATGGAAAGGCACATATAATTGGCAGTAATAATATACCCATAATTATATTGAGAGATAGAAAAGATTATAATAAATGCACATACAGATGAATTTAAAAAAAATCAATTGCAATGACTTAGAATTTCTTATAATACGTTTAAGAGGAGGATCTGATCTAAAATCATGTATAACCATTAATTACGGTAGAATACTTGCATTGGCTATATCATCTACATACTACTTTAAAATTAAAGTTATTTTTCCACAAGCATTCTTCGGATATATAAGTTTAATTAACATCGCCAGCAGAATTTTCAACAAAATAGAAATATAAGTCTTAAAAACTAGGACAACTCAGTTACAAGATTACCTGGAAATAATTAATTTCATGGGATATTTATAGAAAAATCATACATTTTAATACTTATTAAGATAGACCGAAAAACTAGGAAGCAAAAATCCAAATGTATTTATACTATAGGTTAAATTACCTATTTTTAAAAATCTATACATTAATATGCAAAAGACAAGTTTAATGGTTATAGCTTTTAATTATATTATTGTAATAATATAAAAAAGGAGGTGATGTTGTACAGTAAAGGATGATCACGACAGTCATGGGCGAGGTTTGGGCCCATGGTATTTTATTTAAAATTCTGCTTTCCCTATAATCTGCTTTAAGCAGAGAAAGAATTGCATTGAAACAAACATACATAATATTAAGTATATTTTGCTCTTTAAAGGAGATTCTTTGAAAGAAAATTAAAGAAATCCCTTTATTAAATATCAATCAGTCTCTAGGTTAATTGCATATATTTATCATATTGCAGCTACGGGAATAATTAGGTATTGCTAATAGAAGATGGAAAGGCACATATAATTTGCAGTAATAATATACCCATAATTACATTGAGAGATAGAAAAGATTATAATAAATGTACATACAGATGAATTTAAAAAAAATCAATTGCAATGACTTGGAATTTCTTATAATACGTTTAAGAGGAGGATCTGATTTAAATCATGTATAACCATTAATTACGGTAGAATACTTGCATTGGCTATATCATCTACATACTCCTTTAATATTAAAGTTATTTTTCCACAAGCATTCTTCGGATATATAAGTTTAATTAACATCGCCAGCAGAATTTTCAACAAAATAGAAATATAAGTCTTAAAAACTAGGACAACTCAGTTACAAGATTACCTGGAAATAATTAATTTCATGGGATATTTATAGAAAAATCATATATTTTAATACTTATTAAGATAGACCGAAAAACTAGGAAGCAAAAATCCAAATGTATTTATACTATAGGATAAATTACCTATTTGTAAAAATCTATACATTAATATACAAAAGACAAGTTTAATGGTTATAGCTTTTAATTATATTATTGTAATAATAGGAAAAAGGAGGTGATGCTCTACAGTAAAGGATGATCACCACAGTCATGGGCGAGGTAGGGGCCCATGGTATTTTATTTAAAATTCTGCTTTCCCTATAATCTGCTTTAAGCAGAGAAAGAATTGAAAAATTTCCAGATACATTTTATATAATATTAAGTATATTTTGCTCTTTGAAGGAGATTCTTTAAAAGAAAATTAAAGAAATCCCTTTATTAAATATCAATCAGTCTCTAGGTTAATTGCATATATTTATCATATTGCAGCTACGGGAATAATTAGGTATTGCTAATATAAGATGGAAAGGCATTTATAATTGGCAGTAATAATATGCCCATAATTATATTGAGAGATAGATTGGATTATAATAAATGGACATAGAGATGAATTTAAAAAAAATCAATTGCAATGACTTAGAAATTCTTATAATACGTTTAAGAGGAGGATCTGATCTAAAATCATGTATAACCATTAATTACGGTAGAATACTTGCATTGGCTATATCATCTATATACTCCTTTAAAATTAAAGTTATTTTTCCACAAGCATTCTTCGCATATATAAGTTTAAATTAACATCGGCAGCAGAATTTTCAACAAAATAGAAATATAAGTCTTAAAAACTAGGACAACTCAGCTACAAGATTACCTGGAAATATTTAATTTCATGGGATATTTATATCAAAATCATATATTTTAATACTTATTAAGATAGACCGAAAAACTAGGAAGCAAAAATCCAAATGTTTTTATAGTATAGGTTAAATTACCTATTTGTAAAAATCTATACATTAATATACAAAACACAAGTTTAATGGTTGTAGCTTTTAATTATATAATTGTAATAATAGGAAAAAGGAGGTGATGTTCTACAGTAAATGATGATTGCCACAATCATGGGCAAGGTTGGGGCCCATGGTTTTTATTTAAAACTCTTTGCCCATAATCTGCTTTAAGCAGAGAAAGAATTGCAGAGAAAGATACATTTTACATAATATTAAGTATATTTTGCTCTTTAAAGGAGATTCTTTAAAAGAAAATTAAAGAAAACCCTTTATTAAATATCAATCAGTCTCTAGGTTATTGCATATAATTATTATATTGCAGCTACTGGAGTAATTAGGTATTGCTAATAGAACATGGAAGTGCACATGTAATTGGCAGTAATAATATACCCATATTTATTTGAGAGATAGATTGGATAATAATAAGTGCACATAATTATGAATTTAAAAAAAATTAATTGCAATGACTTGCAATCTCTGATAATATGTTTAAGAGGAAGATCTGATCTAAAATCATGTATAACCATTAAATAGGGTAGATAACATGCATTGCCTATATCATCTACATAATCCTTTAAAATTAAAGTTAATTTTCCACAAGCATTCTTCAGATATATATGTTTAAATTAACATAGGCAGCAGAATTTTCAACAAAATGGAAATATAAGTCTTAAAAATTAGGACAACTCGGCTACAAGATTACCTGGAAATAATTAATTTCATGGGATATTTATAGAAAAATCATATATTTTAATACTTATTAAGATAGACCGAAAAAATAAAAAGCAAAAATCCAAATGTTTTTATACTATAGGTTAAATTACCTATTTGTAAAAATGTATACATTAATATACAAAATTCAAGTTTAATGGTTGTAACTTTTAATTATTTAATTGTAATAATAGGAAAAAGGAGGTGATGTTCTACAGTAAAGGATGATCACCACAGTCATGGGCGAGGTTGGGGCCCATGGTATTTTATTTAAATTCTGCTTTCCCTATAATGTGCTTTAAGCAGAGAAAGAATTGCAAAATTTCCAGATACATTTTATATAATATTAAGTATATTTTGCTCTTTAAAGGAGATTCTTTAAAAGAAAATTAAAGAAATCCCTTTATTAAATATCAAACAGTCTCTAGGTTAATTGCAATAATTATCATATTGCAGCTACTGGAGTAATTACGAATTGCTAATAGAAGATGGAAAGGCACATATAATTGGCAGTAATAATATACCCATAATTATATTGAGAGATAGAAAAGATTATAATAAATGCACATACAGATGAATTTAAAAAAAATCAATTGCAATGACTTGGAATTTCTTATAATACGTTTAAGAGGAGGATCTGATTTAAATCATGTATAACCATTAATTACGGTAGAATACTTGCATTGGCTATATCATCTACATAATCCTTTAATATTAAAGTTATTTTTCCACAAGCATTCTTCGGATATATAAGTTTAATTAACTTCGCCAGCAGAATTTTCAACAAAATAGAAATATAAGTCTTAAAAACTAGGACAACTCAGTTACAAGATTACCTGGAAATAATTAATTTCATGGGATATTTATAGAAAAATCATATATTTTAATACTTATTAAGATAGACCGAAAAACTAGGAAGCAAAAATCCAAATGTATTTATACTATAGGATAAATTACCTATTTGTAAAAATCTATACATTAATATACAAAAGACAAGTTTAATGGTTATAGCTTTTAATTATATTATTGTAATAATAGAAAAAAGGAGGTGATGTTCTAAAGTAAAGGATGATCACCACAGACATGGGCAAAGGTTCGGGCCCATGGTTTTTTATTTAAAATACTTTCCCCATAATCTGCTTTAAGCAGAGAAAGAATTGCAGAGAAAGATACATTCTACATAATATTAAGTATATTTTGCTCTTTAAAGGAGATTCTTTGAAAGAAAATTAAAGAAATCCCTTTATTAAATATCAATCAGTCTCCAGGTTAATTGCAATAATGATCATATTGCAGCTACTGGAGTAATTAGGAATTGCTAATAGAAGATGGAAAGGCACATATAATTGGCAGTAATTATATACCCATAATTATATTGAGAGATAGAAAAGATTATAATAAATGCACATACAGATGAATTTAAAAAAAATCAATTGCAATGACTTGGAACTTCTTATAATACGTTTAAGAGGAGGATCTGATCTAAAATCATGTATAACCATTAATTACGGTAGCATACTTGCATTGGCTATATCATCTGCATACTCCCTTAAAATTGAAGTTATTTTTCCACAAGCATTCTTCGGATATATAAGTTTAATTAACATCGCCAGCAGAATTTTCAACAAAATAGAAATATAAGTCTTAAAAACTAGGACAACTCAGTTACAAGATTACCTGGAAATAATTAATTTCATGGGATATTTATAGAAAAATCATATATTTTAATACTTATTAAGATAGACCGAAAAACTAGGAAGCAAAAATCCAAATGTATTTATACTATAGGTTAAATTACCTATTTTTAAAAATCTATACATTAATATACAAAAGACTAGTTTAATGGTTATAGCTTTAATTATATTATTGTAATAATAGGAAAAAGGAGTGATGTTCTACAGTAAAGAATGATTGCCACAGTCATGGGCGAGGTTGGGGCCCATGGTTTTTTATTTAAAATTCTTTCCCCATAATCTGCTTTAAGCAGAGAAAGAATTGCATAGAAACATACATTTTACATAATATTAAGTATATTTTGCTCTTTAAAGGAGATTCTTTAAAAGAAAATTAAAGAAATCCCTTTATTAAATATCAATCAGTCTCCAGGTTAATTGCAATAATGATCATATTGCAGCTACTGGAGTAATTAGGAATTGCTAATAGAAGATGGAAAGGCACATATAATTGGCAGTAATTATATACCCATAATTATATTGAGAGATAGAAAAGATTATAATAAATGCACATACAGATGAATTTAAAAAAAATCAATTGCAATGACTTGGAACTTCTTATAATACGTTTAAGAGGAGGATCTGATCTAAAATCATGTATAACCATTAATTACGGTAGCATACTTGCATTGGCTATATCATCTGCATACTCCCTTAAAATTGAAGTTATTTTTCCACAAGCATTCTTCGGATATATAAGTTTAAATTAACATCGGCAGCAGAATTTTCAACAAAATAGAAATATAAGTCTTAAAAACTAGGACAAATGAGCTACAAGATTACCTGGAAATATTTAATTTCATGGGATATTTATAGAAAAATCATATATTTTAATACTTATTAAGATAGACCGAAAAAATAAAAAGCAAAAATCCAAATGTTTTTATACTATAGGTTAAATTACCTATTTGTAAAAATGTATACATTAATATACAAAATTCAAGTTTAATGGTTGTAACTTTTAATTATTTAATTGTAATAATAGGAAAAAGGAGGTGATGTTCTACAGTAAAGGATGATCACCACAGTCATGGGCAAGGTTGGGGCCCATGGTATTTTATTTAAAATTCTGCTTTCCCTATAATCTGCTTTAAGCAGAGAAAGAATTGCAAAATTTCCAGATACATTTTATATAATATTAAGTATATTTTGCTCTTTAAAGGAGATTCTTTGAAAGAAAATTAAACAAATCCCTTTATTAAATATCAATCAGTCTCCAGGTTAATTGCAATAATGATCATATTGCAGCTACTGGAGTAATTAGGTATTGCTAATAGAAAATGGAAAGGCACATATAATTGGCAGTAATAATATAAGTATAATTATATTGAGAGATAGATTGTATAATAATAAGTGCACATACAGATGAATTTAATTAAATGAATTGCAATGACTTGGAATATCTTACAATACGTTTAAGAGGAGGATCTGTTCTAAAATCATGAATAACCATTAAGTAGGATAGAACACTTGCATTGACTATATGATTCACATACTCCTTTAAAATTAAAGTTATTATTCCATAAGCATTCTTCGCATATATAAGTTTAAATTAACATCGGCAGCAAAATTTTCAACAAAATAGAAATATAAGTCTTAAAAACTAGGACAACTCAGCTACAAGATTACCTGGAAATATTTAATTTCATGGGATATTTATAGAAAAATCATATATTTTAATACTTATTAAGATAGACCGAAAAACTAGGAAGCAAAAATCCAAATGTTTTTATACTATAGGTTAAATTACCTATTTGTAAAAATCTATACATTAATATACAAAAGACAAGTTTAATGGTTGTAGCTTTTAATTATATAATTGTAATAATAGGAAAAAGGAGGTGATGTTCTACAGTAAAGGATGATCACCACAGTCATGGTCGAGGTAGGGGCCCATGGTTTTTTATTTAAAATTCTGCTTTCCCTATAATCTGCTTTAAGCAGAGAAAGAATTGCATAGAAACATACATTTTACATAATATTAAGTATATTTTGCTCTTTAAAGGAGAATCTTTAAAAGAAAATTAAAGAAATCCCTTTATTAAATATCAATCAGTCTCTAGGTTAATTGCATATATTTATCATATTGCAGCTACTGGAATAATTAGGTATTGCTAATAGAAGATGGAAAGGCATTTATAATTGGCAGTAATAATATGCCCATAATTATATTGAGAGATAGATTGGATTATAATAAATGCACATACAAATGAATTTAAAAAAATCAATTGCAATGACATGGAACTTCTTATAATATGTTTAAGCGAGGATCTGATCTAAAATCATGTATAACCACGAAGTAGGGTGGAATACTTGCATTGACTATATCATCTACATACTCCTTTAATATTAAAGTTATTTTTCCACAAGCATTCTTCGGATATATAAGTTTAAATTAACATCGGCAGCAGAATTTTCAACAAAATAGAAATATAAGTCTTAAAAACTAGTACAACTCAGCTACAAGATTACGTGGAAATATTTAATTTCATGGGATATTAATAGAAAAATCATATATTTTAATACTTATTAAGATAGACCGAAGAACTAGGAAGCAAAAATCCAAATGTTTTTATACTATAGGTTAAATTACCTTAATATACAAAAGACAAGTTTAATGGTTATAGCTTTTAATTATATAATTGTAATAATAGGAAAAAGGAGGTGATGTTCTACAGTAAGGAATGATTGCCACAGTTATGGGCGAGGTTCGGGCCCATGGTTTTTATTTAAAATTCTTTCCCCATAATCTGCTTTAAGCAGAGAAAGAATTCCAGAGAAAGATACATTTTACATAATATTAAGTATATTTTGCTCTTTAAAGGAGATTCTTTGAAAGAAAATTAAAGAAATCCCTTTATTAAATATCAATCAGTCTCTAGGTTAATTGCAATAATTATCATATTGCAGCTACTGGAGTAATTAGGAATTGCTAATAGAAGATGGAAATGCACATATAATTGGCAGTAATAATATACGCATAATTATATTGAGAGATAGAAAAGATTATAATAAATGCACATACAGATGAATTTAAAAAAAATCAATTGCAATGACTTGGAATTTCTTATAATATGTTTAAGAGGAGGATCTGATATAAAATCATGTATAACCATAGATACGGTAGAATACTTGCATTGGCTATATCATCTACATACTCCTTTAATATTAAAGTTGTTTTTCCACAAGCAATCTTCGGATATATAAGTTTAAATTAACATCGGCAGCAGAATTTTCAACAAAATAGAAATATAAGTCTTAAAATCTAGGACAATTCAGCTACAAGATTACCTGGAAATAATTAATTTAATGGGATATTTATATAAAAATCATATATTTTAATACTTATTAAAATAGACCGAAAAACTAGGAAGCAAAAATCCAAATGTTTTTATACTATAGGTTAAATTACATATTTGTAAAAATCTATACATTAATATAATAAAGACAAGTTTAATGGTTGTAGCTTTTAATTAAATAACTGTAATAATAGGAAAAACGAGGTGATGTTCTACAGTAAGGAATGTTTGCCACAGTAATGGGCGAGGTTCGGGCCCATGGTTTTTTATTTAAAATTCTTTCCCCATAATCTGCTTTAAGCAGAGAAAGAATTGCAGAGAAAGATACATTTTACATAATATTAAGTATATTTTGCTCTTTAAAGGAGATTCTTTAAAAGAAAATTAAAGAAATCCCTTTATTAAATATCAATCAGTCTCTAGGTTATTGCATATAATTATCATATTGCAGCTATTGGAGTAATTAGGTATTGCTAATAGAAGATGGAAAGGCACATATAATTGGCAGTAATAATATATGCATAATTATATTGAGAGATAGATTGTATAATAATAAGTGCACATACAGATGAATTTAAATAAATGAATTGCAATGACTTAGAATATCTTACAATAGGTTTAAGACGAGGATCGGTTCTAAAATCATGAATAACCATTAAGTAGGATAGAACACTTGCATTGACTATATCATTCACATACTCCTTTAAAATTAAAGTTATTTTTCCATAAGCATTCTTCGCATATATAAGTTTAAATTAACATCGGCAGCAGAATTTTTAACAAAATAGAAATATAAGTCTTAAAAACTAGGACAACTGAGCTACAAGATTACCTGGAAATATTTAATTTCATGGGATATTTATAGAAAAATCATATATTTTAATACTTATTAAGATATACCGAAAAAATAAAAAGCAAAAATCCAAATGTTTTTATACTATAGGTTAAATTACATATTTGTAAAAATCTATACATTAATATACAAAAGACAAGTTTAATGGTTATAGCTTTTAATTATATTATTGTAATAATAGGAAAAAGGAGGTGATGCTCTATAGTAAATGATCATCACCACAGTCATGGGCGAGGTAGGGGCCCATGGTATTTTATTTGGAGTAATTAGGTATTGCTAATAGAAGATGGAAAGGCACATATAATTGGCAGTAATAATATACGCATAATTATATTGAGAGATAGATTGTATAATAATAAGTGCACATACAGATGAATTTAAATAAATGAATTGCAATGACTTAGAATATCTTACAATAGGTTTAAGACGAGGATCGGTTCTAAAATCATGAATAACCATTAAGTAGGATAGAACACTTGCATTGACTATATCATTCGCATACTCCTTTAAAATTAAAGTTATTTTTCCATAAGCATTCTTCGGATATATAAGTTTAAATTAACATCGGCAGCAGAATTTTTAACAAAATAGAAATATAAGTCTTAAAAACTAGGACAACTGAGCTACAAGATTACCTGGAAATATTTAATTTCATGGGATATTTATAGAAAAATCATATATTTTAATACTTATTAAGATAGACCGAAAAAATAAAAAGCAAAAATCCAAATGTTTTTATACTATAGGTTAAATTACCTATTTGTAAAAATCTATACATTAATATACAAAAGACAAGTTTAATGGTTATAGCTTTTAATTATATTATTGTAATAATAGGAAAAAGGAGGTGATGCTCTACAGTAAAGGATGATCACCACAGTCATGGGCGAGGTAGGGGCCCATGGTATTTTATTTAATATTCTGCTTTCCCTATAATCTGCTTTAAGCAGAGAAAGAATTGAAAAATTTCCAGATACATTTTATATAATATTAAGTATATTTTGCTCTTTGAAGGAGATTCTTTAAAAAAAATTAAAAAAATCCCTTTATTAAATATCAATCAGTCTCTAGGTTAATTGCATATATTTATCATATTGCAGCTACGGGAATAATTAGGTATTGCTAATATAAGATGGAAAGGCATTTATAATTGGCAGTAATAATATGCCCATAATTATATTGAGAGATAGATTGGATTATAATAAATGGACATACAGATGAATTTAAAAAAAATCAATTGCAATGACTTAGAAATTCTTATAATACGTTTAAGAGGAGGATCTGATCTAAAATCATATATAACCAATAATTACGGTAGAATACTTGCATTGGCTATATCATCTATATACTCCTTTAAAATTAAAGTTATTTTTCCACAAGCATTCTTCGCATATATAAGTTTAAATTAACATCGGCAGCAGAATTTTCAACAAAATAGAAATATAAGTCTTAAAAACTAGGACAACTCAGCTACAAGATTACCTGGAAATATTTAATTTCATGGGATATTTATAGAAAAATCATATATTTTAATGCTTATTAAGATAGACCGAAAAACTAGGAAGCAAAAATCCAAATGTTTTTATACTATAGGTTAAATTACCTATTTGTAAAAATCTATACATTAATATACAAAAGACAAGTTTAATGGTTGTAGCTTTTAATTATATAATTGTAATAATAGGAAAAAGGAGGTGATGTTCTACAGTAAATGATGATTGCCACAATCATGGGCAAGGTTGGGGCCCATGGTTTTTATTTAAAACTCTTTGCCCATAATCTGCTTTAAGCAGAGAAAGAATTGCAGAGAAAGATACATTTTAATAATATTAAGTATATTTTGCTCTTTAAAGGAGATTCTTTAAAAGAAAATTAAAGAAAACCCTTTATTAATTATCAATCAGTCTCTAGGTTAATTGCAATAATTATCATAATGCAGCTACTGGCGTAATTAGGAATTGCTAATAGAAGATGGAAAGGCACATATAATTGGCAGTAATAATATAAGCATAATTATATTGAGAGATAGATTGTATAATAATAAGTGCACATACAGATGAATTTAAATAAATGATTTGCAATGACTTGGAATTTCTTATAATACGTTTAAGAGGAGGATCTGATCTAAAATCATGTATAAACATTAAGTAGGGTGGAATACTTGCATTGACTATATCATCTACATACTCCTTTAATATTAAAGCTATTTTTCCACAAGCATTCTTCGGATATATAAGTTTAAATTAACATCGGCAGCAGAATTTTCAACAAAATAGAAATATAACTCTTAAAAACTAGTACACTCAGCTACAAGATTACCTGGAAATATTTAATTTCATGGGATATTTATAGAAAAATCATACAGTTTAATACTTATTCAGATAGACCGAAAAAATAAAAAGCAAAAATCCAAATGTTTTTATACTATAGGTTAAATTACCTATTTGTAAAAATCTATACATTAATATACAAAAGACAAGTTTAATGGTTATAGCTTTTAATTATATTATTGTAATAATAGGAAAAAGGAGGTGATGCTCTACAGTAAAGGATGATCACCACAATCATGGGCGAGGTAGGGACCCATGGTATTTTATTTAAAATTCTGCTTTCCCTATAATCTGCTTTAAGCAGAGAAAGAATTGAAAAATTTCCAGATACATTTTATATAATATTAAGTATATTTTGCTCTTTAAAGGAGATTCTTTGAAAGAAAATTAAAGAAATCCCTTTATTAAATATCAATCAGTCTCTAGGTTAATTGCAATAATTATCATATTGCAGCTACTGGAGTAATTAGGAATTGCTAATAGAAGATGGAAAGGCACATATAATTGACATTAATAATATACCCATAATTATATTGAGAGATAGAAAAGATTATAATAAATGCACATACAGATGAATTTAAAAAAAATCAATTGCAATGACTTAGAACTTCATATAATACGTTTAAGAGGAGGATCTGATCTAAAATCATGTATAACCATTAATTACGGTAGAATACTTGCATTGGCTATATCATCTATATACTCCTTTAAAATTAAAGTTATTTTTCCACAAGCATTCTTCGGATATATAAGTTTAATTAACATCGCCAGCAGAATTTTCAACAAAATAGAAATATAAGTCTTAAAAACTAGGATAACTAAGTTACAAGATTACATGGAAATAATTAATTTCATGGGATATTTATAGAAAAATCATATATTTTAATACTTATTAAGATAGACCGAAAAACTAGGAAGCAAAAATACAAATGCATTTATACTATAGGATAAATTACCTATTTTTAAAAATCTATACATTAACATACAAAAGACAAGTTTAATGGTTATAGCTTTTAATTATATTATTCTAATAATAGGAAAAAGGAGGTGATGTTCTACAGTAAAGGATGATCACCACAGTCATGGTCAAGGTTGGGGCCCATGGTATTTTATTTAAAATTCTGCTTTCCCTATAATCTGCTTTAAGCAGAGAAAGAACTGAAAAATTTCCAGATACATTTTATATAATATTAAGTATATTTTGCTCTTTAAAGGAGATTCTGTAAAAGAAAATTAAAGAAATCCCTTTATTAAATATCAATCAGACTGTAGGTTAATTGCATATAATTATCATATTGCAGCTACTGGAGTAATTAGGAATTGCTAATAGAAGATGGAAAGGCACATATAATTGGCAGTAATAATATACGCATAATTATATTGAGAGATAGATTGGATAATAATAAGTGCACATACAAATGAATTTAAATAAAATGAATTGGAATGATTTGGAATTTCTTATAATACGTTTAAGAGGAGGATCTGTTCTAAAATCATGAATAACCATTAAGTAGGATAGAACACTTGCATTGGCTATATCATTCACATACTCCTTTAAAATTAAAGTTATTTTTCCACAGGCAATCTTCGGATATATAAGTTTAAATTAACCTCGGCAGCAGAATTTTCAACAAAATAGAAATATAAGTCTTAAAAACTAGGACAACTCAGCTACAAGATTACCTGGAAATATTTAATTTCATGGGATATTTATAGAAAAATCATATATTTTAATACTTATTAAGATAGACCGAAAAACTAGGAAGCAAAAATCCAAATATATTTATACTATAGATTAAATTACCTATTTGTAAAAATCTATACATTAATATACAAAAGACCGGTTTAAAGTTGTAGCTTTTAATTATATAATTGTAATAATAGGAAAAAGGAGACGATGCTCTACAGTAAAGAATGATCGCCACAGTCATGGGCGAGTTTGGGGCTTATGGTATTTTAATTAAAATTCTGCATTCCCTATAAGCTACTTTAAGCAGATAAAGAATTGCAAAATTTCCAGATACATTTAGATAATATTAAGTATATTTTGCTCTTTAAAGGAGATTCTTTAAAAGAAAATTAAAGAAATCCCATTATTAAATATCAATCAGTCTGTAGGTTAATTGCATATAATTATCGTATTGCAGCTACTGGATTAATTAGGTATTGCTAACAGAAGATGGAAATACACATGTAATTGGCAGTAATAATATACCCATATTTATTTGAGAGATAGATTGGATTATAATAAGTGCACATACTTATGAATTTAAAAAAAATTAATTGCAATGACTTGCAATTTCTGATAATATGTTTAAGAGGAGGATCTGATCTAAAATCATGTATAACCATTAAGTAGGGTAGATAACATGCATTGCCTATATCATCTACATAATCCTTTAAAATTAAAGTTAATTTTCCACAAGCATTCTTCAGATATATATGTTTAAATTAACATAGGCAGCAGAATTTTCAACAAAATAGAAATATAAGTCTTAAAAATTAGGACAACTCGGCTACAAGATTACTTGGAAATAATTAATTTAATGGGATATTTATACAAATATCATATATTTTACTACTTATTAAGATAGACCGAAAAACTAGGAAGCAAAAATCCAAATGTATTTATACTATAGGTTAAATTACCTATTTGTAAAAATCTATACATTAATATACAAAAGACCAGTTTAAAGTTATAGCTTTTAATTATATAATTGTAATAATAGGAAACAGGAGGTGATGTTCTACAGGAAAGAATGATTGCCACAGTCCTGGGCGAGGTTCGGGCCCATGGTTTTTTATTTAAAATTCTTTCCCCATAATCTGCTTTAAGCAGAGAAAGAATTGCAGAGAAAGATACATTTTACATAATATTAAGTATATTTTGCTCTTTAAAGGAGATTCTTTGAAAGAAAATTAAAGAAATCCCTTTATTAAATATCAATCAGTCTCTAGGTTAACTGCAATAATTATCATATTGCAGCTACTGGAGTAATTAGGAATTGCTAATAGAAGATGGAAAGGCACATATAATTGGCAGTAATAATATAAGCGTAATTATATTGAGAGATAGATTGTATAATAATAAGTGCACATACAGATGAATTTAAATAAATCAATTGCAATGACTTGGAATTTCTTATAATACGTTTAAGAGGAGGATCTGATCTAAAATCATGTATAACCATTAAGTAGGGTGGAATACTTGCATTGACTATATCATCTACATACTCCTTTAATATTAAAGTTATTTTTCCACAAGCATTCTTCGGATATATAAGTTTAAATTAACATCGGCAGCAGAATTTTCAACAAAATAGAAATATAAGTCTTAAAAACTAGGACAAATGAGCTACAAGATTACCTGGAAATATTTAATTTCATGGGATATTTATAGAAAAATCATATATTTTAGTACTTATTAAGATAGACCGAAAAACTAGGAAGCAAAAATCCAAATGTATTTATACTATAGGATAAATTACCTATTTTTAAAAATCTATACATTAATATACAAAAGACAAGTTTAATGGTTATAGCTTTTAATTATATTATTGTAATAATAGAAAAAAGGAGTTGATGTTCTACAGTAAAGGATGATCACCACAGACATGGGCGAGGTTGGGGCCCATGGTATTTTATTTAAAATTCTCCTTTCCCTATAATCTGCTTTAAGCAGAGAAAGAATTGAAAAATTTCCAGATACATTTTATATAATATTAAGTATATTTTGCTCTTTAAAGGAGATTCTTTAAAAGAAAATTAAAGAAATCCCTTTATTAAATATCAATCAGTTTCTAGGGTAATTGCATATAATTATCATATTGCAGCTACTGGAGTAATTAGGTTTTGCTAATAGAAGGTGGAAAGGCACATATAATTGGCAGTAATAATATACACATAATTATATTGAGAGATAGATTGGATAATAATAAGTGCACATACAGATGAATTTAAATAAATGAATTGCAATGACTTAGAATTTCTTACAATAGGTTTAAGACGAGGATGGGTTCTAAAATCATGAATAACCATTAAGTAGGATAGAACACTTGCATTGACTATATCATTTACATACTCCTTTAAAATTAAAGTTATTTTTCCATAAGCATTCTTCGGATATATAAGTTTAAATTAACATCGGCAGCAGAATTTTGAACAAAATAGAAACATAAGTCTTAAAAACTAGGACAACTGAGCTACAAGATTACCTGGAAATATTTAATTTCATGGGATATTTATAGAAAAATCATATATTTTAATACTTATTTAGATAGACCGAAAAACTAGGAAGCAAAAATCCAAATATTTTAACTATAGGTTAAATTATTTGTAAAAATCTATACATTAATATACAAAAGACAAGTTTAATGGTTGTAGCTTTTAATTATTTAATTGTAATAATAGGAAAAAGGAGGTGATGTTCTACAGTAAAGAATGATTGCCACAGTCATGGGCAAAGGTTCGGGCCCATGGTTTTTTATTTAAAATACTTTCCCCATAATCTGCTTTAAGCAGAGAAAGAATTGCAGAGAAAGATACATTCTACATAATATTAAGTATATTTTGCTCTTTAAAGGAGATTCTTTGAAAGAAAATTAAAGAAATCCCTTTATTAAATATCAATCAGTCTCCAGGTTAATTGCAATACTGATCATATTGCAGCTACTGGAGTAATTAGGAATTGCTAATAGAAGATGGAAAGGCACATATAATTGGCAGTAATTATATACCCATAATTATATTGAGAGATAGAAAAGATTATAATAAATGCACATACAGATGAATTTAAAAAAAATCAATTGCAATGACTTGGAACTTCTTATAATACGTTTAAGAGAAGGATCTGATCTAAAATCATGTATAACCATTAATTACGGTAGCATACTTGCATTGGCTATATCATCTGCATACTCCCTTAAAATTAAAGTTATTTTTCCACAAGCATTCTTCGGATATATAAGTTTAATTAACATCGCCAGCAGAATTTTCAACAAAATAGAAATATAAGTCTTAAAAACTAGGACAACTCAGGTACAAGATTACCTGGAAATAATTAATTTCATGGGATATTTATAGAAAAATCATATATTTTAATACTTATTAAGATAGACCGAAAAACTAGGAAGCAAAAATCCAAATGTATTTATACTATAGGTTAAATTACCTATTTTTAAAAATCTATACATTAATATACAAAAGACTAGTTTAATGGTTATAGCTTTTAATTATATTATTGTAATAATAGGAAAAAGGAGGTGATGTTCTACAGTAAAGGATGATTGCCACAGTCATGGGCGAGGTTGGGGCCCATGGTTTTTTATTTAAAATTCTTTCCCCATAATCTGCTTTAAGCAGAGAAAGAATTTTATAGAAACATACATTTTACATAATATTAAGTATATTTTGCTCTTTAAAGGAGATTCTTTAAAAGAAAATTAAAGAAATCCCTTTATTAAATATCAATCAGTCTCTAGGTTAATTGCAATAATTATCATATTGCAGCTACTGGAGTAATTAGGAATTGCTAATAGAAGATGGAAAGGCACATATAATTGGCAGTAATTATATACCCATAATTATATTGAGATATAGAAAAGATTTTAAATAATGCACATACAGATGAATTTAAAAAAAATCAATTGCAATAACTTGGAACTTTTTATAATATGTTTAAGCGAGGATCTGATCTAAAATCATGTATAACCATGAAGTAGGGTGAAATACTTGCATTGACTATATCATCTACATACTCCTTTAATATTAAAGTTATTTTTCCACAAGCATTCTTCGGATATATAAGTTTAAATTATCATCGGCAGCAGAATTTTCAACAAAATAGAAATATAAGTCTTAAAAACTAGGACAACTGAGCTACAAGATTACCTGGAAATATTTAATTTCATGGGATATTTATAGAAAAATCATATATTTTAATACTTATTAATATAGACCGAAAAACTAGGAAGCAAAAATCCAAATGTTTTTATACTATAGGTTAAATTACCTATTTGTAAAAATCTATACATTAATATACAAAAGACAAGTTTAATGGTTGTAGCTTTTAATTATATAATTGTAATAATAGGAAACAGGAGGTGTGTTTCTACAGTAAAGGATGATAGCCACAGTCATGGGCGAGGTTGGGGCCCATGGTTTTTTATTTAAAATTCTTTCCGCATAATCTGCTTTAAGCAGAGAAAGAATTGCATAGAAACATACATTTTACATAATATTAAGTATATTTTGCTCTTTAAAGGAGATTCTTTGAAAGAAAATTAAAGAAATCCCTTTATTAAATATCAATCAGTCTCTAGGTTAACTGCAATAATTATCATATTGCAGCTACTGGAGTAATTAGGAATTGCTAATAGAAGATGGAAAGGCACATATATTTGGCAGTAATAATATACGCTAATTATATTGAGAGATAGATTGTATAATAATAAGTGCACATACAGATGAATTTAAAAAAATCAATTGCAATGACTTGGAATTTCTTATAATACGTTTAAGAGGAGGATCTGATCTAAAATCATGTATAACCATTAATTACAGTAGTATACTTGCATTGGCTATATCATCTACATACTCCTTTAAAATTAAAGTTATTTTTCCACAAGCATTCTTCGGATATATAAGTTTAATTAACATCGCCAGCAGAATTTTCAACAAAATAGAAATATAAGTCTTAAAAACTAGGACAACTCAGTTACAAGATTACCTGGAAATAATTATTTCATGGGATATTTATAGAAAAATCATACATTTTAATACTTATTAAGATAGACCGAAAAACTAGGAAGCAAAAATCCAAACGTATTTATACTATAGGTTAAATTACCTATTTTTAAAAATCTATACATTAATATACAAAAGACAAGTTTAATGGTTATAGCTTTTAATTATATTATTGTAATAATATAAAAAAGGAGGTGATGTTCTACAGTAAAGGATGATCACCACAGTCATGGGCCAGGTTGGGGCCCATGGTATTTTATTTAAAATTCTGCTTTCCCTATAATCTGCTTTAAGCAGAGAAAGCATTGCAAAATTTCCAGACACATTTTATATAATATTAAGTATATTTTGCTCTTTAAAGGAGATTCTTTAAAAGAAAATTAAAGAAATCCCTTTATTAAATACCAATCAGTCTCTAGGTTATTGCATATAATTATCATATTGCAGCTACTGGAGTAATTAGGATTTGCTAATAGAAGATGGAAATGCACATACAATTGGCAGTAATAATATAAGCATAATTATATTGAGAGATAGATTGTATAATAATAAGTGCACATACAGATGAATTAAAATAAATGAATTGCAATGACTTGGAATTTCTTACAATATGTTTAAGAGGAGGATCTGATCTAAAATCATGTATAACCATTAAGTAGGGTAGATAACATGCATTGCCTATATCATCTACATAATCCTTTAAAATTAAAGTTAAATTTCCCCAAGCATTCTTCAGATATATATGTTTAAATTAACATAGGCAGCAGAATTTTCAACAAAATAGAAATATAAGTCTTAAAAATTAGGACAACTCGGCTACAAGATTACTTGGAAATAATTAATTTAATGGGATATTTATACAAATATCATATATTTTATTACTTATTAAGATAGACCGAAAAACTAGGAAGCAAAAATCCAAATGTATTTATACTATAGGTTAAATTACCTATTTGTAAAAATCTATAAATTAATATACAAAAGACAAGTTTAATGGTTGTAGCTTTTAATTATATAATTGTAATAATAGGAAAAAGGAGGTGATGTTCTACAGTAAAGGATGATTGCCACAATCATGGGCGAGGTTGGGGCCCATGGTTTTTATTTAAAACTCTTTGCCCATAATCTGCTTTAAGCAGAGAAAGAATTGCAGAGAAAGATACATTTTAAATAATATTAAGTATATTTTGCTCTTTAAAGGAGATTCTTTAAAAGAAAATTAAAGAAAACCCTTTATTAAATATCAATCAGACTCTAGGTTATTTCATATAATTATCATATTGCAGCTACTGGAGTAATTAGGTATTGCTAATAGAAGATGGAAGTGCACATGTAATTGGCAGTAATAATATACCCATATTTATTTGAGAGATAGATTGGGTATAAATAAGTGCACATACTTATGAATTTAAAAAAAATTAATTGCAATGACTTGCAATCTCTGATAATATGTTTAAGTGGAGGATCTGATCTAAAATCATGTATAACCATTAAGTAGGGTAGATAACAATCATTGCCTATATCATCTACATAATCCTTTAAAATTAAAGTTATTTTTCCACAAGCAATCTTCGGATATATAAGTTTAAATTAACATCGGCAGCAGAATTTTCAACAAAATAGAAATATAAGTCTTAAAAACTAGGACAACTCAGCTACAAGATTACCTGGAAATATTTAATTTCATGGGATATTTATAGAAAAATCATACATTTTAATACTTATTAAGATAGACCGAAAAACTAGGAAGCAAAAATCCAAATGTATTTATACTATAGGTTAAATTACCTATTTTTAAAAATCTATACATTAATATACAAAAGACAAGTTTAATGGTTATAGCTTTTAATTATATTATTGTAATAATAGAAAAAAGGAGGTGATGTTCTATAGTAAAGGATGATCACCACAGTCATGGGCGAGGTTGGGGCCCATGGTATTTTATTTAAAATTCTGCTTTCCCTATAATCTGCTTTAAGCAGAGAAAGAATTGCAAAATTTCCAGATACATTTTATATAATATTAAGTATATTTTGCTCTTTAAAGGGGATTTTTTAAAAGAAAATTAAAGAAATCCCTTTATTAAATATCAATCAGTCTCTAGGTTAATTTCATATAATTATCATATTGCAGCTACTGGAGTAATTAGGTTTTGCTAATAGAAGATGGAAAGGCACATATATTTGGCAGTAATAATATACGCATAATTATATTGAGAGATAGATTGGATAATAATAAGTGCACATACAAATGAATTTAAATAAAATGAATTGCAATGACTTGGAATTTCTTATAATACCTTTAAGAGGAGGATCTGTTCTAAAATCATGAAAAACCATTAAGTAGGATAGAACACTTGCATTGACTATATCATTCACATACTCCTTTAAAATTAAAGTTATTTTTCCAGAAGCAATCTTCGGATATATAAGTTTAAATTAACATCGGCAGCAGAATTTTCAACAAAATAGAAATATAAGTCTTAAAAACTAGGACAACTCAGTTACAAGATTACCTAGAAATAATTAATTTCATGGGATATTTATAGAAAAATCATATATTTTAATACTTATTAAGATAGACTGAAAAACTAGGAAGCAAAAATACAAATGTATTTATACTATAGGTTAAATTACCTATTTTTAAAAATCTATACATTAATATACAAAAGACAAGTTTAATGGTTATAGCTTTTAATTATATTATTGTAATAATAGAAAAAAGGAGGTGATGTTCTACAGTAAAGGATGATCACCACAGTCATGGGCGAGGTTGGGGCCCATGGTATTTTATTTAAAATTGTGCTTTCCATATAATCTGTTTTAATCAGAGAAAGAATTGCAAAATTTCCAGATACATTTTATATAATATTAAGTATTTTGCTCTTTAAAGGAGATTCTTTAAAAGAAAATTAAAGAAATCCCTTTATTAAATATCAATCAGTTTCTAGGGTAATTGCATATAATTATCATATTGCAGCTACTGGAGTAATTAGGTTCTGCTAATAGAAGATGGAAAGGCACATATAATTGGCAGTAATAATATACACATAATTATATTGAGAGATAGATTGGATAATAATAAGTGCACATACAAATGAATTTAAATAAAATGAATTGCAATGACTTGGAATTTCTTATAATACGTTTAAGAGGAGGATCTGTTCTAAAATCATGAATAACCATTAAGTAGGATAGAACACTTGCATTGACTATATCATTCACATACTCCTTTAAAATTAAAGTTATTTTTCCACAAGCAATCTTCGGATATATGAGTTTAAATTAACATCGGCAGCAGAATTTTCAACAAAATAGAAATATAAGTCTTAAAATCTAGGACAATTCAGCTACAAGATTACCTGGAAATAATTAATTTAATGGGATATTTATACAAAAATCATATATTTTAATACTTATTAAGATAGACCGAAAAACTAGAAAGCAAAAATCCAAATGTATTTATACTATAGGTTAAATTACCTATTTGTAAAAATCTACAAATTAATATACAAAAGACAAGTTTAATGGTTATAGCTTTTAATTATATAATCGTAATAATAGGAAAAAGGAGATGATGTTCTACTGTAAAGGATGATTGCCAGAATCATGGGCGAGGTTGGGGCCCATGGTTTTTATTTAAAACTCTTTCCCCATAATCTGCTTTAAGCAGAGAAAGAATTGCAAAGAAAGATATATTTTACATAATATTAAGTATATTTTGCTGTTTAAAGGAGATTCTTTAAAAGAAAATTAAA
The DNA here is from genome assembly GCA_030762175.1 of Metallyticus violacea. Taxonomy (NCBI): domain Eukaryota; kingdom Metazoa; phylum Arthropoda; class Insecta; order Mantodea; family Metallyticidae; genus Metallyticus; species Metallyticus violacea. Next base: position 139,560,489 of record CM060835.1, on the reverse strand, counting down.
GAAATCCCTTAATTAAATATCAATCAGTCTCTAGGTTATTGCATATAATTATCATATTGCAGCTACTGGAGTAATTAGGTATTGCTAATAGAAGATGGAAAGGCACATATAATTGGCAGTAATAATATACGCATAATTATATTCAGAGATAGATTGTATAATAATAGGTGCACATACAGATGAATTTAAATAAATGAATTGCAATGACTTAGAATTTCTTACAATAGGTTTAAGAGGAGGATCTGTTCTAAAATCATGAATAACCATTAAGTAGGGTAGATAACATGCTTTGCCTATATCATCTACATAATCCTTTAAAATTAAAGTTAATTTTCCACAAGCATTCTTGAGATATATATGTTTAAATTAACATAGGCAGCAGATTTTCAACAAAATAGAAATATAAGTCTTAAAAATTAGGACAACTCGGCTACAAGATTACTTGGAAATAATTAATTTAATGGGATATTTATACAAATATCATATATTTTATTACTTATTAAGATAGACCGAAAAACTAGGAAGCAAAAATCCAAATGTATTTATACTATAGGTTAAATTACCTATTTGTAAAAATCTATAAATTAATATACAAAAGACAAGTTTAATGGTTGTAGCTTTTAATTATATAATTGTAATAATAGGAAAAAGGAGGTGATGTTCTACAGTAAAGGATGATTGCCACAATCATGGGCGAGGTTGGGGCCCATGGTTTTTATTTAAAACTCTTTGCCCATAATCTGCTTTAAGCAGAGAAAGAATTGCAGAGAAAGATACATTTTACATAATATTAAGTATAGTTTGCTCTTTAAAGGAGATTCTTTAAAAGAAAATTAAAGAAAACCCTTTATTAAATATAAATCAGTCTCTAGGTTATTGCATATAATTATCATATTGCAGCTACTGGAGTAATTAGGTATTGCTAATAGAAGATGGAAATGCACATGTAATTGGCAGTAATAATATACCCATATTTATTTGAGAGATAGATTGGATAATAATAAGTGCACATACTTATGAATTTAAAAAAAATTAATTGCAATGACTTGCAATCTCTGATAATATGTTTAAGAGGAGGATCTGATCTAAAATCATGTATAACCATTAAGTAGGGTAGATAACATGCATTGCCTATATCATCTACATAATCCTTTAAAATTAAAGTTAATTTTCCACAAGCATTCTTCAGATATATATGTTTAAATTAACATAGGCAGCAGAATTTTCAACAAAATGGAAATATAAGTCTTGAAAATTAGGACAACTCGGCTACAAGATTACTTGGAAATAATTAATTTAATGGGATATTTATAGAAATATCATATATTTTATTACTTATTAAGATAGACCGAAAAACTAGGAAGCAAAAATACAAATGTATTTATACTATAGGTTAAATTACCTATTTGTAAAAATCTATACATTAATATACAAAAGACCAGTTTAAAGTTGTAGCTTTTAATTATATAATTGTAATAATAGGAAAGAGAAGGTGATGTTCTACAGGAAAGAATGATTGCCACAGTCATGGGCGAGGTTCGGGCCCATAGTTTTTTATTTAAAATTCTTTCCCCATAATCTGCTTTAAGCAGAGAAAGAATTGCAGAGAAAGATACATTTTACATAATATTAAGTATATTTTGCTCTTTAGAGGAGATTCTTTGAAAGAAAATTAAAGAAATCCCTGTATTAAATATCAATCAGTCTCTAGGTTAATTGCAATAATTATCATATTGCAGCTACTGGAGTAATTAGGAATTGGTAATAGAAGATGGAAAGGCACATATAATTGGCAGTAATAATATAAGCATAATTATATTGAGAGATAGATTGTATAATAATAAGTGCACATACAGATGAATTTAAATAAATGAATTGCAATGACTTGGAATTTCTTATAATACGTTTAAAAGGAGGATCTGATCTGAAATCATGTATAACCATTAAGTAGGGTGGAATACTTGCATTGACTATATCATCTACATACTCCTTTAATATTAAAGTTGTTTTTCCACAAGCAATCTTCGGATATATAAGTTTAAATTAACATCGGCAGCAGAATTTTCAACAAAATAGAAATATAAGTCTTAAAATCTAGGACAATTCAGCTACAAGATTACCTGGAAATAATTAATTTAATGGGATATTTATACAAAAATCATATATTTTAATACTTATTAAAATAGACCGAAAAACTAGGAAGCAAAAATCCAAATGTTTTTATACTATAGGTTAAATTACCTATTTGTAAAAATCTATACATTAATATAATAAAGACAAGTTTAATGGTTGTAGCTTTTAATTATATAACTGTAATAATAGGAAAAACGAGGTGATGTTCTACAGTAAGGAATGATTGCCACAGTAATGGGCGAGGTTCGGGCCCATGGTTTTTTATTTAAAATTCTTTCCCCATAATCTGCTTTAAGCAGAGAAAGAATTGCAGAGAAAGATACATTTTACATAATATTAAGTATATTTTGCTCTTTAAAGGAGATTCTTTAAAAGAAAATTAAAGAAATCCCTTTATTAAATACCAATCAGTCTCTAGGTTATTGCATATAATTATCATATTGCAGCTACTGGAGTAATTAGGTATTGCTAATAGAAGATGGAAAGGCACATACAATTGGCAGTAATAATATAAGCATAATTATATTGAGAGATAGATTGTATAATAATAAGTGCACATACAGATGAATTAAAATAAATGAATTGCAATGACTTGGAATTTCTTACAATATGTTTAAGAGGAGCATCTGATCTAAAATCATGTATAACCATTAAGTAGGGTAGATAACATGCATTGCCTATATCATCTACATAATCCTTTAAAATTAAAGTTAAATTTCCCCAAGCATTCTTCAGATATATATGTTTAAATTAACATAGGCAGCAGAATTTTCAACAAAATAGAAACATAAGTCTTAAAAATTAGGACAACTCGGCTACAAGATTACTTGGAAATAATTAATTTAATGGGATATTTATACAAATATCATATATTTTATTACTTATTAAGATAGACCGAAAAACTAGGAAGCAAAAATCCAAATGTATTTATACTATAGGTTAAATTACCTATTTGTAAAAATCTATAAATTAATATACAAAAGACAAGTTTAATGGTTGTAGCTTTTAATTATATAATTGTAATAATAGGAAAAAGGAGGTGATGTTCTACAGTAAAGGATGATTGCCACAATCATGGGCGAGGTTGGGGCCCATGGTTTTTATTTAAAACTCTTTGCCCATAATCTGCTTTAAGCAGAGAAAGAATTGCAGAGAAAGATACATTTTAAATAATATTAAGTATATTTTGCTCTTTAAAGGAGATTCTTTAAAAGAAAATTAAAGAAATCCCTTTATTAAATATCAATCAGTCTCTAGGTTATTTCATATAATTATCATATTGCAGCTACTGGAGTAATTAGGTATTGCTAATAGAAGATGGAAGTGCACATGTAATTGGCAGTAATAATATACCCATATTTATTTGAGAGATAGATTGGGTATAAATAAGTGCACATACTTATGAATTTAAAAAAAATTAATTGCAATGACTTGCAATCTCTGATAATATGTTTAAGTGGAGGATCTGATCTAAAATCATGTATAACCATTAAGTAGGGTAGATAACATGCATTGCCTATATCATCTACATAATCCTTTAAAATTAAAGTTATTTTTCCACAAGCAATCTTCGGATATATAAGTTTAAATTAACATCGGCAGCAGAATTTTCAACAAAATAGAAATATAAGTCTTAAAAACTAGGACAACTCAGCTACAAGATTACCTGGAAATATTTAATTTCATGGGATATTTATAGAAAAATCATATATTTTAATACTTATTAAGATAGACCGAAAAACTAGGAAGCAAAAATCAAAATATATTTATACTATAGATTAAATTACCTATTTGTAAAAATCTATACATTAATATACAAAAGACCAGCTTAAAGTTGTAGCTTTTAATTATATAATTGTAATAATAGGAAAAAGGAGACGATGCTCTACAGTAAAGAATGATCGCCACAGTCATGGGCGAGTTTGGGGCTTATGGTATTTTAATTAAAATTCTGCTTTCCCTATAAGCTACTTTAAGCAGATAAAGAATTGCAAAATTTCCAGATACATTTAGATAATATTAAGTATATTTTGCTCTTTAAAGGAGATTCTTTAAAAGAAAATTAAAGAAATCCCTTTATTAAATATCAATCAGTCTCTAGGTTATTGCATATAATTATCATATTGCAGCTACTGGAGTAATTAGGTATTGATAACAGAAGATGGAAATACACATGTAATTGGCAGTAATAATATACCCATATTTATTTGAGAGATAGATTGGATTATAATAAGTGCACATACTTATGAATTTAAAAAAAATTAATTGCAATGACTTGCAATCTCTGATAATATGTTTAAGAGGAGGATCTGATCTAAAATCATGTATAACCATTAAGTAGGGTAGATAACATGCATTGCCTATATCATCTACATAATCCTTTAAATTTAAAGTTAATTTTCCACAAGCATTCTTCAGATATATATGTTTAAATTAACATAGGCAGCAGAATTTTCAACAAAATGGAAAATTAGGACAACTCGACTACAAGATTACTTGGAAATAATTAATTTAATGGGATATTTATACAAATATCATATTTTTTGTTACTTATTAAGATAGACCGAAAAACTAGGAAGCAAAAATCCAAATGTATTTATACTATAGGTTAAATTACCTATTTGTAAAAATCTATAAATTAATATACAAAAGACAAGTTTAATGGTTGTAGCTTTTAATTATATAATTGTAATAATAGGAAAAAGGAGGTGATGTTCTACAGTAAAGGATGATTGCCACAATCATGGGCGAGGTTGGGGCCCATGGTTTTTATTTAAAACTCTTTGCCCATAATCTGCTTTAAGCAGAGAAAGAATTGCAGAGAAAGATACATTTTACATAATATTAAGTATATTTTGCTGTTTAAAGGAGATTCTTTAAAAGAAAATTAAAGAAATCCCTTTATTAAATATCAATCAGTCTCTAGGTTATTGCATATAATTATCATATTGCAGCTACTGGAGTAATTAGCTATTGCTAATAGAAGATAGAAATGAACATGTAATTGGCAGTAATAATATACCCATATTTATTTGAGAGATAGATTGGATAAAAATAAGTGCACATACTTATGAATTTAAAAAAAATTAATTGCAATGACTTGCAATCTCTGATAATATGTTTAAGAGGAGGATCAGATCTAAAATCATGTATAACCATTAAGTAGGGTAGATAACATGCATTGCCTATATCATCTACATAATCCTTTAAAATTAGAGTTAATTTTCCACAAGCATTATTCAGATGTATATGTTTAAATTAACATAGGCAGCAGAATTTTCAACAAAATGGAAATATAAGTCTTAAAAACTAGGACAACTCAGTTACAAGATTACCTGGAAATAATTATTTCATGGGATATTTATAGAAAAATCATACATTTTAATACTTATTAAGATAGACCGAAAAACTAGGAAGCATAAATCCAAACGTATTTATACTATAGGTTAAATTACCTATTTTTAAAAATCTATACATTAATATACAAAAGACAAGTTTAATGGTTATAGCTTTTAATTATATTATTGTAATAATATAAAAAAGGAGGTGATGTTCTACAGTAAAGGATGATCACCACAGTCATGGGCCAGGTTGGGGCCCATGGTATTTTATTTAAAATTCTGCTTTCCCTATAATCTGCTTTAAGCAGAGAAAGCATTGCAAAATTTCCAGACACATTTTATATAATATTAAGTATATTTTGCTCTTTAAAGGAGATTCTTTAAAAGAAAATTAAAGAAATCCCTTTATTAAATACCAATCAGTCTCTAGGTTATTGCATATAATTATCATATTGCAGCTACTGGAGTAATTAGGATTTGCTAATAGAAGATGGAAATGCACATACAATTGGCAGTAATAATATAAGCATAATTATATTGAGAGATAGATTGTATAATAATAAGTGCACATACAGATGAATTAAAATAAATGAATTGCAATGACTTGGAATTTCTTACAATATGTTTAAGAGGAGGATCTGATCTAAAATCATGTATAACCATTAAGTAGGGTAGATAACATGCATTGCCTATATCATCTACATAATCCTTTAAAATTAAAGTTAAATTTCCCCAAGCATTCTTCAGATATATATGTTTAAATTAACATAGGCAGCAGAATTTTCAACAAAATAGAAATATAAGTCTTAAAAATTAGGACAACTCGGCTACAAGATTACTTGGAAATAATTAATTTAATGGGATATTTATACAAATATCATATATTTTATTACTTATTAAGATAGACCGAAAAACTAGGAAGCAAAAATCCAAATGTATTTATACTATAGGTTAAATTACCTATTTGTAAAAATCTATAAATTAATATACAAAAGACAAGTTTAATGGTTGTAGCTTTTAATTATATAATTGTAATAATAGGAAAAAGGAGGTGATGTTCTACAGTAAAGGATGATTGCCACAATCATGGGCGAGGTTGGGGCCCATGGTTTTTATTTAAAACTCTTTGCCCATAATCTGCTTTAAGCAGAGAAAGAATTGCAGAGAAAGATACATTTTAAATAATATTAAGTATATTTTGCTCTTTAAAGGAGATTCTTTAAAAGAAAATTAAAGAAAACCCTTTATTAAATATCAATCAGACTCTAGGTTATTTCATATAATTATCATATTGCAGCTACTGGAGTAATTAGGTATTGCTAATAGAAGATGGAAGTGCACATGTAATTGGCAGTAATAATATACCCATATTTATTTGAGAGATAGATTGGGTATAAATAAGTGCACATACTTATGAATTTAAAAAAAATTAATTGCAATGACTTGCAATCTCTGATAATATGTTTAAGTGGAGGATCTGATCTAAAATCATGTATAACCATTAAGTAGGGTAGATAACAATCATTGCCTATATCATCTACATAATCCTTTAAAATTAAAGTTATTTTTCCACAAGCAATCTTCGGATATATAAGTTTAAATTAACATCGGCAGCAGAATTTTCAACAAAATAGAAATATAAGTCTTAAAAACTAGGACAACTCAGCTACAAGATTACCTGGAAATATTTAATTTCATGGGATATTTATAGAAAAATCATACATTTTAATACTTATTAAGATAGACCGAAAAACTAGGAAGCAAAAATCCAAATGTATTTATACTATAGGTTAAATTACCTATTTTTAAAAATCTATACATTAATATACAAAAGACAAGTTTAATGGTTATAGCTTTTAATTATATTATTGTAATAATAGAAAAAAGGAGGTGATGTTCTATAGTAAAGGATGATCACCACAGTCATGGGCGAGGTTGGGGCCCATGGTATTTTATTTAAAATTCTGCTTTCCCTATAATCTGCTTTAAGCAGAGAAAGAATTGCAAAATTTCCAGATACATTTTATATAATATTAAGTATATTTTGCTCTTTAAAGGGGATTTTTTAAAAGAAAATTAAAGAAATCCCTTTATTAAATATCAATCAGTCTCTAGGTTAATTTCATATAATTATCATATTGCAGCTACTGGAGTAATTAGGTTTTGCTAATAGAAGATGGAAAGGCACATATATTTGGCAGTAATAATATACGCATAATTATATTGAGAGATAGATTGGATAATAATAAGTGCACATACAAATGAATTTAAATAAAATGAATTGCAATGACTTGGAATTTCTTATAATACCTTTAAGAGGAGGATCTGTTCTAAAATCATGAAAAACCATTAAGTAGGATAGAACACTTGCATTGACTATATCATTCACATACTCCTTTAAAATTAAAGTTATTTTTCCAGAAGCAATCTTCGGATATATAAGTTTAAATTAACATCGGCAGCAGAATTTTCAACAAAATAGAAATATAAGTCTTAAAAACTAGGACAACTCAGTTACAAGATTACCTAGAAATAATTAATTTCATGGGATATTTATAGAAAAATCATATATTTTAATACTTATTAAGATAGACTGAAAAACTAGGAAGCAAAAATACAAATGTATTTATACTATAGGTTAAATTACCTATTTTTAAAAATCTATACATTAATATACAAAAGACAAGTTTAATGGTTATAGCTTTTAATTATATTATTGTAATAATAGAAAAAAGGAGGTGATGTTCTACAGTAAAGGATGATCACCACAGTCATGGGCGAGGTTGGGGCCCATGGTATTTTATTTAAAATTGTGCTTTCCATATAATCTGTTTTAATCAGAGAAAGAATTGCAAAATTTCCAGATACATTTTATATAATATTAAGTATTTTGCTCTTTAAAGGAGATTCTTTAAAAGAAAATTAAAGAAATCCCTTTATTAAATATCAATCAGTTTCTAGGGTAATTGCATATAATTATCATATTGCAGCTACTGGAGTAATTAGGTTCTGCTAATAGAAGATGGAAAGGCACATATAATTGGCAGTAATAATATACACATAATTATATTGAGAGATAGATTGGATAATAATAAGTGCACATACAAATGAATTTAAATAAAATGAATTGCAATGACTTGGAATTTCTTATAATACGTTTAAGAGGAGGATCTGTTCTAAAATCATGAATAACCATTAAGTAGGATAGAACACTTGCATTGACTATATCATTCACATACTCCTTTAAAATTAAAGTTATTTTTCCACAAGCAATCTTCGGATATATGAGTTTAAATTAACATCGGCAGCAGAATTTTCAACAAAATAGAAATATAAGTCTTAAAATCTAGGACAATTCAGCTACAAGATTACCTGGAAATAATTAATTTAATGGGATATTTATACAAAAATCATATATTTTAATACTTATTAAGATAGACCGAAAAACTAGAAAGCAAAAATCCAAATGTATTTATACTATAGGTTAAATTACCTATTTGTAAAAATCTACAAATTAATATACAAAAGACAAGTTTAATGGTTATAGCTTTTAATTATATAATCGTAATAATAGGAAAAAGGAGATGATGTTCTACTGTAAAGGATGATTGCCAGAATCATGGGCGAGGTTGGGGCCCATGGTTTTTATTTAAAACTCTTTCCCCATAATCTGCTTTAAGCAGAGAAAGAATTGCAAAGAAAGATATATTTTACATAATATTAAGTATATTTTGCTGTTTAAAGGAGATTCTTTAAAAGAAAATTAAAGAAATCCCTTAATTAAATATCAATCAGTCTCTAGGTTATTGCATATAATTATCATATTGCAGCTACTGGAGTAATTAGGTATTGCTAATAGAAGATGGAAAGGCACATATAATTGGCAGTAATAATATACGCATAATTATATTCAGAGATAGATTGTATAATAATAGGTGCACATACAGATGAATTTAAATAAATGAATTGCAATGACTTAGAATTTCTTACAATAGGTTTAAGAGGAGGATCTGTTCTAAAATCATGAATAACCATTAAGTAGGGTAGATAACATGCTTTGCCTATATCATCTACATAATCCTTTAAAATTAAAGTTAATTTTCCACAAGCATTCTTGAGATATATATGTTTAAATTAACATAGGCAGCAGATTTTCAACAAAATAGAAATATAAGTCTTAAAAATTAGGACAACTCGGCTACAAGATTACTTGGAAATAATTAATTTAATGGGATATTTATACAAATATCATATATTTTATTACTTATTAAGATAGACCGAAAAACTAGGAAGCAAAAATCCAAATGTATTTATACTATAGGTTAAATTACCTATTTGTAAAAATCTATAAATTAATATACAAAAGACAAGTTTAATGGTTGTAGCTTTTAATTATATAATTGTAATAATAGGAAAAAGGAGGTGATGTTCTACAGTAAAGGATGATTGCCACAATCATGGGCGAGGTTGGGGCCCATGGTTTTTATTTAAAACTCTTTGCCCATAATCTGCTTTAAGCAGAGAAAGAATTGCAGAGAAAGATACATTTTACATAATATTAAGTATAGTTTGCTCTTTAAAGGAGATTCTTTAAAAGAAAATTAAAGAAAACCCTTTATTAAATATAAATCAGTCTCTAGGTTATTGCATATAATTATCATATTGCAGCTACTGGAGTAATTAGGTATTGCTAATAGAAGATGGAAATGCACATGTAATTGGCAGTAATAATATACCCATATTTATTTGAGAGATAGATTGGATAATAATAAGTGCACATACTTATGAATTTAAAAAAAATTAATTGCAATGACTTGCAATCTCTGATAATATGTTTAAGAGGAGGATCTGATCTAAAATCATGTATAACCATTAAGTAGGGTAGATAACATGCATTGCCTATATCATCTACATAATCCTTTAAAATTAAAGTTAATTTTCCACAAGCATTCTTCAGATATATATGTTTAAATTAACATAGGCAGCAGAATTTTCAACAAAATGGAAATATAAGTCTTGAAAATTAGGACAACTCGGCTACAAGATTACTTGGAAATAATTAATTTAATGGGATATTTATAGAAATATCATATATTTTATTACTTATTAAGATAGACCGAAAAACTAGGAAGCAAAAATACAAATGTATTTATACTATAGGTTAAATTACCTATTTGTAAAAATCTATACATTAATATACAAAAGACCAGTTTAAAGTTGTAGCTTTTAATTATATAATTGTAATAATAGGAAAGAGAAGGTGATGTTCTACAGGAAAGAATGATTGCCACAGTCATGGGCGAGGTTCGGGCCCATAGTTTTTTATTTAAAATTCTTTCCCCATAATCTGCTTTAAGCAGAGAAAGAATTGCAGAGAAAGATACATTTTACATAATATTAAGTATATTTTGCTCTTTAGAGGAGATTCTTTGAAAGAAAATTAAAGAAATCCCTGTATTAAATATCAATCAGTCTCTAGGTTAATTGCAATAATTATCATATTGCAGCTACTGGAGTAATTAGGAATTGGTAATAGAAGATGGAAAGGCACATATAATTGGCAGTAATAATATAAGCATAATTATATTGAGAGATAGATTGTATAATAATAAGTGCACATACAGATGAATTTAAATAAATGAATTGCAATGACTTGGAATTTCTTATAATACGTTTAAAAGGAGGATCTGATCTGAAATCATGTATAACCATTAAGTAGGGTGGAATACTTGCATTGACTATATCATCTACATACTCCTTTAATATTAAAGTTGTTTTTCCACAAGCAATCTTCGGATATATAAGTTTAAATTAACATCGGCAGCAGAATTTTCAACAAAATAGAAATATAAGTCTTAAAATCTAGGACAATTCAGCTACAAGATTACCTGGAAATAATTAATTTAATGGGATATTTATACAAAAATCATATATTTTAATACTTATTAAAATAGACCGAAAAACTAGGAAGCAAAAATCCAAATGTTTTTATACTATAGGTTAAATTACCTATTTGTAAAAATCTATACATTAATATAATAAAGACAAGTTTAATGGTTGTAGCTTTTAATTATATAACTGTAATAATAGGAAAAACGAGGTGATGTTCTACAGTAAGGAATGATTGCCACAGTAATGGGCGAGGTTCGGGCCCATGGTTTTTTATTTAAAATTCTTTCCCCATAATCTGCTTTAAGCAGAGAAAGAATTGCAGAGAAAGATACATTTTACATAATATTAAGTATATTTTGCTCTTTAAAGGAGATTCTTTAAAAGAAAATTAAAGAAATCCCTTTATTAAATACCAATCAGTCTCTAGGTTATTGCATATAATTATCATATTGCAGCTACTGGAGTAATTAGGTATTGCTAATAGAAGATGGAAAGGCACATACAATTGGCAGTAATAATATAAGCATAATTATATTGAGAGATAGATTGTATAATAATAAGTGCACATACAGATGAATTAAAATAAATGAATTGCAATGACTTGGAATTTCTTACAATATGTTTAAGAGGAGCATCTGATCTAAAATCATGTATAACCATTAAGTAGGGTAGATAACATGCATTGCCTATATCATCTACATAATCCTTTAAAATTAAAGTTAAATTTCCCCAAGCATTCTTCAGATATATATGTTTAAATTAACATAGGCAGCAGAATTTTCAACAAAATAGAAACATAAGTCTTAAAAATTAGGACAACTCGGCTACAAGATTACTTGGAAATAATTAATTTAATGGGATATTTATACAAATATCATATATTTTATTACTTATTAAGATAGACCGAAAAACTAGGAAGCAAAAATCCAAATGTATTTATACTATAGGTTAAATTACCTATTTGTAAAAATCTATAAATTAATATACAAAAGACAAGTTTAATGGTTGTAGCTTTTAATTATATAATTGTAATAATAGGAAAAAGGAGGTGATGTTCTACAGTAAAGGATGATTGCCACAATCATGGGCGAGGTTGGGGCCCATGGTTTTTATTTAAAACTCTTTGCCCATAATCTGCTTTAAGCAGAGAAAGAATTGCAGAGAAAGATACATTTTAAATAATATTAAGTATATTTTGCTCTTTAAAGGAGATTCTTTAAAAGAAAATTAAAGAAATCCCTTTATTAAATATCAATCAGTCTCTAGGTTATTTCATATAATTATCATATTGCAGCTACTGGAGTAATTAGGTATTGCTAATAGAAGATGGAAGTGCACATGTAATTGGCAGTAATAATATACCCATATTTATTTGAGAGATAGATTGGGTATAAATAAGTGCACATACTTATGAATTTAAAAAAAATTAATTGCAATGACTTGCAATCTCTGATAATATGTTTAAGTGGAGGATCTGATCTAAAATCATGTATAACCATTAAGTAGGGTAGATAACATGCATTGCCTATATCATCTACATAATCCTTTAAAATTAAAGTTATTTTTCCACAAGCAATCTTCGGATATATAAGTTTAAATTAACATCGGCAGCAGAATTTTCAACAAAATAGAAATATAAGTCTTAAAAACTAGGACAACTCAGCTACAAGATTACCTGGAAATATTTAATTTCATGGGATATTTATAGAAAAATCATATATTTTAATACTTATTAAGATAGACCGAAAAACTAGGAAGCAAAAATCAAAATATATTTATACTATAGATTAAATTACCTATTTGTAAAAATCTATACATTAATATACAAAAGACCAGCTTAAAGTTGTAGCTTTTAATTATATAATTGTAATAATAGGAAAAAGGAGACGATGCTCTACAGTAAAGAATGATCGCCACAGTCATGGGCGAGTTTGGGGCTTATGGTATTTTAATTAAAATTCTGCTTTCCCTATAAGCTACTTTAAGCAGATAAAGAATTGCAAAATTTCCAGATACATTTAGATAATATTAAGTATATTTTGCTCTTTAAAGGAGATTCTTTAAAAGAAAATTAAAGAAATCCCTTTATTAAATATCAATCAGTCTCTAGGTTATTGCATATAATTATCATATTGCAGCTACTGGAGTAATTAGGTATTGATAACAGAAGATGGAAATACACATGTAATTGGCAGTAATAATATACCCATATTTATTTGAGAGATAGATTGGATTATAATAAGTGCACATACTTATGAATTTAAAAAAAATTAATTGCAATGACTTGCAATCTCTGATAATATGTTTAAGAGGAGGATCTGATCTAAAATCATGTATAACCATTAAGTAGGGTAGATAACATGCATTGCCTATATCATCTACATAATCCTTTAAATTTAAAGTTAATTTTCCACAAGCATTCTTCAGATATATATGTTTAAATTAACATAGGCAGCAGAATTTTCAACAAAATGGAAAATTAGGACAACTCGACTACAAGATTACTTGGAAATAATTAATTTAATGGGATATTTATACAAATATCATATTTTTTGTTACTTATTAAGATAGACCGAAAAACTAGGAAGCAAAAATCCAAATGTATTTATACTATAGGTTAAATTACCTATTTGTAAAAATCTATAAATTAATATACAAAAGACAAGTTTAATGGTTGTAGCTTTTAATTATATAATTGTAATAATAGGAAAAAGGAGGTGATGTTCTACAGTAAAGGATGATTGCCACAATCATGGGCGAGGTTGGGGCCCATGGTTTTTATTTAAAACTCTTTGCCCATAATCTGCTTTAAGCAGAGAAAGAATTGCAGAGAAAGATACATTTTACATAATATTAAGTATATTTTGCTGTTTAAAGGAGATTCTTTAAAAGAAAATTAAAGAAATCCCTTTATTAAATATCAATCAGTCTCTAGGTTATTGCATATAATTATCATATTGCAGCTACTGGAGTAATTAGCTATTGCTAATAGAAGATAGAAATGAACATGTAATTGGCAGTAATAATATACCCATATTTATTTGAGAGATAGATTGGATAAAAATAAGTGCACATACTTATGAATTTAAAAAAAATTAATTGCAATGACTTGCAATCTCTGATAATATGTTTAAGAGGAGGATCAGATCTAAAATCATGTATAACCATTAAGTAGGGTAGATAACATGCATTGCCTATATCATCTACATAATCCTTTAAAATTAGAGTTAATTTTCCACAAGCATTATTCAGATGTATATGTTTAAATTAACATAGGCAGCAGAATTTTCAACAAAATGGAAATATAAGTCTTAAAAACTAGGACAACTCAGTTACAAGATTACCTGGAAATAATTATTTCATGGGATATTTATAGAAAAATCATACATTTTAATACTTATTAAGATAGACCGAAAAACTAGGAAGCATAAATCCAAACGTATTTATACTATAGGTTAAATTACCTATTTTTAAAAATCTATACATTAATATACAAAAGACAAGTTTAATGGTTATAGCTTTTAATTATATTATTGTAATAATATAAAAAAGGAGGTGATGTTCTACAGTAAAGGATGATCACCACAGTCATGGGCCAGGTTGGGGCCCATGGTATTTTATTTAAAATTCTGCTTTCCCTATAATCTGCTTTAAGCAGAGAAAGCATTGCAAAATTTCCAGACACATTTTATATAATATTAAGTATATTTTGCTCTTTAAAGGAGATTCTTTAAAAGAAAATTAAAGAAATCCCTTTATTAAATACCAATCAGTCTCTAGGTTATTGCATATAATTATCATATTGCAGCTACTGGAGTAATTAGGATTTGCTAATAGAAGATGGAAATGCACATACAATTGGCAGTAATAATATAAGCATAATTATATTGAGAGATAGATTGTATAATAATAAGTGCACATACAGATGAATTAAAATAAATGAATTGCAATGACTTGGAATTTCTTACAATATGTTTAAGAGGAGGATCTGATCTAAAATCATGTATAACCATTAAGTAGGGTAGATAACATGCATTGCCTATATCATCTACATAATCCTTTAAAATTAAAGTTAAATTTCCCCAAGCATTCTTCAGATATATATGTTTAAATTAACATAGGCAGCAGAATTTTCAACAAAATAGAAATATAAGTCTTAAAAATTAGGACAACTCGGCTACAAGATTACTTGGAAATAATTAATTTAATGGGATATTTATACAAATATCATATATTTTATTACTTATTAAGATAGACCGAAAAACTAGGAAGCAAAAATCCAAATGTATTTATACTATAGGTTAAATTACCTATTTGTAAAAATCTATAAATTAATATACAAAAGACAAGTTTAATGGTTGTAGCTTTTAATTATATAATTGTAATAATAGGAAAAAGGAGGTGATGTTCTACAGTAAAGGATGATTGCCACAATCATGGGCGAGGTTGGGGCCCATGGTTTTTATTTAAAACTCTTTGCCCATAATCTGCTTTAAGCAGAGAAAGAATTGCAGAGAAAGATACATTTTAAATAATATTAAGTATATTTTGCTCTTTAAAGGAGATTCTTTAAAAGAAAATTAAAGAAAACCCTTTATTAAATATCAATCAGACTCTAGGTTATTTCATATAATTATCATATTGCAGCTACTGGAGTAATTAGGTATTGCTAATAGAAGATGGAAGTGCACATGTAATTGGCAGTAATAATATACCCATATTTATTTGAGAGATAGATTGGGTATAAATAAGTGCACATACTTATGAATTTAAAAAAAATTAATTGCAATGACTTGCAATCTCTGATAATATGTTTAAGTGGAGGATCTGATCTAAAATCATGTATAACCATTAAGTAGGGTAGATAACAATCATTGCCTATATCATCTACATAATCCTTTAAAATTAAAGTTATTTTTCCACAAGCAATCTTCGGATATATAAGTTTAAATTAACATCGGCAGCAGAATTTTCAACAAAATAGAAATATAAGTCTTAAAAACTAGGACAACTCAGCTACAAGATTACCTGGAAATATTTAATTTCATGGGATATTTATAGAAAAATCATACATTTTAATACTTATTAAGATAGACCGAAAAACTAGGAAGCAAAAATCCAAATGTATTTATACTATAGGTTAAATTACCTATTTTTAAAAATCTATACATTAATATACAAAAGACAAGTTTAATGGTTATAGCTTTTAATTATATTATTGTAATAATAGAAAAAAGGAGGTGATGTTCTATAGTAAAGGATGATCACCACAGTCATGGGCGAGGTTGGGGCCCATGGTATTTTATTTAAAATTCTGCTTTCCCTATAATCTGCTTTAAGCAGAGAAAGAATTGCAAAATTTCCAGATACATTTTATATAATATTAAGTATATTTTGCTCTTTAAAGGGAATTTTTTAAAAGAAAATTAAAGAAATCCCTTTATTAAATATCAATCAGTCTCTAGGTTAATTTCATATAATTATCATATTGCAGCTACTGGAGTAATTAGGTTTTGCTAATAGAAGATGGAAAGGCACATATATTTGGCAGTAATAATATACGCATAATTATATTGAGAGATAGATTGGATAATAATAAGTGCACATACAAATGAATTTAAATAAAATGAATTGCAATGACTTGGAATTTCTTATAATACCTTTAAGAGGAGGATCTGTTCTAAAATCATGAAAAACCATTAAGTAGGATAGAACACTTGCATTGACTATATCATTCACATACTCCTTTAAAATTAAAGTTATTTTTCCAGAAGCAATCTTCGGATATATAAGTTTAAATTAACATCGGCAGCAGAATTTTCAACAAAATAGAAATATAAGTCTTAAAAACTAGGACAACTCAGTTACAAGATTACCTAGAAATAATTAATTTCATGGGATATTTATAGAAAAATCATATATTTTAATACTTATTAAGATAGACTGAAAAACTAGGAAGCAAAAATACAAATGTATTTATACTATAGGTTAAATTACCTATTTTTAAAAATCTATACATTAATATACAAAAGACAAGTTTAATGGTTATAGCTTTTAATTATATTATTGTAATAATAGAAAAAAGGAGGTGATGTTCTACAGTAAAGGATGATCACCACAGTCATGGGCGAGGTTGGGGCCCATGGTATTTTATTTAAAATTGTGCTTTCCATATAATCTGTTTTAATCAGAGAAAGAATTGCAAAATTTCCAGATACATTTTATATAATATTAAGTATTTTGCTCTTTAAAGGAGATTCTTTAAAAGAAAATTAAAGAAATCCCTTTATTAAATATCAATCAGTTTCTAGGGTAATTGCATATAATTATCATATTGCAGCTACTGGAGTAATTAGGTTCTGCTAATAGAAGATGGAAAGGCACATATAATTGGCAGTAATAATATACACATAATTATATTGAGAGATAGATTGGATAATAATAAGTGCACATACAAATGAATTTAAATAAAATGAATTGCAATGACTTGGAATTTCTTATAATACGTTTAAGAGGAGGATCTGTTCTAAAATCATGAATAACCATTAAGTAGGATAGAACACTTGCATTGACTATATCATTCACATACTCCTTTAAAATTAAAGTTATTTTTCCACAAGCAATCTTCGGATATATGAGTTTAAATTAACATCGGCAGCAGAATTTTCAACAAAATAGAAATATAAGTCTTAAAATCTAGGACAATTCAGCTACAAGATTACCTGGAAATAATTAATTTAATGGGATATTTATACAAAAATCATATATTTTAATACTTATTAAGATAGACCGAAAAACTAGAAAGCAAAAATCCAAATGTATTTATACTATAGGTTAAATTACCTATTTGTAAAAATCTACAAATTAATATACAAAAGACAAGTTTAATGGTTATAGCTTTTAATTATATAATCGTAATAATAGGAAAAAGGAGATGATGTTCTACTGTAAAGGATGATTGCCAGAATCATGGGCGAGGTTGGGGCCCATGGTTTTTATTTAAAACTCTTTCCCCATAATCTGCTTTAAGCAGAGAAAGAATTGCAAAGAAAGATATATTTTACATAATATTAAGTATATTTTGCTGTTTAAAGGAGATTCTTTAAAAGAAAATTAAAGAAATCCCTTAATTAAATATCAATCAGTCTCTAGGTTATTGCATATAATTATCATATTGCAGCTACTGGAGTAATTAGGTATTGCTAATAGAAGATGGAAAGGCACATATAATTGGCAGTAATAATATACGCATAATTATATTCAGAGATAGATTGTATAATAATAGGTGCACATACAGATGAATTTAAATAAATGAATTGCAATGACTTAGAATTTCTTACAATAGGTTTAAGAGGAGGATCTGTTCTAAAATCATGAATAACCATTAAGTAGGGTAGATAACATGCTTTGCCTATATCATCTACATAATCCTTTAAAATTAAAGTTAATTTTCCACAAGCATTCTTGAGATATATATGTTTAAATTAACATAGGCAGCAGATTTTCAACAAAATAGAAATATAAGTCTTAAAAATTAGGACAACTCGGCTACAAGATTACTTGGAAATAATTAATTTAATGGGATATTTATACAAATATCATATATTTTATTACTTATTAAGATAGACCGAAAAACTAGGAAGCAAAAATCCAAATGTATTTATACTATAGGTTAAATTACCTATTTGTAAAAATCTATAAATTAATATACAAAAGACAAGTTTAATGGTTGTAGCTTTTAATTATATAATTGTAATAATAGGAAAAAGGAGGTGATGTTCTACAGTAAAGGATGATTGCCACAATCATGGGCGAGGTTGGGGCCCATGGTTTTTATTTAAAACTCTTTGCCCATAATCTGCTTTAAGCAGAGAAAGAATTGCAGAGAAAGATACATTTTACATAATATTAAGTATAGTTTGCTCTTTAAAGGAGATTCTTTAAAAGAAAATTAAAGAAAACCCTTTATTAAATATAAATCAGTCTCTAGGTTATTGCATATAATTATCATATTGCAGCTACTGGAGTAATTAGGTATTGCTAATAGAAGATGGAAATGCACATGTAATTGGCAGTAATAATATACCCATATTTATTTGAGAGATAGATTGGATAATAATAAGTGCACATACTTATGAATTTAAAAAAAATTAATTGCAATGACTTGCAATCTCTGATAATATGTTTAAGAGGAGGATCTGATCTAAAATCATGTATAACCATAAAGTAGGGTAGATAACATGCATTGCCTATATCATCTACATAATCCTTTAAAATTAAAGTTAATTTTCCACAAGCATTCTTCAGATATATATGTTTAAATTAACATAGGCAGCAGAATTTTCAACAAAATGGAAATATAAGTCTTGAAAATTAGGACAACTCGGCTACAAGATTACTTGGAAATAATTAATTTAATGGGATATTTATAGAAATATCATATATTTTATTACTTATTAAGATAGACCGAAAAACTAGGAAGCAAAAATACAAATGTATTTATACTATAGGTTAAATTACCTATTTGTAAAAATCTATACATTAATATACAAAAGACCAGTTTAAAGTTGTAGCTTTTAATTATATAATTGTAATAATAGGAAAGAGAAGGTGATGTTCTACAGGAAAGAATGATTGCCACAGTCATGGGCGAGGTTCGGGCCCATAGTTTTTTATTTAAAATTCTTTCCCCATAATCTGCTTTAAGCAGAGAAAGAATTGCAGAGAAAGATACATTTTACATAATATTAAGTATATTTTGCTCTTTAGAGGAGATTCTTTGAAAGAAAATTAAAGAAATCCCTGTATTAAATATCAATCAGTCTCTAGGTTAATTGCAATAATTATCATATTGCAGCTACTGGAGTAATTAGGAATTGGTAATAGAAGATGGAAAGGCACATATAATTGGCAGTAATAATATAAGCATAATTATATTGAGAGATAGATTGTATAATAATAAGTGCACATACAGATGAATTTAAATAAATGAATTGCAATGACTTGGAATTTCTTATAATACGTTTAAAAGGAGGATCTGATCTGAAATCATGTATAACCATTAAGTAGGGTGGAATACTTGCATTGACTATATCATCTACATACTCCTTTAATATTAAAGTTGTTTTTCCACAAGCAATCTTCGGATATATAAGTTTAAATTAACATCGGCAGCAGAATTTTCAACAAAATAGAAATATAAGTCTTAAAATCTAGGACAATTCAGCTACAAGATTACCTGGAAATAATTAATTTAATGGGATATTTATACAAAAATCATATATTTTAATACTTATTAAAATAGACCGAAAAACTAGGAAGCAAAAATCCAAATGTTTTTATACTATAGGTTAAATTACCTATTTGTAAAAATCTATACATTAATATAATAAAGACAAGTTTAATGGTTGTAGCTTTTAATTATATAACTGTAATAATAGGAAAAACGAGGTGATGTTCTACAGTAAGGAATGATTGCCACAGTAATGGGCGAGGTTCGGGCCCATGGTTTTTTATTTAAAATTCTTTCCCCATAATCTGCTTTAAGCAGAGAAAGAATTGCAGAGAAAGATACATTTTACATAATATTAAGTATATTTTGCTCTTTAAAGGAGATTCTTTAAAAGAAAATTAAAGAAATCCCTTTATTAAATACCAATCAGTCTCTAGGTTATTGCATATAATTATCATATTGCAGCTACTGGAGTAATTAGGTATTGCTAATAGAAGATGGAAAGGCACATACAATTGGCAGTAATAATATAAGCATAATTATATTGAGAGATAGATTGTATAATAATAAGTGCACATACAGATGAATTAAAATAAATGAATTGCAATGACTTGGAATTTCTTACAATATGTTTAAGAGGAGCATCTGATCTAAAATCATGTATAACCATTAAGTAGGGTAGATAACATGCATTGCCTATATCATCTACATAATCCTTTAAAATTAAAGTTAAATTTCCCCAAGCATTCTTCAGATATATATGTTTAAATTAACATAGGCAGCAGAATTTTCAACAAAATAGAAACATAAGTCTTAAAAATTAGGACAACTCGGCTACAAGATTACTTGGAAATAATTAATTTAATGGGATATTTATACAAATATCATATATTTTATTACTTATTAAGATAGACCGAAAAACTAGGAAGCAAAAATCCAAATGTATTTATACTATAGGTTAAATTACCTATTTGTAAAAATCTATAAATTAATATACAAAAGACAAGTTTAATGGTTGTAGCTTTTAATTATATAATTGTAATAATAGGAAAAAGGAGGTGATGTTCTACAGTAAAGGATGATTGCCACAATCATGGGCGAGGTTGGGGCCCATGGTTTTTATTTAAAACTCTTTGCCCATAATCTGCTTTAAGCAGAGAAAGAATTGCAGAGAAAGATACATTTTAAATAATATTAAGTATATTTTGCTCTTTAAAGGAGATTCTTTAAAAGAAAATTAAAGAAATCCCTTTATTAAATATCAATCAGTCTCTAGGTTATTTCATATAATTATCATATTGCAGCTACTGGAGTAATTAGGTATTGCTAATAGAAGATGGAAGTGCACATGTAATTGGCAGTAATAATATACCCATATTTATTTGAGAGATAGATTGGGTATAAATAAGTGCACATACTTATGAATTTAAAAAAAATTAATTGCAATGACTTGCAATCTCTGATAATATGTTTAAGTGGAGGATCTGATCTAAAATCATGTATAACCATTAAGTAGGGTAGATAACATGCATTGCCTATATCATCTACATAATCCTTTAAAATTAAAGTTATTTTTCCACAAGCAATCTTCGGATATATAAGTTTAAATTAACATCGGCAGCAGAATTTTCAACAAAATAGAAATATAAGTCTTAAAAACTAGGACAACTCAGCTACAAGATTACCTGGAAATATTTAATTTCATGGGATATTTATAGAAAAATCATATATTTTAATACTTATTAAGATAGACCGAAAAACTAGGAAGCAAAAATCAAAATATATTTATACTATAGATTAAATTACCTATTTGTAAAAATCTATACATTAATATACAAAAGACCAGCTTAAAGTTGTAGCTTTTAATTATATAATTGTAATAATAGGAAAAAGGAGACGATGCTCTACAGTAAAGAATGATCGCCACAGTCATGGGCGAGTTTGGGGCTTATGGTATTTTAATTAAAATTCTGCTTTCCCTATAAGCTACTTTAAGCAGATAAAGAATTGCAAAATTTCCAGATACATTTAGATAATATTAAGTATATTTTGCTCTTTAAAGGAGATTCTTTAAAAGAAAATTAAAGAAATCCCTTTATTAAATATCAATCAGTCTCTAGGTTATTGCATATAATTATCATATTGCAGCTACTGGAGTAATTAGGTATTGCTAACAGAAGATGGAAATACACATGTAATTGGCAGTAATAATATACCCATATTTATTTGAGAGATAGATTGGATTATAATAAGTGCACATACTTATGAATTTAAAAAAAATTAATTGCAATGACTTGCAATCTCTGATAATATGTTTAAGAGGAGGATCTGATCTAAAATCATGTATAACCATTAAGTAGGGTAGATAACATGCATTGCCTATATCATCTACATAATCCTTTAAATTTAAAGTTAATTTTCCACAAGCATTCTTCAGATATATATGTTTAAATTAACATAGGCAGCAGAATTTTCAACAAAATGGAAAATTAGGACAACTCGACTACAAGATTACTTGGAAATAATTAATTTAATGGGATATTTATACAAATATCATATTTTTTGTTACTTATTAAGATAGACCGAAAAACTAGGAAGCAAAAATCCAAATGTATTTATACTATAGGTTAAATTACCTATTTGTAAAAATCTATAAATTAATATACAAAAGACAAGTTTAATGGTTGTAGCTTTTAATTATATAATTGTAATAATAGGAAAAAGGAGGTGATGTTCTACAGTAAAGGATGATTGCCACAATCATGGGCGAGGTTGGGGCCCATGGTTTTTATTTAAAACTCTTTGCCCATAATCTGCTTTAAGCAGAGAAAGAATTGCAGAGAAAGATACATTTTACATAATATTAAGTATATTTTGCTGTTTAAAGGAGATTCTTTAAAAGAAAATTAAAGAAATCCCTTTATTAAATATCAATCAGTCTCTAGGTTATTGCATATAATTATCATATTGCAGCTACTGGAGTAATTAGCTATTGCTAATAGAAGATAGAAATGAACATGTAATTGGCAGTAATAATATACCCATATTTATTTGAGAGATAGATTGGATAAAAATAAGTGCACATACTTATGAATTTAAAAAAAATTAATTGCAATGACTTGCAATCTCTGATAATATGTTTAAGAGGAGGATCAGATCTAAAATCATGTATAACCATTAAGTAGGGTAGATAACATGCATTGCCTATATCATCTACATAATCCTTTAAAATTAGAGTTAATTTTCCACAAGCATTATTCAGATGTATATGTTTAAATTAACATAGGCAGCAGAATTTTCAACAAAATGGAAATATAAGTCTTAAAAATTAGGACAACTCGGCTACAAGAATGCTTGGAAATAATTAATTTAATGGGAAATTTATAGAAAAATCATACATTTTAATACTTATTAAGATAGACCGAAAAACTAGGAAGCAAAAATCCAAATGTATTTATACTATAGGTTAAATTACCTATTTTTAAAAATCTATACATTAATATACAAAAGACCAGTTTAATGGTTATAGCTTTTAATTATATTATTGTAATAATAGAAAAAAGGAGGTGATGTTCTATAGTAAAGGATGATCACCACAGTCATGGGCGAGGTTGGGGCCCATGGTATTTTATTTAAAATTCTGCTTTCCCTATAATCTGCTTTAAGCAGAGAAAGAATTGCAAAATTTCCAGATACATTTTATATAATATTAAGTATATTTTGCTCTTTAAAGGGAATTTTTTAAAAGAAAATTAAAGAAATCCCTTTATTAAATATCAATCAGTCTCTAGGTTAATTTCATATAATTATCATATTGCAGCTACTGGAGTAATTAGGTTTTGCTAATAGAAGATGGAAAGGCACATATATTTGGCAGTAATAATGTACGCATAATTATATTGAGAGATAGATTGGATAATAATAAGTGCACATACAAATGAATTTAAATAAAATGAATTGCAATGACTTGGAATTTCTTATAATACCTTTAAGAGGAGGATCTGTTCTAAAATCATGAAAAACCATTAAGTAGGATAGAACACTTGCATTGACTATATCATTCACATACTCCTTTAAAATTAAAGTTATTTTTCCAGAAGCAATCTTCGGATATATAAGTTTAAATTAACATCGGCAGCAGAATTTTCAACAAAATAGAAATATAAGTCTTAAAAACTAGGACAACTCAGTTACAAGATTACCTAGAAATAATTAATTTCATGGGATATTTATAGAAAAATCATATATTTTAATACTTATTAAGATAGACTGAAAAACTAGGAAGCAAAAATACAAATGTATTTATACTATAGGTTAAATTACCTATTTTTAAAAATCTATACATTAATATACAAAAGACAAGTTTAATGGTTATAGCTTTTAATTATATTATTGTAATAATAGAAAAAAGGAGGTGATGTTCTACAGTAAAGGATGATCACCACAGTCATGGGCGAGGTTGGGGCCCATGGTATTTTATTTAAAATTCTGCTTTCCCTATAATCTGTTTTAATCAGAGAAAGAATTGCAAAATTTCCAGATACATTTTATATAATATTAAGTATTTTGCTCTTTAAAGGAGATTCTTTAAAAGAAAATTAAAGAAATCCCTTTATTAAATATCAATCAGTTTCTAGGGTAATTGCATATAATTATCATATTGCAGCTACTGGAGTAATTAGGTTCTGCTAATAGAAGATGGAAAGGCACATATAATTGGCAGTAATAATATACACATAATTATATTGAGAGATAGATTGGATAATAATAAGTGCACATACAAATGAATTTAAATAAAATGAATTGCAATGACTTGGAATTTCTTATAATACGTTTAAGAGGAGGATCTGTTCTAAAATCATGAATAACCATTAAGTAGGATAGAACACTTGCATTGACTATATCATTCACATACTCCTTTAAAATTAAAGTTATTTTTCCACAAGCAATTTTCGGATATATGAGTTTAAATTAACATCGGCAGCAGAATTTTCAACAAAATAGAAATATAAGTCTTAAAATCTAGGACAATTCAGCTACAAGATTACCTGGAAATAATTAATTTAATGGGATATTTATACAAAAATCATATATTTTAATACTTATTAAGATAGACCGAAAAACTAGAAAGCAAAAATCCAAATGTATTTATACTATAGGTTAAATTACCTATTTGTAAAAATCTATAAATTAATATACAAAAGACAAGTTTAATGGTTATAGCTTTTAATTATATAATCGTAATAATAGGAAAAAGGAGATGATGTTCTACTGTAAAGGATGATTGCCAGAATCATGGGCGAGGTTGGGGCCCATGGTTTTTATTTAAAACTCTTTCCCCATAATCTGCTTTAAGCAGAGAAAGAATTGCAAAGAAAGATATATTTTACATAATATTAAGTATATTTTGCTCTTTAAAGGAGATTCTTTAAAAGAAAATTAAAGAAATCCCTTAATTAAATATCAATCAGTCTCTAGGTTATTGCATATAATTATCATATTGCAGCTACTGGAGTAATTAGGTATTGCTAATAGAAGATGGAAAGGCACATATAATTGGCAGTAATAATATACGCATAATTATATTCAGAGATAGATTGTATAATAATAGGTGCACATACAGATGAATTTAAATAAATGAATTGCAATGACTTAGAATTTCTTACAATAGGTTTAAGAGGAGGATCTGTTCTAAAATCATGAATAACCATTAAGTAGGGTAGATAACATGCTTTGCCTATATCATCTACATAATCCTTTAAAATTAAAGTTAATTTTCCACAAGCATTCTTGAGATATATATGTTTAAATTAACATAGGCAGCAGATTTTCAACAAAATAGAAATATAAGTCTTAAAAATTAGGACAACTCGGCTACAAGATTACTTGGAAATAATTAATTTAATGGGATATTTATACAAATATCATATATTTTATTACTTATTAAGATAGACCGAAAAACTAGGAAGCAAAAATCCAATGTTTTTATTTTATAGATTAAATTACCTATTTGTAAAAATCTATACATTAATATACAAAAGACAAGTTTAATGGTTATAGCTTTTAATTATATTATTGTAATAATAGTAAAAAGGAGGTGATGCTCTACAGTAAAGGATGATCACCACAGTCATGGGCGAGGTAGGGGCCCACGGTATTTTATTTAAAATTCTGCTTTCCCTATAATCTGCTTTAAGCAGAGAAAGAATTGAAAAATTTCCAGATACATTTTATATAATATTAAGTATATTTTGCTCTTTAAAGGAGATTCTTTCAAAGAAAGTTAAAGAAATCCCTTTATTAAATATCAATCAGTCTCTAGGTTATTGCATATAATTATCATATTGCAGCTACTGGAGTAATTAGGTATTGCTAATAGAAGATGGAAAGGCACATACAATTGCAGTAATAATATAAGCATAATTATATTGAGAGATAGATTGGATTATAATAAATGCACATACAAATGAATTTAAAAAAATCAATTGCAATGACTTGGAACTTCTTATAATATGTTTAAGAGGAGGATCTGTTCTAAAATCATGAATAACCATTAAGTAGGATAGAACACTTGCATTGACTATATCATTCACATACTCCTTTAAAATTAAAGTTATTTTTCCATAAGCGTTCTTCGCATATATAAGTTTAAATTAACATCGGCAGCAGAATTTTCAACAAAATAGAAATATAAGTCTTAAAAACTAGGACAACTCAGCTACAAGATTACCTGGAAATATTTAATTACATGGGATATTTATAGAAAAATCATATATTTTAATATTTATTAAGATAGACCGAAAAACTAGGAAGCAAAAATCCAAATGTTTTTATACTATAGGTTAAATTACCTATTTATAAAAATCTATAAATTAATATACAAAAGACAAGTTTAATTGTTTCAACTTTTAATTATATAATTGTAATAATAGGAAAAAGGAGGTGATGTTCTACAGTAAAGGATGATTGGCACAATCATGGGCGAGGTTGGGGCCCATGGTTTTTATTTAAAACTCTTTGCCCATAATCTGCTTTAAGCAGAGAAAGAATTGCAGAGAAAGATACATTTTACATAATATTAATTATATTTTGCTCTTTAAAGGAGATTCTTTAAAAGAAAATTAAAGAAATCCCTTTATTAAATTAAATCAGTCTCTAGGTTATTGCATATAATTATCATATTGCAGCTACTGGAGTAATTAGGTATTGCTAATAGAAGATGGAAATGCACATGTAATTGGCAGTAATAATATACCCATATTTATTTGAGAGATAGATTGGATAATAATAATAAGTGCACATACTTATGAATTTAAAAAAAATTAATTGGAATGACTTGCAATCTCTGATAATATGTTTAAGAGGAAGATCTGATCTAAAATCATGTATAACCATTAAGTAGGGTAGATAACATGCATTGCCTATATCATCTACATAATCCTTTAAAATTAAAGTTAATTTTCCACAAGCATTCTTCAGATATATATGTTTAAATTAACATAGGCAGCAGAATTTTCAACAAAATGGAAATATAAGTCTTAAAAATTAGGACAACTCGGCTACAAAATTACTTGGAAATAATTAATTTAATGGGATATTTATACAAATATCATATATTTTATTACTTATTAAGATAGACCGAAAAACTAGGAAGCAAAAATACAAATGTATTTATACTATAGGTTAAATTACCTATTTGTAAATATCTATACATTAATATACAAAAGACCAATTTAAAGTTGTAGCTTTTAATTATATAATTGTAATAATAGGAAAGAGAAGGTGATGTTCTACAGGAAAGAATGATTGCCACAGTCATGGGCGAGGTTCGGGCCCATAGTTTTTTATTTAAAATTCTTTCCCCATAATCTGCTTTAAGCAGAGAAAGAATTTCAGAGAGAGATACATTTTACATAATATTAAATATATTTTGCTCTTTAGAGGAGATTCTTTGAAAGAAAATTAAAGAAATCCCTTTATTAAATATCAATCAGTCTCTAGGTTAACTGCAATAATTATCATATTGCAGCTACTGGAGTAATTAGGAATTGCTAATAGAAGATGGAAAGGCACATATAATTGGCAGTAATAATATACGCATAATTATAATGAGAGATAGATTGTATAATAATAAGTGCACATACAGATGAATTTAAAAAAATCAATTGCAATGACTTTTAATTTCTTATAATATGTTTAAGAGGAGGATCTGATCTAAAATCATGTATAACCATTAATTACGGTAGTATACTTGCATTGGCTATATCATCTACATACTCCTTTAAAATTAAAGTTATTTTTCCACAAGCATTCTTCGGATATATAAGTTTAATTAACATCGCCAGCAGAATTTTCAACAAAATAGAAATATAAGTCTTAAAAATTAGGACAACTCAGTTACAAGATTACCTGGAAATAATTATTTCATGGGATATTTATAGAAAAATCATACATTTTAAAACTTATTCAGATAGACCGAAAAACTAGGAAGCAAAAATCCAAACGTATTTATACTATAGGTTAAATTACCTATTTGTAAAAATCTATACATTAATATACAAAAGACAAGTTTAATGGTTATATTTTTAATTATATTATTGTAATAATAGTAAAAAGGAGGTGATGCTCTACAGTAAAGGATGATCACCACAGTCATGGGCGAGGTAGGGGCCCATGGTATTTTATTTAAAATTCTGCTTTCCCTATAATCTGCTTTAAGCAGAGAAAGAACTGAACAATTTCCAGATACATTTTATATAATATTCAGTATATTTTGCTCTTTAAAGGAGATTCTTTAAAAGAAAATTAAAGAAATCCCTTTATTAAATATCAATCAGTCTCTAGGTTATTGCATATAATTATCATATTGCAGCTACTGGAGTAATTAGGTATTGCTAATAGAAGATGGAAAGGCACATACAATTGGCAGTAATAATATAAGCATAATTATATTGAGAGATAGATTGTATAACAATAAGTGCACATACAGATGAATTTAAATAAAATGAATTGCAATGACTTGGAATTTCTTACAATAGGTTTAAGAGGAGGATCTGTTCTAAAATCATGAATAACCATTAAGTACGATAGAACACTTGCATTGACTATATCATTCACATACTCCTTTAAAATTAAAGTTATTTTTCCATAAGCATTCTTCGCATATATAAGTTTAAATTAACATCGGCAGCAGAATTTTCAACAAAATAGAACTATAAGTCTTAAAAACTAGGACAACTCAGCTACAAGACTACCTGGAAATATTTAATTTCATGGGATATTTATAGAAAAATCATATATTTTAATACTTATTAAGATAGACCGAAAAACTAGGAAGCAAAAATCCAAATGTTTTTATACTATAGGTTAAATTACCTATTTGTAAAAATCTACACATTAATATACAAAAGACAAGTTTAATGGTTGTAGCTTTTAATTATATAACTGTAATAATAGGAAAAAGGAGGTGATGTTCTACAGTAAAGGATGATTGCCACAGTCATGGGCGAGGTTGGGGCCCATGGTATTTTATTTAAAATTCTGCTTTCCCTATAATCTAGTTTAAGCAGAGAAAGAATTGCAAAATTTCCAGATACATTTTATATAATATTAAGTATATTTTGCTCTTTAAAGGAGATTCTTTAAAAGAAAATTAAAGAAATCCCTTTATTAAATATCAATAAGGTTCTAGGTTAATTGCATATAATTATCATATTGCAGCTAGTGGAGTAATTAGGTTTTGCTAATAGAAGATGGAAAGGCACATATAATTGGCAGTAATAATATACGCATAATTATATTGAGAGATAGATTCGATAATAATAAGTGCACATACAAATGAATTTAAATAAAATGAATTGCAATCACTTGGAATTTCTTATAATACGTTTAAGAGGAGGATCTGTTCTAAAATCATGAATAACCATTAAGTAGAATAGAACAGTTGCATTGACTATATCATTCACATACTCCTTTAAAATTAAAGTTATTTTTCCATAAGCATTCTTCGCATATATAAGTTTAAATTAACATCGGCAGCAGAATTTTCAACAAAATAGAAATATAAGTCTTAAAAACTAGGACAACTCAGCTACAAGATTACCTGGAAATATTTAATTTCATGGGATATTTATACAAATATCATATATTTTAATACTTATTAAGATAGACCGAAAAACTTGAAAGCAAAAATCCAAATGTTTTTATACTATAGGTTAAATTACCTATTTGTAAAAATCTATACATTAATATACAAAATTCAAGTTTAATGGTTGTAGCTTTTAATTATTTAATTGTAATAATAGGAAAAAGGAGGTGATGTTCTATAGTAAAGGATGATCACCACAGCCATGGGTGAGGTTGGGGCCCATGGTATTTTATTTAAAATTCTGCTTTCCCTATAATCTGCTTTAAGCACAGAAAGAATTGCATAGAAACATACATTTTACATAATATTAAGTATATTTTGCTCTTTAAAGGAGATTCTTTGAAAGAAAATTAAAGAAATCCCTTTATTAAATATCAATCAGTCTCCAGGTTAATTGCAATAATGATCATATTGCAGCTACTGGAGTAATTAGGTATTGCTAATAGAAAATGGAAAGGCACATATAATTGGCAGTAATAATATAAGCATAATTATATTGAGAGATAGATTGTATAATAATAAGTGCACATACAGATGAATTTAAATAAATGAATTGCAATTGGAATTTCTTACAATAGGTTTAAGAGGAGGATCTGATCTAAAATCATGTATAACCATTAAGTAGGGTAGATATCATGCATTGCCTATATCATCTACATAATCCTTTAAAATTAAAGTTATTTTTCCACAAGCATTCTTCGGATATATAAGTTTAAATTAACATCGGCAGCAGAATTTTCAACAAAATAGAAATATAAGTCTTAAAAACTAGGACAACTGAGCTACAAGATTACCTGGAAATATTTAATTTCATGGGATATTTATAGAAAAATCATATATTTTAATACTTATTAATATAGACCGAAAAACTAGGAAGCAAAAATCCAAATGTTTTTATACTATAGGTTAAATTACCTATTTGTAAAAATCTATACATTAATATACAAAAGACCAGTTTAATGGTTGTAGCTTCTAATTATATAATTGTAATAATAGGAAAAAGGAGGTGTGTTTCTACAGTAAAGGATGATTGCCACAGTCATGGGCGAGGTTGGGGCCCATGGTTTTTTATTTAAAATTCTTTCCGCATAATCTGCTTTAAGCAGAGAAAGAATTGCATAGAAACATACATTTTACATAATATTAAGTATATTTTGCTCTTTAAAGGAGATTCTTTAAAAGAAAATTAAAGAAATCCCTTTATTAAATATCAATCAGTCTCTAGGTTATTGCATATAATTATCATATTGCAGCTATTGGAGTAATTAGGTATTGCTAATAGAAGATGGAAAGGCACATATAATTGGCAGTAATAATATACGCATAATTATATTGAGAGATAGATTGTATAATAATAAGTGCACATACAGATGAATTTAAATAAATGATTTGCAATGACTTAGAATTTCTTACAATAGGTTTAAGACGAGGATCGGTTCTAAAATCATGAATAACCATTAAGTAGGATAGAACACTTGCATTGACTATATCATTCACATACTCCTTTAAAATTAAAGTTATTTTTCCATAAGCATTCTTCGGATATATAAGTTTAAATTAACATCGGCAGCATAATTTTCAACAAAATATTAATATAAGTCTTAAAAACTAGGACAACTGAGCTACAAGATTACCTGGAAATATTTAATTTCATGGGATTTTATAGAAAAATCATATACTTTTAATACTTATTAAGATAGACCGAAAAAATAAAAAGCAAAAATCCAAATGTTTTTTTATACTATAGGTTAAATTACCTATTTCTAAAAATCTATACATTAATATACAAAAGACAAGTTTAATGGTTATAGCTTTTAATTATATTATTGTAATAATAGGAAAAAGGAGGTGATGCTCTACAGTAAAGGATGATCACCACAGTCATGGGCGAGGTAGGGGCCCATGGTATTTTATTTAAAATTCTGCTTTCCCTATAATCTGCTTTAAGCAGAGAAATAATTGAAAAATTTCCAGATACATTTTATATAATATTAAGTATATTTTGCTCTTTAAAGGAGATTCTTTAAAAGAAAATTAAAGAAATCCCTTTATTAAATATCAATCAGTCTCTAGGTTAATTGCATATATTTATCATATTGCAGCTACGGGAATAATTAGGTATTGCTAATATAAGATGGAAAGGCATTTATAATTGGCAGTAATAATATGCCCATAATTATATTGAGAGATAGATTAAATTATAATAAATGCACATACAGATTAATTTAAAAAAAATCAATTGCAATGACTTGGAACTTCTTATAATATGTTTAAGAGGAGGATCTGATCTAAAATCATGTATAACCATTAAGTAGGGTGGAATACTTGCATTGACTATATCATCTACATACTCCTTTAATATTAAAGTTATTTTTCCACAAGCATTCTTCGAATATATAAATTTAAATTAACATCGGCAGCAGAATTTTCAACAAAATAGAAATATAAGTCTTAAAAACTAGGACATCTCAGCTACAAGATTACCTGGAAATATTTAATTTCATGGGATATTTATAGAAAAATCATATATTTTAATACTTATTAAGATAGACCGAAAAACTATGAAGCAAAAATCCAAATGTTTTTATACTATAGGTTAAATTACCTATTTGTAAAAATCTATACATTAATATACAAAAGACAAGTTTAATGGTTGTAGCTTTTAATTATTTAATTGTAATAATAGGAAAAAGGAGGTGATGTTCTACAGTAAAGAATGATTGCCACAGTCATGCGCAAAGGTTCGGGCCCATGGTTTTTTATTTAAAATTCTTTCCCCATAATCTGCTTTAAGCAGAGAAAGAATTGCAGAGAAAGATACATTCTACATAATATTAAGAATATTTTGCTCTTTAAAGGAGATTCTTTGAAAGAAAATTAAAGAAATCCCTTTATTAAATATCAATCAGTCTCTAGGTTAATTGCAATAATTATCATATTGCAGCTACTGGAATAATTAGGAATTGCTAATAGAACATGGAAAGGCACATATAATTGGCAGTAATAATATACCCATAATTATATTGAGAGATAGAAAAGATTATAATAAATGCACATACAGACGAATTTAAAAAAAATCAATTCCAATGACTTGGAATTTCTTATAATACGTTTAAGAGGAGGATCTGATCTAAAATCATGTATAACCATTAATTACGGTAGAATACTTGCATTTGCTATATCATCTACATACTACTTTAAAATTAAAGTTATTTTTCCACAAGCATTCTTCGGATATATAAGTTTAATTAACATCGTCAGCAGAATTTTCAACAAAATAGAAATATAAGTCTTAAAAACTAGGACAACTCAGTTACAAGATTACCTAGAAATAATTAATTTAATGGGATATTTATAGAAAAATCATACATTTTAATACTTATTAAGATAGACCGAAAAACTAGGAAGCAAAAATCCAAATGTATTTATAATATAGGTTAAATTACCTATTTTTAAAAATCAATACATTAATATACAAAAGACAAGTTTAATGGTTATAGCTTTTAATTATATTATTGTAATAATATAAAAAAGGAGGTGATGTTGTACAGTAAAGGATGATCACCACAGTCATGGGCGAGGTTGGGGCCCATGTTATTTTATTTAAAATTCTGCTTTCCCTATAATCTGCTTTAAGCAGAGAAAGAATTGCATAGAAA
Source organism: Metallyticus violacea (assembly GCA_030762175.1). Lineage (NCBI taxonomy): Eukaryota > Metazoa > Arthropoda > Insecta > Mantodea > Metallyticidae > Metallyticus > Metallyticus violacea. Next base: position 139,526,085 of record CM060835.1, on the reverse strand, counting down.
CATACATTTTACATAATATTAAGTATATTTTGCTCTTTAAAGGAGATTCTTTGAAAGAAAATTAAAGAAATCCCTTTATTAAATATCAATCAGTCTCCAGGTTAATTGCAATAATGATCATATTGCAGCTACTGGAGTAATTAGGTATTGCTAATAGAAAATGGAAAGGCACATATAATTGGCAGTAATAATATAAGCATAATTATATTGAGAGATAGATTGTATAATAATAAGTGCACATACAGATGAATTTAAATAAATGAATTGCAATTGGAATTTCTTACAATAGGTTTAAGAGGAGGATCTGATCTAAAATCATGTATAACCATTAAGTAGGGTAGATAACATGCATTGCCTATATCATCTACATAATCCTTTAAAATTAAAGTTAATTTTCCACAAGCATTCTTCAGATATATATGTTTAAATTAACATAGGCAGCAGAATTTTCAACAAAATGGAAATATAAGTCTTAAAAATTAGGACTACTCAGCTACAAGATTACTTGGAAATAATTAATTTAATGGGATATTTATACAAATATCATATATATTAATACTAATTAAGATAGACCGAAAAACTAGGAAGCAAAAATACAAATGTATTTATACTATAGGTTAAATTACCTATTTGTAAAAATCTATACATTAATATACAAAATTCAAGTTTAATGGTTGTAGCTTTTAATTATTTAATTGTAATAATAGGAAAAAGGAGGTGATGTTCTACAGTAAAGAATGATTGCCACAGTCATGCGCAAAGGTTCGGGCCCATGGTTTTTTATTTAAAATACTTTCCCCATAATCTGCTTTAAGCAGAGAAAGAATTGCAGAGAAAGATACATTCTACATAATATTAAGTATATTTTGCCCTTTAAAGGAGATTCTTTGAAAGAAAATTAAAGAAATCCCTTTATTAAATATCAATCAGTCTCTAGGTTAATTGCATATATTTATCATATTTCAGCTACGGGAATAATTAGGTATTGCTAATAGAAGATGGAAAGGCACATATAATTGGCAGTAATAATATACCCATAATTATATTGAGAGATAGAAAAGATTATAATAAATGCACATACAGATGAATTTAAAAAAAATCAATTGCAATGAATTAGAACTTCTTATAATACGTTTAAGAGGTATATCTGATCTAAAATCATGTATAACCATTAATTACGGTAGAATACTTGCATTGGCTATATCATCTATATACTCCTTTAAAATTAAAATTATTTTTCCACAAGCATTCTTCGGATATATAAGTTTAATTAACATCGCCAGCAGAATTTTCAACAAAATAGAAATATAAGTCTTAAAAACTAGGACAACTCAGTTACAAGATTACACGGAAATAATTAATTTCATGGGATATTTATAGAAAAATCATATATTTTAATACTTATTAAGATAGACCGAAAAACTTGGAAGCAAAAATACAAATGTATTTATACTATAGGTTAAATTACCTATTTTTAAAAATCTATACATTAATATACAAAAGACAAGTTTAATGGTTATAGCTTTTAATTATATTAATGTAATAATAGGAAAAAGGAGGTGATGTTCTACACTAAAGGATGATCACCACAGTCATGGGCGAGGTTGGGGCCCATGGTATTTTATTTAAAATTCTGCTTTCCCTATAATCTGCTTTAAGCAGAGAAAGAACTGAAAAATTTCCAGATACATTTTATATAATATTAAGTATATTTTGCTCTTTAAAGGAGATTCTTTAAAAGAAAATTAAAGAAATCCCTTTATTAAATATCAATCTGTCTCAAGGTTAATTGCATATAATTATCATATTGCAGCTACTGGAGTAATTAGGTATTGCTAATAGAAGATGGAAAGGCACATATAATTGGCAGTAATAATATACGCATAATTATATTGAGAGATAGATTGGATAATAATAAGTGCACATACAAATGAATTTAAATAAAATCAATTGCAATGATTTGGAATTTCTTCTAATACGTTTAAGAGGAGTATCTGTTCTAAAATCATGAATAACCATTAAGTAGGATAGAACACGTGCATTGGCTATATCATTCACATACTCCTTTAAAATTAAAGTTATTTTTCCACAAGCAATCTTCGGATATATAAGTTTAAATTAACATCGGCAGCAGAATTTTCAACAAATAGAAATATAAGTCTTAAAAACTAGGACAACTCAGCTACAAGATTACCTGGAAATATTTAATTTCATGGGATATTTATAGAAAAATCATATATTTTAATACTTATTAAGACAGACCGAAAAACTAGGAAGCAAAAATCCAAATATATTTATACTATAGATTAAATTACCTATTTGTAAAAATCTATACATTAATATAATAAAGACCAGTTTAAAGTTGTAGGTTTTAATTATATAATTGTAATAATAGGAAAAAGGAGACGATGCTCTACAGTAAAGAATGATTGCCACAATCATGGGCGAGGTTGGGGCCCATGGTTTTTATTTAAAACTCTTTGCCCATAATCTGCTTTAAGCAGAGAAAGAATTGCAGAGAAAGATACATTTTAAATAATATTAAGTATATTTTGCTCTTTAAAGGAGATTCTTTAAAAGAAAATTAAAGAAAACCCTTTATTAAATATCAATCAGTCTCTAGGTTATTGCATATAATTATCATATTGCAGCTACTGGAGTAATTAAATATTGCTAATAGAAGATGGAAGTGCACATGTAATTGGCAGTAATAATATACCCATATTTATTTGAGAGATAGATTAGATAATAATAAGTGCACATACTTATGAATTTAAAAAAAATTAATTGCAATGACTTGCAATCTCTGATAATATGTTTAGAGGAGGATCTGATCTAAAATCATGTATAACCATTAAGTAGGGTAGATAACATGCATTGCCTATATCATCTACATAATCCTTTAAAATTAAAGTTAACTTTCCACAAGCATTCTTCAGATATATATGTTTAAATTAACATAGGCAGCAGAATTTTCAACAAAATGGAAATATAAGTCTTAAAAATTAGGACAACTCGGCTACAAGATTACTTGGAAATAATTAATTTAATGGGATATTTATACAAATATCATATATTTTAATACTTATTAAGATAGACCGAAAAACTAGAAAGCAAAAATCCAAATGTTTTTATACTATAGATTAAATTACCTATTTGTAAAAATCTATACATTAAGATACAAAATTCAAGTTTAATGGTTGTAGCTTTTAATTATTTAATTGTAATAATAGGAAAAAGGAGGTGATGTTCTACAGTAAAGAATGATAACCACAGTCATGGGCAAAGGTTCGGGCCCATAGTTTTTTATTTAAAATTCTTTCCCCATAATCTGCTTTAAGCAGAGAAAGAATTGCAGAGAAAGATACATTTTACATAATATTAAGAATATTTTGCTCTTTAAAGGAGATTCTTTGAAAGAAAATTAAAGAAATCCCTTTATTAAATATCAATCAGTCTCTAGGTAAATTGCAATAATTATCATATTGCAGCTACTGGAGTAATTAGGAATTGCTAATAGAAGATGGAAAGGCACATATAATTGGCAGTAATAATATACCCATAATTATATTGAGAGATAGAAAAGATTATAATAAATGCACATACAGATGAATTTAAAAAAAATCAATTGCAATGACTTCGAATTTCTTATAATACGTTTAAGAGGAGGATCTGATCTAAAATCATGTATAACCATTAATTACGGTAGAATACTTGCATTGGCTATATCATCTACATACTCCTTTAAAATTAAAGTTATTTTTCCACAAGCATTCTTCAGATATATAAGTTTAATTAACATCGCCAGCAGAATTTTCAACAAAATAGAAATATAAGTCTTAAAGACTAGGACAACTCAGTTACAAGATTACCCGGAAATAATTAATTTCATGGGATATTTATAGAAAAATCATACATTTTAATAGTTACTAAGATAGACCGAAAAACTAGGAAGCAAAAATACAAATGTATTTATACTATAGGTTAAATTAGCTATTTTTAAAAATCTATACATTAATATACAAAAGACAAGTTTAATGGTTATAGCTTTTAATTATATTATTGTAATAATATAAAAAAGGAGTTGATGTTCTACAGTAAAGGATGATCACCACAGTCATGGGCGAGGTTGGGGCCCATGGTATTTTATTTAAAATTCTGCTTTCCCTATAATCTGCTTTAAGCACAGAAAGAATTGCATAGAAACATACATTTTACATAATATTAAGTATATTTTGCTCTTTAAAGGAAATTCTTTAAAAGAAAATTAAAATATCCCTTTATTAAATATCAATCAGTCTCTAGGTTAATTGTATATATTTATCATATTGCAGCTACTGGAATAATTAGGTATTGCTAATAGAAGATGGAAAGGCATTTATAATTGGAAGTAATAATATGCCCATAATTATATTGAGAGATAGATTGGATTATAATAAATGCACATACAAATGAATTTAAAAAAATCAATTGCAATGACTTGGAACTTCTTATAATATGTTTAAGCGAGGATCTGATCTAAAATCATGTATAACCATGAAGTAGGGTGGAATACTTGCATTGACTATATCATCTACATACTCCTTTAATATTAAAGTTATTTTTCCACAAGCATTCTTCGGATATATAAGTTTAAATTAACATCGGCAGCAGAATTTTCAACAAAATAGAAATATAAGTCTTAAAAACTAGTACAACTCAGCTACAAGATTACCTGGAAATATTTAATTTCATGGGATATTTATAGAAAAATCATATATTTTAATACTTATTAAGATAGACCGAAAAACTACAAAGCAAAAATCCAAATGTTTTTATACTATAGGTTAAATTACCTTAATATACAAAAGACAAGTTTAATGGTTTTAGCTTTTCATTATACAATTGTAATAATAGGAAAAAGGAGGTGGTGTTCTACAGTAAGGAATGATTGCCACAGTTATGGGCGAGGTTCTGGCCCATGGTTTTTTATTTAAAATTCTTTCCCCATAATCTGCCTTAAGCAGAGAAAGAATTGCAGAGAAAGATACATTTTACATAATATTAAGTATATTTTGCTCTTTAAAGGAGATTCTTTGAAAGAAAATTAAAGAAATCCCTTTATTAAATATCAATCAGTCTCTAGGTTAATTGCAATAATTATCACATTGCAGCTACTAGAGTAATTAGGAATTGCTAATAGAAGATGGAAAGGCATTTATAATTGGCAGTAATAATATGCCCATAATTATATTGAGAGATAAATTGAATTATAATAAATGCACATACAAATGAATTTTAAAAAAATCAATTGCAATGACTTGGAACTTCTTATAATATGTTTAAGAGGAGGATCTGTTCTAAAATCATGAACAACCATTAAGTAGGATAGAACACTTGCATTGACTATATCATTCACATACTCCTTTAAAATTAAAGTTATTTTTCCATAAGCATTCTTCGGATATATAAGTTTAAATTATCATCGGCAGCAGAATTTTCAACAAAATAGAAATATAAGTCTTAAAAACTACGACAACTGAGCTACAAGATTACCTGGAAATATTTGATTTCATGGGATATTGATAGAAAAATCATATATTTTAATACTTATTAATATAGACCGAAAAACTAGGAAGCAAAAATCCAAATGTTTTTATACTATAGGTTAAATTACCTATTCGTAAAAATCTATACATTAATATACAAAAGACAAGTTTAATGGTTGTAGCTTTTAATTATATAATTGTAATAATAGGAAAAAGGAGGTGTGTTTCTACAGTAAAGGATGATTGCCACAGTCATGGGCGAGGTTGGGGCCCATGGTTTTTTATTTAAAATTCTTTCCGCATAATCTGCTTTAAGCAGAGAAAGCATTGCAAAATTTCCAGATACATTTTATATAATATTAAGTATATTTTGCTTTTTAAAGGAGATTCTTTAAAAAAAAATTAAAGAAATCCCTTTATTAAATATCAATCAGTTTCTAGGTTAAATGCATATAATTATCATATTGTAGCTACTGGAGTAATTAGGTTTTGCTAATAGAAGATGGAAAGTCACATATAATTGGCAGTAATAATATACGCATAATTATATTGAGAGATAGATTGGATAATAATAAGTGCACATACAAATGAATTTAAAAAAAATCAATTGCAATGACTTGCAATTTCTGATAATATGTTTAAGAGGAGGATGTGATCTAAAATCATGTATAACCATTAAGTAGGGTAGATAACATGCATTGCCTATATCATCTACATAATCCTTTAAAATTAAAGTTAATTTTCCACAAGCATTCTTCAGATATATATGTTTAAATTAACATAGGCAGCAGAATTTTCAACAAAATAGAAATATAAGTCTTAAAAATTAGGACAACTCGGCTACAAGATTACTTGGAAATAATTAATTTAATGGGATATTTATACAAATATCATATATTTTATTACTTATTAAGATAGACCGAAAAACTAGGAAGCAAAAATACAAATGTATTTATACTATAGGTTAAATTACCTATTTGTAAAAATCTATAAATTAATATACGAAAGACAAGTTTAATGGTTGTAGCTTTTAATTATATAATTGTAATAATAGGAAAAAGGAGGTGATGTTCTACAGTAAAGGATGATTGCCACAATAATGGTCGAGGTTGGGGCCCATGCCTTTATTTAAAACTCTTTGGCCATAATCTGCTTTAAGCAGAGAAAGAATTGCAGAGAAAGATACATTTTAAATAATATTAAGTATATTTTGCTCTTTAAAGGAGATTCTTTAAAAGAAAATTAAACAAAACCCTTTATTAAATATCAATCAGTCTCTAGGTTATTGCATATAATTATCATATTGCAGCTACTGGAGTAATTAGCTATTGCTAATAGAAGATGGAAGTGCACATGTAATTGGCAGTAATAATATACCCATATTTATTTGAGAGATAGATTGGATAATAATAAGTGCACATACTTATGAATTTAAAAAAAATTAATTGCAATGACTTGCAATCTCTGATAATATGTTTAAGAGGAGGATCTGATCTAAAATCATGTATAACCATTAAGTAGGGTAGATAACATGCATTGCCTATATCATCTACATAATCCTTTAAAATTAAAGTTAATTTTCCACAAGCATTCTTCAGATATATATGTTTAAATTAACATAGGCAGCAGAATTTTCAACAAAATGGAAATATAAGTCTTAAAAATTAGGACTACTCGGCTACAAGATTACTTGGAAATAATTAATTTAATGGGATATTTATACAAATATAATATATTTTAATACTTAAGATATACCGAAAAACTAGGAAGCAAAAATACAAATGTATTTATACTATAGGTTAAATTACCTATTTTTAAAAATCTATACATTAATATACAAAAGACAAGTTTAATGGTTATAGCTTTTAATTATATTATTGTAATAATAGGAAAAAGGAGGTGATGTTCTACACTAAAGGATGATCACCACAGTCATGGGCGAGGTTGGGGCCCATGGTATTTTATTTAAAATTCTGCTTTCCCTATAATCTGCTTTAAGCAGAGAAAGAACTGAAAAATTTCCAGATACATTTTATATAATATTAAGTATATTTTGCTCTTTAAAGGAGATTCTTTAAAAGAAAATTAAAGAAATCCCTTTATTAAATATCAATCAGTCTCTAGGTTAATTGCATATAATTATCATATTGCAGCTACTGGAGTAATTAGGTATTGCTAATAGAAGATGGAAAGGCACATATAATTGGCAGTAATAATATACGCATAATTATATTGAGAGATAGATTGGATAATAATAAGTGCACATATAAATGAATTTAAATAAAATGAATTGCAATGATTTGGAATTTCTTCTAATACGTTTATGAGGAGGATCTGTTCTAAAATCATGAATAAGCATTAAGTAGGATAGAACACGTGCATTGGCTATATCATTCACATACTCCTTTAAAATTAAAGTTATTTTTCCACAAGCAATCTTCGGATATATAAGTTTAAATTAACATCGGCAGCAGAATTTTCAACAAAATAGAAATATAAGTCTTAAAAACTAGGACAACTCAGTTACAAGATTACCTGGAAATAATTAATTTCATGGGATATTTATAGAAAAATCATACATTTTAATACTTATTAAGATAGACCGAAAAACTAGGAAGCAAAAATCCAAATGTATTTATACTATAGGTTAAATTACCTATTTTTAAAAATCTATAAATTAATATGCAAAAGACAAGTTTAATGGTTATAGCTTTTAATTATATTATTGTAATAATATAAAAAAGGAGGTGATGTTGTACAGTAAAGGATGATCACGACAGTCATGGGCGAGGTTTGGGCCCATGGTATTTTATTTAAAATTCTGCTTTCCCTATAATCTGCTTTAAGCAGAGAAAGAATTGCATAGAAACATACATTTTACATAATATTAAGTATATTTTGCTCTTTAAAGGAGATTCTTTGAAAGAAAATTAAAGAAATCCCTTTATTAAATATCAATCAGTCTCTAGGTTAATTGCATATATTTATCATATTGCAGCTACGGGAATAATTAGGTATTGCTAATAGAAGATGGAAAGGCACATATAATTTGCAGTAATAATATACCCATAATTATATTGAGAGATAGAAAAGATTATAATAAATGTACATACAGATGAATTTAAAAAAAATCAATTGCAATGACTTCGAATTTCTTATAATACGTTTAAGAGGAGGATCTGATTTAAATCATGTATAACCATTAATTACGGTAGAATACTTGCATTGGCTATATCATCTACATACTCCTTTAATATTAAAGTTATTTTTCCACAAGCATTCTTCGGATTTATAAGTTTAATTAACATCGCCAGCAGAATTTTCAACAAAATAGAAATATAAGTCTTAAAAACTAGGACAACTCAGTTACAAGATTACCTGGAAATAATTAATTTCATGGGATATTTATAGAAAAATCATATATTTTAATACTTATTAAGATAGACCGAAAAACTAGGAAGCAAAAATCCAAATGTATTTATACTATAGGATAAATTACCTATTTGTAAAAATCTATACATTAATATACAAAAGACAAGTTTAATGGTTATAGCTTTTAATTATATTATTGTAATAATAGGAAAAAGGAGGTGATGCTCTACAGTAAAGGATGATCACCACAGTCATGGGCGAGGTAGGGGCCCATGGTATTTTATTTAAAATTCTGCTTTCCCTATAATCTGCTTTAAGCAGAGAAAGAATTGAAAAATTTCCAGATACATTTTATATAATATTAAGTATATTTTGCTCTTTGAAGGAGATTCTTTAAAAGAAAATTAAAGAAATCCCTTTATTAAATATCAATCAGTCTCTAGGTTAATTGCATATATTTATCATATTGCAGCTACGGGAATAATTAGGTATTGCTAATATAAGATGGAAAGGCATTTATAATTGGCAGTAATAATATGCCCATAATTATATTGAGAGATAGATTGGATTATAATAAATGGACATACAGATGAATTTAAAAAAAATCAATTGCAATGACTTAGAAATTCTTATAATACGTTTAAGAGGAGGATCTGATCTAAAATCATGTATAACCATTAATTACGGTAGAATACTTGCATTGGCTATATCATCTATATACTCCTTTAAAATTAAAGTTATTTTTCCACAAGCATTCTTCGCATATATAAGTTTAAATTAACATCGGCAGCAGAATTTTCAACAAAATAGAAATATAAGTCTTAAAAACTAGGACAACTCAGCTACAAGATTACCTGGAAATATTTAATTTCATGGGATATTTATATCAAAATCATATATTTTAATACTTATTAAGATATACCGAAAAACTAGGAAGCAAAAATCCAAATGTTTTTATAGTATAGGTTAAATTACCTATTTGTAAAAATCTATACATTAATATACAAAACACAATTTAATGGTTGTAGCTTTTAATTATGTAATTGTAATAATAGGAAAAAGGAGGTGATGTTCTACAGTAAATGATGATTGCCACAATCATGGGCAAGGTTGGGGCCCATGGTTTTTATTTAAAACTCTTTGCCCATAATCTGCTTTAAGCAGAGAAAGAATTGCAGAGAAAGATACATTTTACATAATATTAAGTATATTTTGCTCTTTAAAGGAGATTCTTTAAAAGAAAATTAAAGAAAACCCTTTATTAAATATCAATCAGTCTCTAGGTTATTGCATATAATTATTATATTGCAGCTACTGGAGTAATTAGGTATTGCTAATAGAACATGGAAGTGCACATGTAATTGGCAGTAATAATATACCCATATTTATTTGAGAGATAGATTGGATAATAATAAGTGCACATACTTATGAATTTAAAAAAAATTAATTGCAATGACTTGCAATCTCTGATAATATGTTTAAGAGGAAGATCTGATCTAAAATCATGTATAACCATTAAATAGGGTAGATAACATGCATTGCCTATATCATCTACATAATCCTTTAAAATTAAAGTTAATTTTCCAAAAGCATTCTTCAGATATATATGTTTAAATTAACATAGGCAGCAGAATTTTCAACAAAATGGAAATATAAGTCTTAAAAATTAGGACAACTCGGCTACAAGAATACCTGGAAATAATTAATTTCATGGGATATTTATAGAAAAATCATATATTTTAATACTTATTAAGATAGACCGAAAAAATAAAAAGCAAAAATCCAAATGTTTTTATAGTATAGGTTAAATTACCTATTTGTAAAAATGTATACATTAATATACAAAATTCAAGTTTAATGGTTGTAACTTTTAATTATTTAATTGTAATAATAGGAAAAAGGAGGTGATGTTCTACAGTAAAGGATGATCACCACAGTCATGGGCGAGGTTGGGGCCCATGGTATTTTATTTAAAATTCTGCTTTCCCTATAATCTGTTTTAATCAGAGAAAGAATTGCATAATTTCCAGATATATTTTATATAATATTAAGTATTTTGCTCTTTAAAGGAGATTCTTTAAAAGAAAATTAAAGAAATCCCTTTATTAAATATCAATCAGTTTCTAGGGTAATTGCATATAATTATCATATTGCAGCTACTGGAGTAATTAGGTTCTGCTAATAGAAGATGGAAAGGCACATATAATTGGCAGTAATAATATACACATAATTATATTGAGAGATAGATTGGATAATAATAAGTGCACATACAAATGAATTTAAATAAAATGAATTGCAATGACTTGGAATTTCTTATAATACGTTTAAGAGGAGGATCTGTTCTAAAATCATGAATAACCATTAAGTAGGATAGAACACTTGCATTGACTATATCATTCACATACTCCTTTAAAATTAAAGTTATTTTTCCACAAGCAATCTTCGGATATATGAGTTTAAATTAACATCGGCAGCAGAATTTTCAACAAAATAGAAATATAAGTCTTAAAATCTAGGACAATTCAGCTACAAGATTACCTGGAAATAATTAATTTAATGGGATATTTATACAAAAATCATATATTTTAATACTTATTAAGATAGACCGAAAAACTAGAAAGCAAAAATCCAAATGTATTTATACTATAGGTTAAATTACCTATTTGTAAAAATCTATAAATTAATATACAAAAGACAAGTTTAATGGTTATAGCTTTTAATTATATAATCGTAATAATAGGAAAAAGGAGATGATGTTCTACTGTAAAGGATGATTGCCAGAATCATGGGCGAGTTTGGGGCCCATGGTTTTTATTTAAAACTCTTTCCCCATAATCTGCTTTAAGCAGAGAAAGAATTGCAAAGAAAGATATATTTTACATAATATTAAGTATATTTTGCTCTTTAAAGGAGATTCTTTAAAAGAAAATTAAAGAAATCCCTTAATTAAATATCAATCAGTCTCTAGGTTATTGCATATAATTATCATATTGCAGCTACTGGAGTAATTAGGTATTGCTAATAGAAGATGGAAAGGCACATATAATTGGCAGTAATAATATACGCATAATTATATTCAGAGATAGATTGTATAATAATAGGTGCACATACAGATGAATTTAAATAAATGAATTGCAATGACTTAGAATTTCTTACAATAGGTTTAAGAGGAGGATCTGTTCTAAAATCATGAATAACCATTAAGTAGGGTAGATAACATGCTTTGCCTATATCATCTACATAATCCTTTAAAATTAAAGTTAATTTTCCACAAGCATTCTTGAGATATATATGTTTAAATTAACATAGGCAGCAGATTTTCAACAAAATAGAAATATAAGTCTTAAAAATTAGGACAACTCGGCTACAAGATTACTTGGAAATATTTAATTTAATGGGATATTTATACAAATATCATATATTTTATTACTTATTAAGATAGACCGAAAAACTAGGAAGCAAAAATCCAAATGTATTTATACTATAGGTTAAATTACCTATTTGTAAAAATCTATAAATTAATATACAAAAGACAAGTTTAATGGTTGTAGCTTTTAATTATATAATTGTAATAATAGGAAAAAGGAGGTGATGTTCTACAGTAAAGGATGATTGCCACAATCATGGGCGAGGTTGGGGCCCATGGTTTTTATTTAAAACTCTTTGCCCATAATCTGCTTTAAGCAGAGAAAAATTGCAGAGAAAGATACATTTTACATAATATTAAGTATATTTTGCTCTTTAAAGGAGATTCTTTAAAAGAAAATTAAAGAAAACCCTTTATTAAATATAAATCAGTCTCTAGGTTATTGCATATAATTATCATGTTGCAGCTACTGGAGTAATTAGGTATTGCTAATAGAAGATGGAAATGCACATGTAATTGGCAGTAATAATATACCCATATTTATTTGAGAGATAGATTGGATAATAATAAGTGCACATACTTATGAATTTAAAAAAAATTAATTGCAATGACTTGCAATCTCTGATAATATGTTTAAGAGGAGGATCTGATCTAAAATCATGTATAACCATTAAGTAGGGTAGATAACATGCATTGCCTATATCATCTACATAATCCTTTAAAATTAAAGTTAATTTTCCACAAGCATTCTTCAGATATATATGTTTAAATTAACATAGGCAGCAGAATTTTCAACAAAATGGAAATATAAGTCTTGAAAATTAGGACAACTCGGCTACAAGATTACTTGGAAATAATTAATTTAATGGGATATTTATACAAATATCATATATTTTATTACTTATTAAGATAGACCGAAAAACTAGGAAGCAAAAATACAAATGTATTTATACTATAGGTTAAATTACCTATTTGTAAAAATCTATACATTAATATACAAAAGACCAGTTTAAAGTTGTAGCTTTTAATTATATAATTGTAATAATAGGAAAGAGAAGGTGATGTTCTACAGGAAAGAATGATTGCCACAGTCATGGGCGAGGTTCGGGCCCATAGTTTTTTATTTAAAATTCTTTCCCCATAATCTGCTTTAAGCAGAGAAAGAATTTCAGAGAAAGATACATTTTACATAATATTAAATATATTTTGCTCTTTAGAGGAGATTCTTTGAAAGAAAATTAAAGAAATCCCTTTATTAAATATCAATCAGTCTCTAGCTTAACTGCAATAATTATCATATTGCAGCTACTGGAGTAATTAGGAATTGGTAATAGAAGATGGAAAGGCACATATAATTGGCAGTAATAATATACACATAATTATATTGAGAGATAGATTGTATAATAATAAGTGCACATACAGATGAATTTAAAAAAATCAATTGCAATGACTTTTAATTTCTTATAATATGTTTAAGAGGAGGATCTGATCTAAAATCATGTATAACCATTAATTACGGTAGTATACTTGCATTGGCTATATCATCTACATACTCCTTTAAAATTAAAGTTATTTTTCCACAAGCGTTCTTCGCATATATAAGTTTAAATTAACATCGGCAGCAGAATTTTCAACAAAATAGAAATATAAGTCTTAAAAACTAGGACAACTCAGCTACAAGATTACCTGGAAATATTTAATTACATGGGATATTTATAGAAAAATCATATATTTTAATACTTATTAAGATAGACCGAAAAACTAGGAAGCAAAAATCCAAATGTTTTTATACTATAGGTTAAATTACCTATATATAAAATCTATAAATTAATATACAAAAGACAAGTTTAATGGTTGTAGCTTTTAATTATATAATTGTAATAATAGGAAAAAGGAGGTGATGTTCTACAGTAAAGGATGATTGGCACAATCATGGGCGAGGTTGGGGCCCATGGTTTTTATTTAAAACTCTTTGCCCATAATCTGCTTTAAGCAGAGAAAGAATTGCAGAGAAAGATACATTTTACATAATATTAATTATATTTTGCTCTTTAAAGGAGATTCTTTAAAAGAAAATTAAAGAAATCCCTTTATTAAATTAAATCAGTCTCTAGGTTATTGCATATAATTATATTGCAGCTACTGGAGTAATTAGGTATTGCTAATAGAAGATGGAAATGCACATGTAATTGGCAGTAATAATATACCCATATTTATTTGAGAGATAGATTGGATAATAATAATAAGTGCACATACTTATGAATTTAAAAAAAATTAATTGGAATGACTTGCAATCTCTGATAATATGTTTAAGAGGAGGATCTGATCTAAAATCATGTATAACCATTAAGTAGGGTAGATAACATGCATTGCCTATATCATCTACATAATCCTTTAAAATTAAAGTTAATTTTCCACAAGCATTCTTCAGATATATATGTTTAAATTAACATAGGCAGCAGAATTTTCAACAAAATGGAAATATAAGTCTTAAAAATTAGGACAACTCGGCTACAAGATTACTTGGAAATAATTAATTTAATGGGATATTTATACAAATATCATATATTTTATTACTTATTAAGATAGACCGAAAAACTAGGAAGCAAAAATACAAATGTATTTATACTATAGGTGAAATTACCTATTTGTAAAAATCTATACATTAATATACAAAAGACCAATTTAAAGTTGTAGCTTTTAATTATATAATTGTAATAATAGGAAAGAGAAGGTGATGTTCTACAGGAAAGAATGATTGCCACAGTCATGGGCGAGGTTCGGGCCCATAGTTTTTTATTTAAAATTCTTTCCCCATAATCTGCTTTAAGCAGAGAAAGAATTTCAGAGAAAGATACATTTTACATAATATTAAATATATTTTGCTCTTTAGAGGAGATTCTTTGAAAGAAAATTAAAGAAATCCCTTTATTAAATATCAATCAGTCTCTAGCTTAACTGCAATAATTATCATATTGCAGCTACTGGAGTAATTAGGAATTGGTAATAGAAGATGGAAAGGCACATATAATTGGCAGTAATAATATACACATAATTATATTGAGAGATAGATTGTATAATAATAAGTGCACATACAGATGAATTTAAAAAAATCAATTGCAATGACTTTTAATTTCTTATAATATGTTTAAGAGGAGGATCTGATCTAAAATCATGTATAACCATTAATTACGGTAGTATACTTGCATTGGCTATATCATCTACATACTCCTTTAAAATTAAAGTTATTTTTCCACAAGCATTCTTCGGATATATAAGTTTAATTAACATCGCCAGCAGAATTTTCAACAAAATAGAAATATAAGTCTTAAAAACTAGGACAACTCAGTTACAAGATTACCTGGAAATAATTATTTCATGGGATATTTATAGAAAAATCATACATTTTAAAACTTATTAAGATAGACCGAAAAACTAGGAAGCAAAAATCCAAACGTATTTATACTATAGGTTAAATTACCTATTTTTAAAAATCTATACATTAATATACAAAAGACAAGTTTAATGGTTATATTTTTAATTATATTATTGTAATAATATAAAAAAGGAGGTGATGTTCTACAGTAAAGGATGATCACCACAATCATGGGCGAGGTAGGGGCCCATGGTATTTTATTTAAAATTCTGCTTTCCCTATAATCTGCTTTAAGCAGAGAAAGAAATGAAAAATTTCCAGATACATTTTATATAATATTAAGTATATTTTGCTCTTTAAAGGAGATTCTTTAAAAGAAAATTAAAGAAATCCCTTTATTAAATATCAATCAGTCTCTAGGTTATTGCATATAATTATCATATTGCAGCTACTGGAGTAATTAGGTATTGCTAATAGAAGATGGAAAGGCACATACAATTGGCAGTAATAATATAAGCATAATTATATTGAGAGATAGATTGTATAACAATAAGTGCACATACAGATGAATTTAAATAAAATGAATTGCAATGACTTGGAATTTCTTACAATAGGTTTAAGAGGAGGATCTGTTCTAAAATCATGAATAACCATTAAGTACGATAGAACACTTGCATTGACTATATCATTCACATACTCCTTTAAAATTAAAGTTATTTTTCCATAAGCATTCTTCGCATATATAAGTTTAAATTAACATCGGCAGCAGAATTTTCAACAAAATAGAACTATAAGTCTTAAAAACTAGGACAACTCAGCTACAAGACTACCTGGAAATATTTAATTTCATGGGATATTTATAGAAAAATCATATATTTTAATACTTATTAAGATAGACTGAAAAACTAGGAAGCAAAAATCCAAATGTTTTTATACTATAGGTTAAATTACCTATTTGTAAAAATCTACACATTAATATACAAAAGACAAGTTTAATGGTTGTAGCTTTTAATTATATAACTGTAATAATAGGAAAAAGGAGGTGATGTTCTACAGTAAAGGATGATTGCCACAGTCATGGGCAAGGTTGGGGCCCATGGTATTTTATTTAAAATTCTGCTTTCCCTATAATCTGCTTTAAGCAGAGAAAGAATTACAAAATTTCCAGATACATTTTATATAATATTAAGTATATTTTGCTCTTTAAAGGAGATTCTTTAAAAGAAAATTAAAGAAATCCCTTTATTAAATATCAATCAGGTTCTAGGTTAATTGCATATAATTATCATATTGCAGCTAGTGGAGTAATTAGGTTTTGCTAATAGAAGATGGAAAGGCACATATAATTGGCAGTAATAATATACGCATAATTATATTGAGAGATAGATTCGATAATAATAAGTGCACATACAAATGAATTTAAATAAAATGAATTGCAATCACTTGGAATTTCTTATAATACGTTTAAGAGGAGGATCTGTTCTAAATCATGAATAACCATTAAGTAGAATAGAACAGTTGCATTGACTATATCATTCACATACTCCTTTAAAATTAAAGTTATTTTTCCATAAGCATTCTTCGCATATATAAGTTTAAATTAACATCGGCAGCAGAATTTTCAACAAAATAGAAATATAAGTCTTAAAAACTAGGACAACTCAGCTACAAGATTACCTGGAAATATTTAATTTCATGGGATATTTATAGAAAAATCATATATTTTAATACTTCTTAAGATAGACCGAAAAACTAGGAAGCAAAAATCCAAATGTTTTTATACTATAGGTTAAATTACCTATTTGTAAAAATCTATAGATTAATATACAAAAGACAAGTTTAATGGTTGTAGCTTTTAATTATATAATTGTAATAATAGGAAAAAGGAGGTGATGTTCTACAGTAAGGAATGATTGCCACAGTAATGGGCGAGGTTCGGGCCCATGGTTTTTTATTTAAAATTCTTTCCCCATAATCTGCTTTAAGCAGAGAAAGAATTGCAGAGAAAGATACATTTTACATAATATTAAGTATATTTTGCTCTTTAAAGGATATTCTTTGAAAGAAAATTAAAAAAATCCCTTTATTAAATATCAATCAGTCTCTAGGTTAATTGCAATAATTATCATATTGCAGCTACTGGAGTAATTAGGAATTGGTAATAGAAGATGGAAAGGCATATATAATTGGCAGTAATAATATTCGCATAATTATATTGAGAGATAGAAAAGATTATAATAAATGCACATACAGATGAATTTAAAAAAAATCAATTGCAGTGACTTGGAATTTCTTATAATACGTTTAAGAGGAGGATCTGATCTAAAATCATGTATAACCATTAATTACGGTAGAATACTTGCATTGGCTATATCATCTATATACTCCTTTAAAATTAAAGTTATTTTTCCATAAGCATTCTTCAGATATACAAGTTTAATTAACATCGCCAGCAGAATTTTCAACAAAATAGAAATATAAGTCTTAAAAACTAGGACAACTCAGTTACAAGATTACCTGGAGGTAATTAATTTCATGGGATGTGTATAGAAAAATCATACATTTTAATACTTATTAAGATAGACCGAAAAACTAGGAAGCAAAAATCCAAATGTATTTATACTATAGGTTAAATTACCTATTTTTAAAAATCTATACATTAATATACAAAAGACAAGTTTAATGGTTATAGCTTTTAATTATATTATTGTAATAATAGAAAAAAGGAGGTGATGTTCTAGAGTAAAGGATGATCACGACAGTCATGGGCGAGGTTTGGGCCCATGGTATTTTATTTAAAATTCTGCTTTCTTTATAATCTGCTTTAAGCAGAGAAAGAATTGCAAAATTTCCAGATACATTTTATATAATATTAAGTATATTTTGCTCTTTAAAGGAGATTCTTTAAAAGAAAATTAAAGAAATCCCTTTATTAAATATCTATCAGTTTCTAGGTTAATTGCATATAATTATCACATTGCAGCTACTGGAGTAATTAGGTTTTGCTAATAGAAGATGGAAAGGCACATATAATTGGCAGTAATAATATACGCATAATTATATTGAGAGATAGATTGGATAATAATAAGTGCACATACAAATGAATTTAAATAAAATGAATTGCAATGACTTGGAATTTCTTATAATACGTTTAAGAGGAGGATCTGTTTTAAAATCATGAATAACCATTAAGTAGGATAGAACACTTGCATTGACTATATCATTCACATACTCCTTTAAAATTAAAGTTATTTTTCCACAAGCAATCTTTGGATATATAAGTTTAAATTAACATGGGCAGCAGAATTTTCAACAAAATAGAAACATAAGTCTTAAAATCTAGGACAATTCAGCTACAAGATTACCTGGAAATAATTAATTTAATAGGATATTTATACAAAAATCATATATTTTAATACTTATTAAGATAGACCGAAAAACTAGAAAGCAAAAATCCAAATGTATTTATACTATAGGTTAAATTACCTATTTGTAAAAATCTATACATTAATATACAAAATTCAAGTTTAATGGTTGTAGCTTTTAATTATTTAATTGTAATAATAGGAAAAAGGAGGTGATGTTCTACTGTAAAGGATGATTGCCACAATCATGGGCGAGGTTGGGGCCCATGGTTTTTATTTAAAACTCTTTGCCCATAATCTGCTTTAAGCAGAGAAAGAATTGCAGAGAAAGATACATTTTACATAATATTAAGTATATTTTGCTCTTTAAAGGAGATTCTTTAAAAGAAAATTAAAGAAATCCCTTTATTAAATATCAATCAGTCTCTAGGTTATTGCATATAATTATCATATTGCAGCTACTGGAGTAATTAGGTATTGCTAATAGAAGATGGAAAGGCACATATAATTGGCAGTAATAATATATGCATAATTATATTGAGAGATAGATTGTATAATAATAAGTGCACATACAGATGAATTTAAATAAATGAATTGCAATGACTTAGAATTTCTTACAATAGGTTTAAGAGGAGGATCTGTTCTAAAATCATGAATAACCATTAAGTAGGATTGAACACTTGCATTGACTATATCATCTACATACTCCTTTAATATTAAAGTTATTTTTCCACAAGCATTCTTCTGATATATAAGTTGAAATTAACATCAGCAGCAGAATTTTCAACAAAATAGAAATATAAGTCTTAAAATCTAGGACAATTCAGCTACAAGATTACCTGGAAATAATTAATTTAATGGGATATTTATACAAAAATCATATATTTTAATACTTATTAAGATAGACCGAAAAACTAGAAAGCAAAAATCCAAATGTATTTATACTATAGGTTAAATTACCTATTTGTAAAAATCTATAAATTAATATACAAAAGAAAGTTTAATGGTTGTAGCTTTTAATTATATAATTGTAATAATAGGAAAAAGGAGGTGATGTTCTACTGTAAAGGATGATTGCCACAATCATGGGCGAGGTTGGGGCCCATGGTTTTTATTTAAAACTCTTTCCCCATAATCTGCTTTAAGCAGAGAAAGAATTTCAGAGAAAGATACATTTTACATAATATTAAGTATATTTTGCTCTTTAAAGGAGATTCTTTAAAAGAAAATTAAAGAAATCCCTTTATTAAATATCAATCAGTCTCTAGGTTATTGCATATAATTATCATATTGCAGCTATTGGAGTAATTAGGTATTGCTAATAGAAGATGGAAAGGCACATATAATTGGCAGTAACAATATGCCCATAATTATATTGAGAGATACAAATGATTATAATAAATGCACATACAGATGAATTTAAAAAAAATCAATTGCAATGACTTGGAATTTCTTATAATAAGTTTAAGAGGAGGATCTGATCTAAAATCATGTATAACCATTAATTACGGTAGAATCCTTGCATTGGCTATATCATCTATATACTCCTTTATAATTAAAGTTATTTTTCCACAAGCATTCTTCGGATATATAGGTTTAATTAACATCGCCAACAGAATTTTCAACAAAATAGAAATATAAGTCTTAAAAACTAGGACAACTCAGTTACAAGATTACCTGGAAATAATTAATTTCATGGGATGTTTATAGAAAAATCATACATTTTAATACTTATTAAGATAGACCGAAAAAATAAAAAGCAAAAATCCAATGTTTTTATACTATAGGTTAAATTACCTATTTGTAAAAATATATACATTAATATACAAAAGACAAGTTTAATGGTTATAGCTTTTAATTATATTATTGTAATAAAAGGAAAAAGGAGGTGATGCTCTACAGTAAAGGATGATCACCACAGTCATGGGCGAGGTAGGGGCCCATGGTATTTTATTTAAAATTCTGCTTTCCCTATAATCTGCTTTAAGCAGAGAAAGAATTGCAAAATTTCCAGATACATTTTATATAATATTAAGTATATTTTGCTCTTTAAAGGGGATTTTTTAAAAGAAAATTAAAGAAATCCCTTTATTAAATATCAATCAGTCTCTAGGTTAATTTCATATAATTATCATATTGCAGCTACTGGAGTAATTAGGTTTTGCTAATAGAAGATGGAAAGGCACATATATTTGGCAGTAATAATATACGCATAATTATATTGAGAGATAGATTGGATAATAATAAGTGCACATACAAATGAATTTAAATAAAATGAATTGCAATGACTTGGAATTTCTTATAATACCTTTAAGAGGAGGATCTGTTCTAAAATCATGAAAAACCATTAAGTAGGATAGAACACTTGCATTGACTATATCATTCACATACTCCTTTAAAATTAAAGTTATTTTTCCAGAAGCAATCTTCGGATATATAAGTTTAAATTAACATCGGCAGCAGAATTTTCAACAAAATAGAAATATAAGTCTTAAAAACTAGGACAACTCAGTTACAAGATTACCTAGAAATAATTAATTTCATGGGATATTTATAGAAAAATCATATATTTTAATACTTATTAAGATAGACTGAAAAACTAGGAAGCAAAAATACAATGTATTTATACTATAGGTTAAATTACCTATTTTTAAAAATCTATACATTAATATACAAAAGACAAGTTTAATGGTTATAGCTTTTAATTATATTATTGTAATAATAGAAAAAAGGAAGTGATGTTCTACAGTAAAGGATGATCACCACAGTCATGGGCGAGGTTGGGGCCCATGGTATTTTATTTAAAATTCTGCTTTCCCTATAATCTGTTTTAATCAGAGAAAGAATTGCAAAATTTCCAGATACATTTTATATAATATTAAGTATTTTGCTCTTTAAAGGAGATTCTTTAAAAGAAAATTAAAGAAATCCCTTTATTAAATATCAATCAGTTTCTAGGGTAATTGCATATAATTATCATATTGCAGCTACTGGAGTAATTAGGTTCTGCTAATAGAAGATGGAAAGGCACATATAATTGGCAGTAATAATATACACATAATTATATTGAGAGATAGATTGGATAATAATAAGTGCACATACAAATGAATTTAAATAAAATGAATTGCAATGACTTGGAATTTCTTATAATACGTTTAAGAGGAGGATCTGTTCTAAAATCATGAATAACCATTAAGTAGGATAGAACACTTGCATTGACTATATCATTCACATACTCCTTTAAAATTAAAGTTATTTTTCCACAAGCAATCTTCGGATATATGAGTTTAAATTAACATCGGCAGCAGAATTTTCAACAAAATAGAAATATAAGTCTTAAAATCTAGGACAATTCAGCTACAAGATTACCTGGAAATAATTAATTTAATGGGATATTTATACAAAAATCATATATTTTAATACTTATTAAGATAGACCGAAAAACTAGAAAGCAAAAATCCAAATGTATTTATACTATAGGTTAAATTACCTATTTGTAAAAATCTATAAATTAATATACAAAAGACAAGTTTAATGGTTATAGCTTTTAATTATATAATCGTAATAATAGGAAAAAGGAGATGATGTTCTACTGTAAAGGATGATTGCCAGAATCATGGGCGAGGTTGGGGCCCATGGTTTTTATTTAAAACTCTTTCCCCATAATCTGCTTTAAGCAGAGAAAGAATTGCAAAGAAAGATATATTTTACATAATATTAAGTATATTTTGCTCTTTAAAGGAGATTCTTTAAAAGAAAATTAAAGAAATCCCTTAATTAAATATCAATCAGTCTCTAGGTTATTGCATATAATTATCATATTGCAGCTACTGGAGTAATTAGGTATTGCTAATAGAAGATGGAAAGGCACATATAATTGGCAGTAATAATATACGCATAATTATATTCAGAGATAGATTGTATAATAATAGGTGCACATACAGATGAATTTAAATAAATGAATTGCAATGACTTAGAATTTCTTACAATAGGTTTAAGAGGAGGATCTGTTCTAAAATCATGAATAACCATTAAGTAAGGTAGATAACATGCTTTGCCTATATCATCTACATAATCCTTTAAAATTAAAGTTAATTTTCCACAAGCATTCTTGAGATATATATGTTTAAATTAACATAGGCAGCAGATTTTCAACAAAATAGAAATATAAGTCTTAAAAATTAGGACAACTCGGCTACAAGATTACTTGGAAATAATTAATTTAATGGGATTTTTATACAAATATCATATATTTTATTACTTATCAAGATAGACCGAAAAACTAGGAAGCAAAAATCCAATGTTTTTATTTTATAGATTAAATTACCTATTTGTAAAAATCTATACATTAATATACAAAAGACAAGTTTAATGGTTATAGCTTTTAATTATATTATTGTAATAATAGTAAAAAGGAGGTGATGCTCTACAGTAAAGGATGATCACCACAGTCATGGGCGAGGTAGGGGCCCATGGTATTTTATTTAAAATTCTGCTTTCCCTATAATCTGCTTTAAGCAGAGAAAGAATTGAAAAATTTCCAGATATATTTTATATAATATTAAGTATATTTTGCTCTTTAAAGGAGATTCTTTAAAAGAAAATTAAAGAAATCCCTTTATTAAATACCAATCAGTCTCTAGGTTATTGCATATAATTATCATATTGCAGCTACTGGAGTAATTAGGTATTGCTAATAGAAGATGGAAAGGCACATACAATTGCAGTAATAATATAAGCATAATTATATTGAGAGATAGATTGGATTATAATAAATGCACATACAAATGAATTTAAAAAAATCAATTGCAATGACTTGGAACTTCTTATAATATGTTTAAGAGGAGGATCTGTTCTAAAATCATGAATAACCATTAAGTAGGATAGAACACTTGCATTGACTATATCATTCACATACTCCTTTAAAATTAAAGTTATTTTTCCATAAGCGTTCTTCGCATATATAAGTTTAAATTAACATCGGCAGCAGAATTTTCAACAAAATAGAAATATAAGTCTTAAAAACTAGGACAACTCAGCTACAAGATTACCTGGAAATATTTAATTACATGGGATATTTATAGAAAAATCATATATTTTAATACTTATTAAGATAGACCGAAAAACTAGGAAGCAAAAATCCAAATGTTTTTATACTATAGGTTAAATTACCTATTTATAAAAATCTATAAATTAATATACAAAAGACAAGTTTAATTGTTTCAACTTTTAATTATATAATTGTAATAATAGGAAAAAGGAGGTGATGTTCTACAGTAAAGGATGATTGGCACAATCATGGGCGAGGTTGGGGCCCATGGTTTTTATTTAAAACTCTTTGCCCATAATCTGCTTTAAGCAGAGAAAGAATTGCAGAGAAAGATACATTTTACATAATATTAATTATATTTTGCTCTTTAAAGGAGATTCTTTAAAAGAAAATTAAAGAAATCCCTTTATTAAATTAAATCAGTCTCTAGGTTATTGCATATAATTATCATATTGCAGCTACTGGAGTAATTAGGTATTGCTAATAGAAGATGGAAATGCACATGTAATTGGCAGTAATAATATACCCATATTTATTTGAGAGATAGATTGGATAATAATAATAAGTGCACATACTTATGAATTTAAAAAAAATTAATTGGAATGACTTGCAATCTCTGATAATATGTTTAAGAGGAGGATCTGATCTAAAATCATGTATAACCATTAAGTAGGGTAGATAACATGCATTGCCTATATCATCTACATAATCCTTTAAAATTAAAGTTAATTTTCCACAAGCATTCTTCAGATATATATGTTTAAATTAACATAGGCAGCAGAATTTTCAACAAAATGGAAATATAAGTCTTAAAAATTAGGACAACTCGGCTACAAAATTACTTGGAAATAATTAATTTAATGGGATATTTATACAAATATCATATATTTTATTACTTATTAAGATAGACCGAAAAACTAGGAAGCAAAAATACAAATGTATTTATACTATAGGTTAAATTACCTATTTGTAAAAATCTATACATTAATATACAAAAGACCAATTTAAAGTTGTAGCTTTTAATTATATAATTGTAATAATAGGAAAGAGAAGGTGATGTTCTACAGGAAAGAATGATTGCCACAGTCATGGGCGAGGTTCGGGCCCATAGTTTTTTATTTAAAATTCTTTCCCCATAATCTGCTTTAAGCAGAGAAAGAATTTCAGAGAAAGATACATTTTACATAATATTAAATATATTTTGCTCTTTAGAGGAGATTCTTTGAAAGAAAATTAAAGAAATCCCTTTATTAAATATCAATCAGTCTCTAGGTTAACTGCAATAATTATCATATTGCAGCTACTGGAGTAATTAGGAATTGCTAATAGAAGATGGAAAGGCACATATAATTGGCAGTAATAATATACGCATAATTATATTGAGAGATAGATTGTATAATAATAAGTGCACATACAGATGAATTTAAAAAAATCAATTGCAATGACTTTTAATTTCTTATAATATGTTTAAGAGGAGGATTTGATCTAAAATCATGTATAACCATTAATTACGGTAGTATACTTGCATTGGCTATATCATCTACATACTCCTTTAAAATTAAAGTTATTTTTCCACAAGCATTCTTCAGATATATAAGTTTAATTAACATCGCCAGCAGAATTTTCAACAAAATAGAAATATAAGTCTTAAAAACTAGGACAACTCAGTTACAAGATTACCTGGAAATAATTATTTCATGGGATATTTATAGAAAAATCATACATTTTAAAACTTATTAAGATAGACCGAAAAACTAGGAAGCAAAAATCCAAACGTATTTATACTATAGGTTAAATTACCTATTTTTAAAAATCTATACATTAATATACAAAAGACAAGTTTAATGGTTATATTTTTAATTATATTATTGTAATAATATAAAAAAGGAGGTGATGTTCTACAGTAAAGGATGATCACCACAGTCATGGGCGAGGTAGGGGCCCATGGTATTTTATTTAAAATTCTGCTTTCCCTATAATCTGCTTTAAGCAGAGAAAGAACTGAAAAATTTCCAGATACATTTTATATAATATTAAGTATATTTTGCTCTTTAAAGGAGATTCTTTAAAAGAAAATTAAAGAAATCCCTTTATTAAATATCAATCAGTCTCTAGGTTATTGCATATAATTATCATATTGCAGCTACTGGAGTAATTAGGTATTGCTAATAGAAGATGGAAAGGCACATACAATTGGCAGTAATAATATAAGCATAATTATATTGAGAGATAGATTGTATAACAATAAGTGCACATACAGATGAATTTAAATAAAATGAATTGCAATGACTTGGAATTTCTTACAATAGGTTTAAGAGGAGGATCTGTTCTAAAATCATGAATAACCATTAAGTACGATAGAACACTTGCATTGACTATATCATTCACATACTCCTTTAAAATTAAAGTTATTTTTCCACAAGCAATCTTTGGATATATAAGTTTAAATTAACATGGGCAGCAGAATTTTCAACAAAATAGAAACATAAGTCTTAAAATCTAGGACAATTCAGCTACAAGATTACCTGGAAATAATTAATTTAATGGGATATTTATACAAAAATCATATATTTTAATACTTATTAAGATAGACCGAAAAACTAGAAAGCAAAAATCCAAATGTATTTATACTATAGGTTAAATTACCTATTTGTAAAAATCTATACATTAATATACAAAATTCAAGTTTAATGGTTGTAGCTTTTAATTATTTAATTGTAATAATAGGAAAAAGGAGGTGATGTTCTACTGTAAAGGATGATTGCCACAATCATGGGCGAGGTTGGGGCCCATGGTTTTTATTTAAAACTCTTTGCCCATAATCTGCTTTAAGCAGAGAAAGAATTGCAGAGAAAGATACATTTTACATAATATTAAGTATATTTTGCTCTTTAAAGGAGATTCTTTAAAAGAAAATTAAAGAAATCCCTTTATTAAATATCAATCAGTCTCTAGGTTATGGCATATAATTATCATATTGCAGCTACTGGAGTAATTAGGTATTGCTAATAGAAGATGGAAAGGCACATATAATTGGCAGTAATAATATATGCATAATTATATTGAGAGATAGATTGTATAATAATAAGTGCACATACAGATGAATTTAAATAAATGAATTGCAATGACTTAGAATTTCTTACAATAGGTTTAAGAGGAGGATCTGTTCTAAAATCATGAATAACCATTAAGTAGGATTGAACACTTGCATTGACTATATCATCTACATACTCCTTTAATATTAAAGTTATTTTTCCACAAGCATTCTTCTGATATATAAGTTGAAATTAACATCAGCAGCAGAATTTTCAACAAAATAGAAATATAAGTCTTAAAATCTAGGACAATTCAGCTACAAGATTACCTGGAAATAATTAATTTAATGGGATATTTATACAAAAATCATATATTTTAATACTTATTAAGATAGACCGAAAAACTAGAAAGCAAAAATCCAAATGTATTTATACTATAGGTTAAATTACCTATTTGTAAAAATCTATAAATTAATATACAAAAGAAAGTTTAATGGTTGTAGCTTTTAATTATATAATTGTAATAATAGGAAAAAGGAGGTGATGTTCTACTGTAAAGGATGATTGCCACAATCATGGGCGAGGTTGGGGCCCATGGTTTTTATTTAAAACTCTTTCCCCATAATCTGCTTTAAGCAGAGAAAGAATTTCAGAGAAAGATACATTTTACATAATATTAAGTATATTTTGCTCTTTAAAGGAGATTCTTTAAAAGAAAATTAAAGAAATCCCTTTATTAAATACCAATCAGTCTCTAGGTTATTGCATATAATTATCATATTGCAGCTACTGGAGTAATTAGGTATTGCTAATAGAAGATGGAAATGCACATACAATTGGCAGTAATAATATAAGCATAATTATATTGAGAGATAGATTGTATGATAATAAGTGCACATACAGATGAATTAAAATAAATGAATTGCAATGACTTGGAATTTCTTACAATATGTTTAAGAGGAGGATCTGATCTAAAATCATGTATAACCATTAAGTAGGGTAGATAACATGCATTGCCTATATCATCTACATAATCCTTTAAAATTAAAGTTAAATTTCCACAAGCATTCTTCAGATATATATGTTTAAATTAACATAGGCAGCAGAATTTTCAACAAAATAGAAATATAAGTCTTAAAAATTAGGACAACTCGGCTACAAAATGAACTAAATGAACTAAAGAATGCCCACGATGTAATCAACAAATTAAAAGGTAAAGAAATATCAGACACCGAGGAATTTAAATACGATAATGGCTGGTCAACTGTAACAAGGGAACAACGTCGCCAAAGTTCACGGCGTACTGAAAACGAACAAAAATGGCCGAAACTTGGTCAGCAAAAACACCGCGACCAAACGAAGAAACAGGAAGTGACCACAAGGAATAGATTCGAAATTCTAAGTGAAGACAATCCGACTGATGACACCGAGGTAACCACAAACAACTGCGATGATATAACAGATGACGAAACAAGCAGTATAACGGAAAAGGCTATGTATGAGCGGAAAACAGCCATAATTGTTGGAGATTCAATGGTGCGCCATGCTGGGAAAAGTTTGGACAGGAATGAGGTTTCTGTTTACTGTTACCCGGGTGCTAGAATAGAGCATATAGAAAGAAGATTGTACGACAACAAGGATGACCCCGACATAATAATATTTCACGCCGGGACCAACAATCTGCATGGATCTACCTCTCCAGATGACATAATGAAGGATATGAAGCACCTCGTTCACACTGCAAAAGAGCTGTACCCTCAAGCTACATTATGCGTGAGTGGTATACTACGACGAAGGGATGAAGATTTAAGATATATTGACGCAGTGAACACTACGCTGGACTGGATTTGTCAACAAAATGGATGCATCTTCATCGACGGTAATGCCTGGCTTGGAGAAGAGGACCTGGGAAGAGATGGACTCCACTTCAATCGAACAGGTTCAGCAAAGTTCAGCAGTCTTCTGGGCAGAGTCATCAACCATCTAGACCGAAAAAACGCAGAGCAGTAACCAGCGGTTCAGGTAAAAGTAAAAATTCTTCAATTAATGAGGTACCTAGCCTTACCATAAATAGCTGTATAGCAGTAACCTCAATTATTACTGAAATCTCCTCTTCAATGAATAAAGATAATTGTAATAATAGCTATTTCCAAAGCCAAAACAATAACTTATTAAACATATTTCACCAGAATATCCAGAGCGTTAGAAACAAGCTGCTTGATATAGAACTGCTGCTTGAGAGTGATTTAAAATACGTAGACGTCCTATGTTTAACTGAGCACTGGCTGAACAGCAATGAACTGTCTGAATTTAAATTTGAAAAATTTAGCGTTACACATGGTTATTGCAGAAACAAAAGAAAAAATGGAGGATCCCTAATCATGATAAGAAATGGAATCAAAGCAAAACCAGTCATAATCTTTGAACCCCAAAACATAGAAGAACATTTCGAAGCTAGCATAATTGAGGTGGAAAACAAACTTATTATTATTTGCATTTATAGGAACCCTAAAAGTGAACTAAGCATTCTTCTGGATAGGCTTGAGGTCATCTTACACCACTTTCATAAATTAAACAAGAACGTGATCCTACTCGGGGACTTAAATATAGACTTTCTGAAAAATAACAGTGAAAAACTAAAACTCATAACTACACTGAATTGCTATGGACTGAAACCATTGATAGATGTACCAACCAGAGTCACCAAAGCAACAAAAAGTGCCCTAGATCAAATTGCAATCACTAAAGATATCACCTATAATAAAGTAAATATATTAGAAACCCATCTCTCTGACCATTATGCACAGACAATTGCAATTAACTGGCACTACCAAGATGCAAAAGAAAACAAGTGCAGTGTATTTAAAGAAACCCGTTTACAAAAACAGGAAAATGTAAAATACTTTTGCCATATGCTTGAAAATGAAGAATGGGAGGGAACCTATCAGGAATCAACACTAAATGCAGCGTATACTTCCTTTATAAATACATTTAGATACTATTATGATGCTGCATTCCCGATTGTTAAAGTAAAAGTAAATGATAAAACCCCAAAATGGATAACTAAGGGAATAAGAACCTCGCAAAGTAAACTAAGACTGCTGGGTAATCTACTAAAAAGTAGAAAGGCATCAGAGGAATTGCAATTATTTTATAAGAAATATAAAAAAATATATAGACAAGTAATTATAGCAGCAAAAAAAATGTTTAATAACAGAAAGATTATAAACTCTGAAAACAAACCAAAAGCAATATGGGAAGTGATAAAAAGAGAAACAAACAAAAAGAATCTCACCCTAAAGAACATCAGTCTCAAGCAAGGAGGGAAAAATGTAACACAGCCCAAGCAAGTGGCAAATTCATTCAACGAATACTTCACAAATATTACTAAAAATGTACAACACCCTAATAATTTGTCAATATCACACAGTACAAGTTTTAAAATAATTAATGAAAAATCTCTATACCTCAGTCCTGTTACTGAAAGCGAATTGTTAGACATAATAAAACAGCTAAAAAACAAAAAATCATGCGCTTTAGATGAGAGCTCAAATTTTATTATTAAAAAATGTGGCAGGTTCATCATCAAGCCACTATGTTATATTGTTAATGAATCTCTGAGAAGCGGAGAATTTCCAAAACAACTAAAGATATCTAAAATTATACCAATCTATAAGAAGGGAAAGACTGACGAAGTAAACAATTATAGACCTATAGCTCTCATTTCAGTTTTTTCAAAGATACTTGAAAAAGTAATGTACAGACAACTAACCAAATTCCTGAACAAATTTAATATTATCACCAAATGCCAATTTGGCTTTCAAACAAACAAGTCCACTAATATGGCAATAATAAACTTTGTAGATAGTATATACGACATGCTAGATAAAAGTGAAATCGGGGTGGGAGTGTTTCTAGATTTATCTAAAGCATTTGACATGGTGGACCACAAGTTGCTGTTGGACAAACTGTGGAACTATGGAGTAAGGGGTATTCCATACAATTGGTTTAAAACCTATCTGGAAGGTAGAGAACAACTGGTTGAGATCGAATTCAATGATGTGAGAAACCAAAAAATTGGGAAAGCACACTCGAGCAAAAGAAATGTAACATCGGGAGTACCACAGGGATCAATCTTAGGTCCTCTTCTATTTTTATTGTACATAAATGACTTACCGCATTGCTTAAAAGATATTTCTGAAGTAAAGCTAACACTTTTTGCAGACGATACAAGCATATTTATAAGCGGAAAAGAAAGTACTGACCTGGAAACAAAAATAACAGCAGTAATAAAAGCCATGTTAACCTGGTTCAAAACTAACAAACTTCTGATAAATGAAGCAAAAACAGTAGCAATTAATTTCCAGCACAAAAACAACAAAAGCATAACTACTCCGGGAATCATGCTTGGGTCAAAAACTATAAAGTATGAGTCAGAAACAAAATTTTTGGGGTTATGGATTGACTTAAACCACTCTGTAAATAGTCATCTCATCTTCAAGCTTCAAAAGAGAGCGATAAGAACCATGATTGGTATCCCAAGAAAAGAAAGCTGCAGGAAACATTTTAAGTATCTAAAAATATTAGCAGTCCCCTGTGTTTATATAAAAGAAATTCTAAATAAAACTAAACTCCACCAACATAAGCATAACACGAAACTATACGAGAGATCCTTCAAATATAATTGTTTAAAATTGTATAATGTCTTACCTCCTTATCTAAGGGACTTAGCAACAATTAAATCATTTAAAACTGAAATTAATAAAGTCTTACTTACAAAACAGTTCTATACAATTGATGAATTTAGCAGATACTGTAATGACATGAATAAACGCCCTAAAGAAGATATAGTAGCCCAGATATAAAAATGTAAGTGCCAAATGCTTAATAGAATATTATTTAATGTACATACTACTCTGGTGGAGATACTGTGCTGCTCTGTTTTCTGTCCACAGGAGCTAAGATGCCAAAATGGAAAGATGATCTTCATTCAAGAATGCAACCGCCACTCTGCACTAATCAGAATGTGCTAGTATATAGTATTTTGTTGTATTATCACTATTTAATACATGTATATATTCCTACTATATTGACGAAACCAAAAATTTGTACAAATTCTTATGGTGAATAAATCTGAATCTGAATCTGAAGATTACTTGGAAATAATTAATTTAATGGGATATTTATACAAATTTCATATATTTTATTACTTATTAAGATAGACCGAAAAACTAGGAAGCAAAAATCCAAATGTATTTATACTATAGGTTAAATTACCTATTTGTAAAAATCTATAAATTAATATACAAAAGACAAGTTTAATGGTTGTAGCTTTTAATTATATAATTGTAATAATAGGAAAAAGGAGGTGATGTTCTACAGTAAAGGATGATTGCCACAATCATGGGCGAGGTTGGGGCCCATGGTTTTTATTTAAAACTCTTTGCCCATAATCTGCTTTAAGCAGAGAAAGAATTGCAGAGAAAGATACATTTTAAATAATATTAAGTATATTTTGCTCTTTAAAGGAGATTCTTTAAAAGAAAATTAAAGAAAACCCTTTATTAAATATCAATCAGTCTCTAGGTTATTTCATATAATTATCATATTGCACCTACTGGAGTAATTAGGTATTGCTAATAGAAGATGGAAGTGCACATGTAATTGGCAGTAATAATATACCCATATTTATTTGAGAGATAGATTGGGTATAAATAAGTGCACATACTTATGAATTTAAAAAAAATTAATTGCAATGACTTGCAATCTCTGATAATATGTTTAAGTGGAGGATCTGATCTAAAATCATGTATAACCATTAAGTAGGGTAGATAACATGCATTGCCTATATCATCTACATAATCCTTTAAAATTAAAGTTATTTTTCCACAAGCAATCTTCGGATATATAAGTTTAAATTAACATCGGCAGCAGAATTTTCAACAAAATAGAAATATAAGTCTTAAAAACTAGGACAACTCAGCTACAAGATTACCTGGAAATATTTAATTTCATGGGATATTTATAGAAAAATCATATATTTTAATACTTATTAAGATAGACCGAAAAACTAGGAAGCAAAAATCCAAATATATTTATACTATAGATTAAATTACCTATTTGTAAAAATCTATACATTAATATACAAAAGACCAGTTTAAAGTTGTAGCTTTTAATTATATAATTGTAATAATAGGAAAAAGGAGACGATGCTCTACAGTAAAGAATGATCGCCACAGTCATGGGCGAGTTTGGGGCTTATGGTATTTTAATTAAAATTCTGCTTTCCCTATAAGCTACTTTAAGCAGATAAAGAATTGCAAAATTTCCAGATACATTTAGATAATATTAAGTATATTTTGCTCTTTAAAGGAGATTCTTTAAAAGAAAATTAAAGAAATCCCTTTATTAAATATCAATCAGTCTGTAGGTTAATTGTATATAATTATCGTATTGCAGCTACTGGATTAATTAGGTATTGCTAACAGAAGATGGAAATACACATGTAATTGGCAGTAATAATATACCCATATTTATTTGAGAGATAGATTGGATTATAATAAGTGCACATACTTATGAATTTAAAAAAAATTAATTGCAATGACTTGCAATTTCTGATAATATGTTTAAGAGGAGGATCTGATCTAAAATCATGTATAACCATTAAGTAGGGTAGATAACATGCATTGCCTATATCATCTACATAATCCTTTAAATTTAAAGTTAATTTTCCATAAGCATTCTTCAGATATATATGTTTAAATTAACATAGGCAGCAGAATTTTCAACAAAATGGAAAATTAGGACAACTCGACTACAAGATTACTTGGAAATAATTAATTTAATGGGATATTTATACAAATATCATATTTTTTATTACTTATTAAGATAGACCGAAAAACTAGGAAGCAAAAATCCAAATGTATTTATACTATAGGTTAAATTACCTATTTGTAAAAATCTATAAATTAATATACAAAAGACAAGTTTAATGGTTGTAGCTTTTAATTATATAATTGTAATAATAGGAAAAAGGAGGTGATGTTCTACAGTAAAGGATGATTGCCACAATCATGGGCGAGGTTGGGGCCCATGGTTTTTATTTAAAACTCTTTGCCCATAATCTGCTTTAAGCAGAGAAAGAATTGCAGAGAAAGATACATTTTACATAATATTAAGTATATTTTGCTGTTTAAAGGAGATTCTTTAAAAGAAAATTAAAGAAATCCCTTTATTAAATATCAATCAGTCTCTAGGTTATTGCATATAATTATCATATTGCAGCTACTGGAGTAATTAGGTATTGCTAATAGAAGATAGAAATGAACATGTAATTGGCAGTAATAATATACCCATATTTATTTGAGAGATAGATTGGATAAAAATAAGTGCACATACTTATGAATTTAAAAAAAATTAATTGCAATGACTTGCAATCTCTGATAATATGTTTAAGAGGAGGATCAGATCTAAAATCATGTATAACCATTAAGTAGGGTAGATAACATGCATTGCCTATATCATCTACATAATCCTTTAAAATTAAAGTTAATTTTCCACAAGCATTATTCAGATGTATATGTTTAAATTAACATAGGCAGCAGAATTTTCAACAAAATGGAAATATAAGTCTTAAAAATTAGGACAACTCGGCTACAAGAATGCTTGGAAATAATTAATTTAATGGGAAATTTATAGAAAAATCATACATTTTAATACTTATTAAGATAGACCGAAAAACTAGGAAGCAAAAATCCAAATGTATTTATACTATAGGTTAAATTACCTATTTTTAAAAATCTATACATTAATATACAAAAGACAAGTTTAATGGTTATAGCTTTTAATTATATTATTGTAATAATAGAAAAAAGGAGGTGATGTTCTATAGTAAAGGATGATCACCACAGTCATGGGCGAGGTTGGGGCCCATGGTATTTTATTTAAAATTCTGCTTTCCCTATAATCTGCTTTAAGCAGAGAAACAATTGCAAAATTTCCAGATACATTTTATATAATATTAAGTATATTTTGCTCTTTAAAGGGGATTCTTTAAAAGAAAATTAAAGAAATCCCTTTATTAAATATCAATCAGTCTCTAGGTTAATTTCATATAATTATCATATTGCAGCTACTGGAGTAATTAGGTTTTGCTAATAGAAGATGGAAAGGCACATATATTTGGCAGTAATAATATACGCATAATTATATTGAGAGATAGATTGGATAATAATAAGTGCACATACAAATGAATTTAAATAAAATGAATTGCAATGACTTGGAATTTCTTATAATACGTTTAAGAGGAGGATCTGTTCTAAAATCATGAATAACCATTAAGTAGGATAGAACACTTGCATTGACTATATCATTCACATACTCCTTTAAAATTAAAGTTATTTTTCCACAAGCAATCTTCGGATATATAAGTTTAAATTAACATCGACAGCAGAATTTTCAACAAAATAGAAACATAAGTCTTAAAATCTAGGACAATTCAGCTACAAGATTACCTGGAAATAATTAATTTAATGGGATATTTATACAAAAATCATATATTTTAATACTTATTAAGATAGACCGAAAAACTAGAAAGCAAAAATCCAAATGTATTTATACTATAGGTTAAATTACCTATTTGTAAAATTCTATACATTAATATACAAAATTCAAGTTTAATGGTTGTAGCTTTTAATTATTTAATTGTAATAATAGGAAAAAGGAGACGATGCTCTACAGTAAAGAATGATCGCCACAGTCATGGGCGAGTTTGGGGCTTATGGTATTTTAATTAAAATTCTGCTTTCCCTATAAGCTACTTTAAGCAGATAAAGAATTGCAAAATTTCCAGATACATTTAGATAATATTAAGTATATTTTGCTCTTTAAAGGAGATTCTTTAAAAGAAAATTAAAGAAATCCCTTTATTAAATATCAAACAGTCTGTAGGTTAATTGCATATAATTATCGTATTGCAGCTACTGGATTAATTAGGTTTTGCTAATAGAAGATGGAAAGGCACATATAATTGGCAGTAATAATATACGCATAATTATATTGAGAGATAGATTGGATAATAATAAGTGCACATACAAATGAATTTAAATAAAATGAATTGCAATGACTTGGAATTTCTTATAATACGTTTAAGAGGAGGATCTGTTCTAAAATCATGAATAACCATTAAGTAGGATAGAACACTTGCATTGACTATATCATTCACATACTCCTTTAAAATTAAAGTTATTTTTCCACAAGCAATCTTCGGATATATCAGTTTAAATTAACATCGGCAGCAGAATTTTCAACAAAGTAGAAATATAAGTCTTAAAAACTAGGACATCTCAGCTACAAGATTACCTGGAAATATTTAATTTCATGGGATATTTATAGAAAAATCATACAGTTTAATACTTATTCAGATAGACCGAAAAAATAAAAAGCAAAAATCCAAATG
Organism: Metallyticus violacea; assembly: GCA_030762175.1. Classification (NCBI taxonomy): domain Eukaryota; kingdom Metazoa; phylum Arthropoda; class Insecta; order Mantodea; family Metallyticidae; genus Metallyticus; species Metallyticus violacea. The sequence continues at coordinate 139,489,535 of CM060835.1, read as the reverse complement.
TTTTTATACTATAGGTTAAATTACCTATTTGTAAAAATCTATACATTAATATACAAAATTCAAGTTTAATGGTTGTAGCTTTTAATTATTTAATTGTAATAATAGGAAAAAGGAGGTGATGTTCTACAGTAAAGAATGATTGCCACAGTCATGCGCAAAGGTTCGGGCCCATGGTTTTTTATTTAAAATTCTTTCCCCATAATCTGCTTTAAGCAGAGAAAGAATTGCAGAGAAAGATACATTCTACATAATATTAAGAATATTTTGCTCTATAAGGAGATTCTATGAAAGAAAATTAAAGAAATCCCTTTATTAAATATCAATCAGTCTCTAGGTTAATTGCAATAATTATCATATTGCAGCTACTGGAGTAATTAGGAATTGCTAATAGAAGATGGAAAGGCACATATAATTGGCAGTAATAATATACCCATAATTATATTGAGAGATAGAAAAGATTATAATAAATGCACATACAGATGAATTTAAAAAAAATCAATTGCAATGACTTGGAATTTCTTATAATACGTTTAAGAGGAGGATCTGATCTAAAATCATGTATAACCATTAATTACGGTAGAATACTTCCATTGGCTATATCATCTACATACTACTTTAAAATTAAAGTTATTTTTCCACAAGCATTCTTCGGATATATAAGTTTAATTAACATCGCCAGCAGAATTTTCAACAAAATAGAAATATAAGTCTTAAAAACTAGGACAACTCAGTTACAAGATTACCTGGAAATAATTAATTTCATGGGATATTTATAGAAAAATCATACATTTTAATACTTATTAAGATAGACCGAAAAACTAGGAAGCAAAAATCCAAATGTATTTATACTATAGGTTAAATTACCTATTTATAGAAATCTATAAATTAATATACAAAGACAAGTTTAATGGTTGTAGCTTTTAATTATATAAATGTAATAATAGGAAAAAGGAGGTGATGTTCTACTGTAAAGAATGATTGCCAGAATCATGGGCGAGGTTGGGGCCCATGGTTTTTATTTAAAACTCTTTCCCCATAATCTGCTTTAAGCAGAGAAAGAATTTCAGAGAAAGATACATTTTACATAATATTAAGTATATTTTGCTCTTTAAAGGAGATTCTTTAAAAGAAAATTAAAGAAATCTCTTTATTAAATATCAATCAGTCTCTAGGTTATTGCATATAATTATCATATTGCAGCTATTGGAGTAATTAGGTATTGCTAATAGAAGATGGAAAGGCACATATAATTGGCAGTAATAATATACGCATAATTATATTGAGAGATAGATTGTATAATAATAAGTGCACATACAGATGAATTTAAATAAATGAATTGCAATGACTTAGAATATCTTACAATAGGTTTAAGACGAGGATCGGTTCTAAAATCATGAATAACCATTAAGTAGGATAGAACACTTGCATTGACTATATCATTCACATACTGCTTTAAAATTAAAGTTATTTTTCCACAAGCATTCTTCCGATATATAAGTTTAAATTAACATCGGCAGCAGAATTTTCAACAAAATAGAAATATAAGTCTTAAAAACTAGGACAACTCAGCTACAAGATTACCTGGAAATATTTAATTTCATGGGATATTTATAGAAAAATCATATATTTTAATACTTATTAAGATAGACCGAAAAACTAGGAAGCAAAAATCCAAATGTTTTTATACTCTAGATTAAATTACCTATTTGTAAAAATCTAAACATTAATATACAAAATTCAAGTTTAATGGTTATAGCTTTTAATTATTTAATTGTAATAATAGGAAAAAGGAGGTGATGTTCTACAGTAAAGGATGATTGCCACAGTCATGGGCGAGGTTGGGGCCCATGGTTTTTTATTTAAAATTCTTTCCCCATAATCTGCTTTAAGCAGAGAAAGAATTGCATAGAAACATACATTTTACATAATATTAAGTATATTTTGGTCTTTAAAGGAGATTCTTTAAAAGAAAATTAAAGAAATCCCTTTATTAAATATCAATCAGTCTCTAGGTTAATTGCATATATTTATCATATTGCAGCTACGGGAATAATTAGGTATTGCTAATAGAAGATGGAAAGGCATTTATAATTGGCACTAATAATATGCCCATAATTATATTGAGAGATAGATTGGATTATAATAAATGCACATACAATTGAATTTAAAAAAAATCAATTGCAATGACTTGGAACTTCTTATAATATGTTTAAGAGGAGGATCTGATCTAAAATCATGTATAACCATTAAGTAGGGTGGAATACTTGCATTGACTATATCATCTACATACTCCTTTAATATTAAAGTTATTTTTCCATAAGCATCTTCGGATACATAAGTTTAAATTAACATCGGCAGCAGAATTTTCAACAAAATAGAAATATAAGTCTTAAAAATTAGGACAACTCGGCTACAAGATTACTTGGAAATAATTAATTTAATGGGATATTTATACAAATATCATATATTTTATTACTTATTAGGATAGACCGAAAAACTAGGAAGCAAAAATCCAAATGTATTTATACTATAGGTTAAATTACCTATTTTTAAAAATCTATAAATTAATATACAAAAGACAAGTTTAATGGTTGGAGCTTTTAATTATATAATTGTAATAATAGGAAAAAGGAGGTGATGTTCTACAGTAAAGGATGATTGCCACAATCATGGGCGAGGTTGGGGCCCATGGTTTTTATTTAAAACTCTTTCCCCATAATCTGCTTTAAGCAGAGAAAGAATTGCAGAGAAAGATACATTTTACATAATATTAAGTATATTTTGCTCTTTAAAGGAGATTCTTTGAAAGAAAATTAAAGAAATCCCTTTATTAAATATCAATCAGTCTCTAGGTTAATTGCATATATTTATCATATTGCAGCTACGGGAATAATTAGGTATTTCTAATAGAAGATGGAAAGGCACATATAATTGGCAGTAATAATATACCCATAATTATATTGAGAGATAGATTGGATGATAAGTGACCATACCGATGAATTTTAAAAAATTAATTGCAATGACTTGGAATTACTTATAATATGTTTAAGGGGAGGATCTGTTCTAAAATCATGAATAACCATTAAGTAGGGTAGAATACTTAAATCGAATATATCATCTACATACTCCTTTAAATACTAAAGTTATTTTCCTGCAAGCTTTCTTCTGATATATAAGTGTAAATTATCATCGGCAGCAGAATTTTCAATAAAAAACAATCACAAGTCTTAAAAACAAGGACAACTCAGCCACAAGATTACCTGGAAATAATTAATTTCATGGGATATTTATAGAAAAATCATATTTTTTAATACTTATTATAATAGATCGAAAAACTAGGAAGCAAAAATGCAAATGTATTTATAGTATAGGTTAAATTACCTATTTGTAAAAATCTATTCATGAATATACAAATGACAAGTTTAATGGTTGTAGCTTTTAATTATATAATTTTAATTATAGGAAAAAAGGAGGTGATGTTGTACAGTTAAGAATGATCGCCACAGTCATGGGCGAGTTTGGGGCCCATGATTTTGAATTAAAATTCTCCTTTCCCTATAATCTGGTATAAGCAGAGAAAGAATTGCATTGCATTGAAAGAAGATATATTTTATATAATATTAAGTATATTTTGCTCTTTAAAGGAGATTCTTTAAAAGAAAATTAAAGAAATCCCTTTATTAAATATTACTCAGTCTCTAGGTTAATTACATATAATTATTGAATGCAGTCACATGAGCTAAGTAGTAATTGTTAATGGAAGATGGAAAGGCATTTTGAATTGGGAGGAATAATATACACATATTTATATTAAAGTACAGATTGGGAATAATTAATAACAGCACATACCGATGAATTTTAGCAAAATTAATTGCAATGTCTTGGAATTACTGATAATACGTATAAGAGCAAAAATGTGCTCTAAAATAATGATAACCATTAATTAGGGTAGAATACCTATATTTACCATGTCATCTTCATACTGCTTTAAATATTAAAGTTATTAATCTGCAAGCATTCTTCAGATATATAAGTGTAAATTAACATAGGCACATCATTTTTCAACAAAAACCATAATAAGTCTTAAAAAGGAGAACCACTCAGCAACAAATTGCATGGAAATAATTAATTTCATACGATATTTATAGAAAAATCATATATTTTAACGGTTATGTTAGGCAAATACCTATTTCTAAAAATCTATACATGAATATACAAATGAAAATTTTAATGGTTGTAGCTTTTAATTATTTAATTTTAATAATAGGAAAAAGGAGGTGATGTTCTACAGTAAAGGATGATCGCCACAGTCATGGGCAAGGTTGGGGCCCATGATTTTTGAATTAGAATTTTCCTTTCCCTATAATCTCGCATAAGTAGAGGAAGAATTGCAAAATTTGCAGATACATTGTATATAATATTAAGTATATTTTGCTCTTTAAAGGACATTCTTTAAAGAAAGTTAAAGAAATCCCTTTATTAAATATTAATCAGTCTCTAGGTTAATTACACATAATTATCTTATTGCAGCTACTTGAACTAATTAGTTATTGCTAATAGAAGATGGAAAGGCACAAATAATTAGCAGTAATAATATACCCATATTTATATTGAGAGATAGATTGGATAATAATAAGTGCACATACCAATGAATTGTAAAAAAATCAATTGCAATGACTTGGAATTACTTATAATACGTATAAGAGGAAGATCTGTTCTAAAATCATGAATAACCATTAAGTAGGGTAGAATACTTCCATTTACCATATCATCTACATACTCCTTTAAATATTATAGTTATTATTCTATAAGCATTCTTCAGATATATAAAATAAATTATCATAGGCAGCAGATTTTTAAAAAAAAGGAATTATAAGTCGTAAAAACTAGGACAATTCAGCTACAAGATTACATGGAAATAATTAATTTCGTAGGATATTTATAGAAAAATCATATAACACTTTGTATGATAGACAGGAAAACTAGGAAGCAAAAATACAAATGTATTTATACTATAGGTTAAAATACCTATTTCTGAAAATCTATACATGAATATAGAAATGACAAGTTTAATGGTTGTAGCTTTTAATTATATGATTTGAATAAAAGGAAAAAAGGAGCTCATGTTGTACAGTAAAGGATGATGCCCACAGTCATGGGCAAGATTGGGGCCCATAATTTTTGAATCTGAATTCCCCTTTCCCAATAATCTGGAATAAGCAGGATAAAGAACTGCAAAATTTCCAGATACATTTATTATAATATTAAGTATATTTTGCTCTTTAAAGGAGATTCTTTAAAAGAAAATTAAAGAAACATTTTTTTAAATATTAATCAGTCTCTAGGTTAATTACATATAATTATCCTATTGCAGCTACATGAGCTAATTAGTTATTGCTAATAGAAGATGGAAAGGCACAAATAATTGGGAGAAATAATATACCCATATTTATATTTCTCTTAATGGAGGCGGTACATGAGGAAGGAGGAGTGCCACAAGCAATGGCAGGTGGGTGCCATGTCTATTTTGCTTTCTACGAACTTCATGGTTATCAAGATAAAAAGTCATCAGCACATGCTATTGCGTTGATAGTGCCAAATAATTTTAAAGTACCTGTGCAATACTTATTAAATTTTAAAGGTACAAAATGTGTCATAAGCATATGAGTGCAATACAGTATTTGCAAATAACAGATTTTGCAGTGTAGTCTTGTAATATAATTATTATGAAATTTAAAAAAATATTTATAAAGATTGCAATATAAGCCGTTGGATGGACGTCACCAGGAACAGGCTAGTAGGCGAACACTCGGTAGTTTCACATAAATTGGTAATCGGAGAAAAAGTTTTCAGCACATGCCATTGCTTTTAAAGTGCCCAAAATATTTACATAATACATGTGGCATTATTATTACACAATCAAATGCATATTGGTGTCTTCTGCATGTGAATCCATTTAATATAAATTTTCTTTGTAGTCTTCAGATATTTTTATTTAATTTTCTTAATTTCTCTTAATGGAAGCAGTACATCAGGAAGGAGGATCGCCACAAGCTATGTCAGGTGGGTGCCCTGGCTATTTTGCTTTTTTACATACATCATGGTTATCAAGAGAAAAAGTCCTCAGTACATGCTATTGCTTAAATAGTGCCCAATAAATTTAAAGTACATGTGCAGTTCTTATTAATATCTAAAGAGAGAAAATGTGTCTTCAGCATATGAATGGAATATAGTGCTTGCAAGTTATGGAATTTGCAGTGTGATCTTCTAATATTTCTTCAGAAATTTCCAAAAATATTTTTAAAGAGGCAGTAAAAATGTTGGATGGCCACCACCAAGAATGGCTATGTAGGCGAATACTGGTTTGTTTCTCATAAATTAATTGGTAATCAGAGAAAAATTTTTCAGCTCTTGCTATTGCCAAAATAGTGCTCCCAAAATATTTACAAAATGGTGTCTTTTGCACGTGAATGCAATATGACATGTAGAATTTGCTGTCATAAGATATTATCTATTTAATTTTCTTCATTTTCTTTAATGCAGGCGGTACACGAGGAAGGAGGACTGCCACATGTAATGGCAGGTGGTACCATGGCTATTTTACTTTTTCATGAACATTTATCAGAGAAAAAGTCCTTATTACATGCTATTGCTTCAATAGTGCCCAATATTTTTAAAATACATGTGCAGTTCTGATTTATGTTTTATAATTAGAAAATGTGTCACACGCATATAAATGGAATAAAAAATATGGAATATGCATTCTTATATGTAAATATTTTTTTTGAAATCCCAAATATGTTCTTAATTTAGCAATACACACGGAATAAAGACTGCAATAAGCGATGATGGGTGGTTGCCATGTCTGTTTTGTTTTTCACATGTAGAATGGTAATGAGTGAAAAGTCCTCAGCACATTGCTATTGCTTCAATGGAGTCAAAATGTTATCATAATGCATATTAAGCTCTTATTTTTATCTAAAATGAGAAATGTGCCATTAGAATATGAATGTAATATAAAACATGTAATTTTGGAATCTTGTCTTCTGGTATATTTTATGAAATCCCTCAAAATATTCTTAATGGAGGTGACAAAAGCGGTTGGAGGACATACACCAGCAATGCCGGGTGTGTGCCATTCTAGTTTTATACACATTAATTCAAAGGCTTATTAGAGAAAAAGTCGTTAGCACCGATTCAATAGTGCTTAAAATATTTTTAAAATACGTGTGCTATTATTATTATTATTATTATTATTATTATTATTATTATTATTATTATTATTTCAATTGAAAAAATCAAGTCTTGAAATTGCATTGTTGCTCTCTTATATATTTTATGAATTTTCCCACAATATTTTTTTTAAGCGGTACACCAGAAAGGACGACGGCCACAAAAATAGGCGGATATATACCATTGTTATTTTCTTTCATTGATATTGAAGTTATTCAGAAAAATTCTTCAGCCTATGTTATTGATTCAAATGTGCTGAAACTTTTTTCAAAAGTACATGTGAATTTAATATTATATAACAAAAATTGTGTCTACAGTATATTACATGAAATAAGAAATATGGAATTTGCATTGCTGACTACAATAAATTTTATATTTCCTACAAAAGTTCATATAGAAGGCAGTTCCCACGAATGGAGGTTTTCCACAAAGAGTGGCGGATGGGCGCATTTTCTATTTTCTGGCAAAAATATCTACCAATATAAACCGGATCTTTCCTTTCCCCTAGTCCGAACATATTTACCTCTTTAACCCAGTTTAATTTAGTTGTTTATTACCTCGGTGCCTTATGCACTCATGCAAATTCCTCCGAGTCGTTTTCCACCTCTGCAACCCATAACTTTATGGTTGTATTTTGTATCTGGTGTCTATAGCATTTGGCTGGAAGTGTTAATTGTCTCCCTGCATTAATCTAGGCCAGCATTTTAACGTTCTTGTTTTACTATTAATCGCATTTTCATAGCAACACACTTTCCTCGTGATCCCGCAGTTTGACGCTCCTTTGGAGTGCCCTAGAATCTTGCTCCAAAAATAGTTTTGAATTTTATTTACATGTTCAGCTCTTCCCCACCTCAATATATAGCAGAATAGACAATCATAGCATTGTACGCAATTTCTAGGTATCTACTGGTATATCTTGAACTCGAGTCAGAACACGAAGTAACTCATTTACTTGACTTGGTGTTTTACAATTAATAACAGATAAGTGAACACATATTAAATGATTACTCCCAAATAATTTTTGAAAATTGGTATTTATTTCTCATCTGTTATATATGCAGCCATTTGTTTTAATATCATAATTTTAGTTCTCTTAACATTTACCACCATACTCCATTTCAAGCAATAATCTTTTAGAATGTTAATGTTTTTCTTCAAATCACTTGTCGTTAGAGATAAAATAGTCACCATAAAAAGCACAGGAATGACTGCTTTGTCCATTTCAGAAGATTTTATTTCCGTCGCTAACAGAACACGCGAACTATCATATACATATAAATAGACTGAACAATGACGGAGATGAACGTTGCACTCCAATGTATTGTTTTAGTATCTTAAAAATGGATTTTACTTTGCTATATATGCGTGATATACCATTCTGGCACGGTTTACCAACAGATCATCTCTCTGAACATTGTCGAAGGCTATCTTAAATTGAACAAATACACAGTATAGTTTATCTCATTTTAAGTTTATAAATTCTATATTCTGTGGACTTTAAAATAAATAAATTATAAATTCACTGTAGAAAACCATTCTCTGGAATATGCGAAAATATACCCTGTCCCTAACAATCCAATCCCATATAATGGACCCTATTTCTACCTTCTGCCACTCTAGTGCGAAACTCCGGTGTTTAGTTATTAACACAATCTAAAATTCCCATTTTGAAAAAGAAGCAATTTTAGAAGCTATTTAAAACTATAATAATGTCAATTTACACATATGGAGTTTTATTAAAGCTACACAGTATCTTTAGTTTACTTTTAGCATAGTAATCCCAAAAATAATTGGTTACCGTAATTTTCACAATGACTCGTCTATAAAAGGATCTTTGCAACAAACTTTGTGAAATGATAAGTCCCACAAAGAGGATAATTTTTTGTCATACAACCGATGTTGGCTGTTGCGTTGTTTAGGATTCACTTGATTGACAAGACAACGCTCAAAGTTACATACGCTCGTTTATTGCTATAAGAACAGTGCAAATTAAATGAAAAAGTAAATCAAAGAAGGCCTTCAAAGTGTCCACCTTCTGCATTCACGACATCGTCGTTCCATTGACTGACGTACCCTCTCAACATGCGGTATCGTGTATGAGCAATGCTTTCCCGACATAAACGACACTCTTCATGCTCCCAATGAGAGGTCAAGCGGCATTAAGTCGGGCGATCACGGTGGCCATGTAACAGGTGCTCCTCTTCCTATCCACTTCTACCTGTAGGTGTTGAAAAGTTTTCTTACAGTCTGATTGAAGTGTGGTGGAGCCCCTTCATGCTAGAACCATATTCTCCTTCGCGAAGCAAGCTGCACATTCTCCATCAGCAGTGGCACTGATTGAAGGTCCGCAAAGGACACCGCTCCGTTTAAATGTGGTATCAACATGACCGGCCCTAGCAGCTTATCACCAATAATTCCTGCCCAGGTGTAAAATTGCTACTGATGAACTATCATGAGAGTTATCATCATCCCAGAGGAGAAAGTTCTTACTGTTGAAGTAAACTGCGTCATTCATAAACACAAATACCACTTACAGTAATAATAAAAACATCAAAGCTACGTGTATTAGGTGCGGTTTACTGTCTCGCATGAAGAGAACGTGAGTTTTAAATGCAGAATCGGCGATACAGCGTTGTACAAATCACTGGGCAAAGTGCTGATGAGGTCCAAGGTGCTGCACTTTCTGGAGGTGATATGCATGATGCCTTTGTTCTCGCAACACTTAGTAAACTGAAGATTGACTTGTGCCTATAGCATGGGCAAAGGCACACGTGCTAATGGAGAGTTCATTACCAACTCTCTCAAGCACTTGTTCTTTAGTCAGTTGTTCTTCAAAGGTAGGTGTTCTTATATTGCGTCTATCCCCACCAATGTGTTTAGGACGCAGACTTCCAAGTTTGCGAAGATGTTAAAAACTTTCGTGCAAACAGTGTGGTATGGATGCTGTCTCCGAGGATGCCGGCGTTATTAAATGCGAAGAGTTTCTCATTTCCTCTGGCCTTCCCGTAACACATGGTCATATCAGTGAGCTCACATAAATCGTAAATGTCTATCCTATCTGACTGATGATAGCAAGCGAATGCAGGTCATGCAATGTGTACCAGTATAGTACCAGTTAGAGGTGTGTAGCTTGCTTGAGTAGTAAACTGTTCGAAAACTTGTAGCAATAGTAATGAACTTTTTAGTGAGCAGTTTTAAAATACACACAAGTGCAACTGTCACTTGGGCCTTACGGCGTACATGCTAATATCGTCCTTGTAACAATCAAAATGTACATACATATAGATCTATGTACACATATACACACACATCGATATACTTACAACACAGGTTTTCTATGAGTAATTTTTATATTATGGCATTGGATGGTTACATAATAATCCTATGCGGATGAAAACATGTTCACATGTTATTGCTTAGAAAGCGGAAGAGAAAAGATAAAAATAACAGTTTGTTTGTGGGAAATGCCAAGATAGTAGTATATGATGGTATAAGGGGAGAATTGGCGTCAGGAAACCACGTTCGAGTTTGAAAGAGTCAGTCAGGAGTTGGAAGAAAGCAGTGTGACAGTGCCATACCATTGGCAGCGTCGTCCCCGGGTCAAAGTGAAAGACAAGTATGGCATCACGTATAAAAAATTATCTAGATAAGTGTTTTCATTCTGCAAACATGTTATTCATAGTAGATTTTTCATTATGAAAACCTACGCTCCATTGTTCCAATCCCATGATCCGATACGTTATGTGTGTTTTTGAGGAAATAGAAGTTGTAATGTGGCGAAGTGGTGAGGGCTCAACTGTGCCAAAATATACGAGGGCCATCCAGAAAGTAAGTCCCAATCGCGCCTGGAGATGGAACCACTTGTCGGATAGGAATGCGCATGCGCAGGAGTAGAGAGGAAGTATGTGGGAATAATGCAGTAAAGTTTCAGCCTTGTGACGGCTGTGGTTACCGCGCTGTGCTAGGAGAAAATGGCTGCTCTGATATTGTCTCCCGCCAACTGCGAGGTTCGTGCAGTCATCCGATGTTTGCACGCTCAAAAGCAAAGTCCAGCAGAGATCCATCGCCAATTGTGTCAAGTGTATGGACACGACATTAGTGCGACAGTATGGTAAGACGATGGTGCAGGCAATTCACTGAAGGACGAACCAATATTCGCGACGACGACCGTAGTGGCCGACCGTCCCTGGTGACGGCAGAAGTGTTGGAAAGTGTGCGGCAAGAAATTGAGCAGAACCGGCGCTTCACAATTTCAGAACTCTCTTGTCAATTCCCCAGATGTCTCGCTCCCTTGTGCACGAAATTGTCCCCCGGAAGCCTCGACACTTCTGCCGTCACCAGGGACGGTCGGCCACTACAGTCGTCGTCGTCGTGAATATTGGTTCGTCCTTCAGTGAATTGCCTGCACCATCGTATTACCATACTGTCGCACTAATGTCGAGTCCATACACTTGACACAATTGGCGATGGATCTCTGCCGGACTTTGCTTTTGAGCGTGCAAACCTCGGATGACTGCACGAACCTCGCAGTTGGAGGGAGACAATATCAGAGCAGCCATTTTCTCCTAGCACGGCGCGATAACCACGACCGTCACAGGCTGAAACTTTACTGCATTATTCTCACATACTTCCTCTCTATTCCTGCGCATGCGCATTCCTATCCGACTAGTGGTGCGATCTCTAGGCGTGATTGGGACTTACTTTCTGGATGCCCCTCGTACATATATACAGACATGAATAGAGGCCTTACCCCTGAGCTTCCCTTCCTTTTACCAACTTCCTCCTCTTCTCTATAGCCATTAACCTTCTGTGTCGGGTCTTCGTTAAAAATATTCCAGAGTTGTGTATCTACCATGCACCAACACTTCCCGGCAGAAGTTCAAACTTCACAAATTGTGGTGGTAAATGCTCATTTCTTAAAATCCCCGTTTCCTTGCATTCTACCAGAATATGCCTCCAGGTATCGCTTTCTTCACACAATGGACAGATTCTTTCTCCCAGAGCTTAACTGTTTTATATCCTTTCCATGTTCCTAATCTGGGTCATGCGAGACCATTTCTTTCTTCTCTCCCATCTACATAACCCCCTTCCCCACATCTGAGGTATTTGAACCTGCAGGTTACGTGATGCTTTTTCTCCGCATTCAGTTTCAGAATTTTGCTTATTTATATCTCGCAAATTTGTTACATATTTTCCAACTATTTCGCATAATTTCCTCTCCCCTTAATCAAATATACCCTAGTTCAATTTTGTCTAAGCCTATAATTTTTTATGCTCAACTCGTATCCCACGCTTCCCTTATTTGATCCGTCAGACAAACTACTTGAAGGCTTGATCCCCCCGTATTATTCTTAACTAGTACTTAATTGTTCTTGTTTTTAAATCCACACTTTCATTAAAGATACCAAACTCTTTAGGAACCCCACAATTTACTGTACCTCTCCCTACTTGAAGCAGCCGTTTGTACCTGATTCAATTCCTCGGCGTTTTCCCAACATTAGATTTCGGCCCCGTACGTCATATCTCACAACCGCCGTATACATCATCTTCATTATTCTCAGGGTGTTTCCGTGGTTCTCATACCTCAGCTGGTAAGGCGGGAGCAACTGCTGTGTGCAGTAGTGCGGTCAATCAAGTGCGCAACTCATGCAATGGAACGTCATAGGACACTGATTGACTACTAAATCATGTGGCTCCTAACCACAACATTGGTTGTACGACAAAAATTATCCTTTTTGCAAGACTTATCCACAAATGTTCTTGAAGCGGTCCTGAATCACGCTGTATTTCTTAAGTTTATCTTAAATATATTTATATTCATTAGCTGAAAATCAGTTTTTATACATCATACATCATCTAATTAAATTTATCTACATTTATACATCATCTAATTAAATTATATGTATGTTATAGTGCTGTCAGCTCCAGCTTACCAACAACAAACTCTAAGAATGGTTTGGGAACGAGCTGTACGCCTATCACATGAAGCTTTCCAAAGCCTGCGATTACAAGATATTTATAGGCACTCTGCATAACTAAGTAAGAAGAATTGTATTGTTATAAAGGATAACACCACTCAAGAAGGCTATTGGTAAGTATTCTGTGCTATTGGATGTTATGTCTTGCATTTCTTCATCCTTATCTCCCACTTGAAAACTTACGGCCAAGTATGAGAGAGGTTTACAGGATGACGCATTAATCTTGCTTACCCAAAATAACTTTTTCTGGTCCGTCAAATGAAAAATTGTTAAAAAAGAGGTGTTTTATCATTATGGGGGAGTTCTTGCTGAGAATATATTGTTTCCGTATTTCCATTAATGTAGAAGATATGGGATAGAGCTTGGCTGTTTTAAATGACACCATGTGCAATTTATTAAAAAATACACTTACCATCTCCAAGAACTATTCATAAATGTATCACACTGTAGTATGTTAGTCAAGAAAACGGTAGATATGGAAAAGATAAATAATGCATGGCTTCTTTTATATTTAGTAGCACTACAGTGAATTTGTTTAGCTAAATCATTTAATTTCTAGGCCCGTTTAAACATTTCATTGATCAATAAATAGTAAAATAAAAATAGATCCATTAGAAACGAAGGCACATCCGACACCTGTGCCCTTTTCGAGCCCTTGGTATAAATAAAATTACAGCTCTCAAATGAAGATAGTATCGCTCTAAAATGCCAACGAATAATAGAGGTTGCAGTCGAGGATTTCGGACAGATGAATGAGGGCTCTACGAACAAGCTACCCCAGCTGCGAAAAAAACAAGTAATTGACGTCCAAAGTCCTTAACATATCTCGAACCCGATAAACGGGTGGCTTAGGAGCCAGAGACCTAGCAGGGTATGAGAGGTCAAGCAAGGCATTAAAAACGACTCATTCGTCGGGTGCCGAGATTGAGCAGTCAATTGGTAGACATTTCCATTAAGTAAAGTGTATCTAAGATAAGAGAGGGGGTTCACCCGACTCCGCGCACAGGCTGGACTCAGGACTCGTAAATTGCAACACGGATTTTCCGGTGATGAATCTGGTTAAGGCGACGAAGCACTGAAGGTCGCACCGAGTCGTACGCAATTTAGCCATAATAGAGTTTGGTCCAGATTACAGAAAGGTAGAGGCGCCAAAGCACCGTCCGGTCAGCTCCCCAGGATATGCCGCTTAATACAGGTAAAAGGCGTAGAGAACATTCATACTGGCCTTTCAGTTATGCTGTATGCGGTGACCAGTTTCCTATGAACAACCAATTCTCTGCGAATTATAAAATGATCGGGCCAAGATGGAGAGAAGGCGAGGAAGAGTACATATGCATAGTATTTTTAAGTATCCTTCAGCATGAAGTCAAATATCGTCAAGTCGGCACGATATAATACAACTGTCCTCGACTTCAGCACGTTCGATACAACTGAACTGATGTATATCCGTGTTCAAGTATGCATGAACATCTTACTGGTAGAGAAAAGTATCAGAATCGTCCTGCAGCATTAGCTATAGCTGTAACATGTCCAAGTAGGAACATTTAACAAAGTTTCGGCGCAACACTGCTAAGCCAACCTTCGGCTGGAATTTGAATTCCAGGTGTTTTTGAATGCCCCATTTGCGACATTAATGTGTGTTTACTTGTCGTTTCATTTGTGTGAAATGCAGCTTCCGTCTTTAAGTGGTGGTCATCCTCTTCTGCCTGTCGTTGCAGCTAACATCAAAACTGCAAGCGCTTTCCTTTATAAGTTTCTGTTAGCTTATGTCCTAACTGCAATTTGTATGAGTTCATAGTCAGTTTCTCTCGCAAAGTTTTTCGCAGTTATTGCCGGCATTTGGAGCTCATGGGACATTTTACTCACCAACTTCTACGGGCTTCTTCTGAATGTCTTTCTCATTCATTTCACATTCTCTTTTCTCACACCAGGACGATCACTTCTCTGCTGAGGGCACAAACTGTACTTTGTGACAGATCCACACACCCCCGCGTGCCTATGATAATTATTAAATATACAGCTTGTAGTAATCAACATGAACATTTTGTGTATTACGAAAATGTATGCATGGCTACCTGGGCATACGCCTATGACAATAGGGAAATGTTTACTTTTGTCATCTTTTGTGCTGCCTCTGCTGGTAATGGCTAAAGCGATGGGTCTCTCTATTATAACAAAGTTAAGTGCATACAGGTGACCGAACAATAGATCCCTTTGTATCTTAGTTGCTGAAGATGCTTCAAAATTGTTAAGGTGAAAGGGGAACAGGTATCAGAGATGAAGTCGTTACATTGTATAATCAAGAGTTCTCCAATAAGGTGCCAAAGAGGCGATGAATTTAAAATTAAGCGTGTTTGGGTGTTCAAAAGTTCAATAGTATTTAAATATTTCAAAGTCTAAGGAAGCCGTGGGCGCTATGCTATAAACCCTGGGAGGTTTTTGTAACCACATGGCGACGTTTTAGATTTCATATATCAGGAGAAACAACCTAGCAAAGGCACGTTTTTCGGTCATACATTCGCTCATTCATACGTACATTTTTGTATACTGGTTCGTTCCTGCGTTTCGTTTGTTCGTTCATTCTCTAATAATCAACATCGCTTTACCAAGTGCAGTAGACGAGAGGCACACAGGTGCAGTATTGTAGCACGCGTCATCAAAGTCATAGAGATAACGAACCAGGTGGCCCATAACTAAGTGTGGTGTGATTAAACATTTCAATGCGTCCAATGAAGCAAGGTTGTGTGATATGAACCACCTCTTTCCATCTCCCACCTCCCGTGACCAATAGATAAGAAATGCTACTTCTCACCCCTGAATGACCCAGAGTATGAAGTGGGAACCCTCGGTCCGACCGCTTTAACTTATAAAATTTGTCATGTCATTGGTAAAGTGACTTCCTGCTTGGTGGCTGTTCACCACATTTATTTAAAAATTTCCGTGGAACATCCTTAGCACACCTGCTGCTATGAAATTCTTAGAAAGCTTTCTCGGCACCGGAAATCGCCATTTTACAACAAACGCCCACTGTATGCTATTTGCGGAAATGCAGTACAAATTTGGAAAGTTTCTCCTCTGAATGGTATATATACCAGAATGATTTTTGGGTAATTAAAATTTGAATATGTTACCGGACTTTATGTAAACCCTGTACTCCAAAAGGAAGCTATTTGCTGATAATGAACGAATTTATTAAAGAAAAATATAATACATATATCGAATAAACCTTTAAATAACTTAAAAATACATTAGTTTAAAATGGAGATACAACAGCAGCAAAACCTGAGAATTTTACTGTAAATGTAGGTACAACGTTGTGACGTTATTCTAATGAAGATAAACTTGTTTTATTCATGTAATAGCATTTAATGAATAACTAATGTTTATTACAATTTCAAACTGTTAAGAGTGCAGTGAGTACAACAATAATGTGTATTGTTGTATAATTAGCGTTAATGTGATAAACAGAGCCCGGAAGTTAGGCAAAATGCCTTTTCTATCTGGGTGGATATATTTAAGAGTCAGATAAAGATTAACATGCTTCCGTACATTTGGGGTCTGTAGGGCCAGTTTTTATTTTGCTCCTACCCTACTTAAAGGTTTAAAACATTATTGATTTATTTATGAATGTTTTGGATCGTTACGGATTTTAAAAAGCACATAATGAATTTCAATATATCGAAGTGAAAAAAGTTATAAAAATTAAATGGCATGTTCACCTCTCAAAAATATCTATTGAGAAAATTGTTATACATTTACTGCTTTCCAAACTGTCAAAAACATCCTCCTCAACCTATTCACTTAAGCTCTTTAGAAAGCAGAACCTTCATTAGTGAAAGGAACGCACGGTTACCTCTGGCATACGAATATCAGGAAATAGAGAAGAAAAGAGAAGGATTGTGGTTTTGAATAGTTTTGGCGAATAAGCTTATAACGATCTGCGCGAGACAATTTCAGGAAATGTGTGGTGGGAGTAACTTCTCAGCTGTATAAATGTAACAAACAATTGCATGCGAGAAACACGAGAGCCGTACAGCTGTGCAATAAAATGTTACAACAAGGTGTACGATAGATACTAACCTGATTCACCTATAAACGCATAAACAGAAAATGAACTCGACCAGAAACCACTGCGCTTCTTATGTTCATTCGCCAGGACTATTCAAAATACTTTACTTTGTCTTAATCAACATTTCCATGATATGCTAAAAGTGAATGTTCTGTTGTAACTGGTATGAATCCTTCCGAAATATGCTCCAATCACTTTTGCGGGAGATTGTTTTTTCATGATGAACAATATTCTCTTTGATAAGCGGCTGACTATGACAGTTGATACCTTAAAAAAAAAAAAAAAAAAAAAAACTTGTTGCTTGTAACCAAGAAAAGTTATCTCAAAGTACTTTAATTGTGTGATAAAGAGATTATTGTCTTAAATGCCTATTTTTATTAATGAGTGATATTGCTTTCTTGTTTTCATCTTTACTAAATACCTATTTTAATTATATTACTGCCTAAGTGAGTTTTTGCATGCCTATTTGTACCAAAATAAATGCCCCGAGCTTCCGTGCTCTGTAATAAATATAAGCATAACAACCGAGCAGTTTACAAAAGAACTAATATAATTGCTTTTGATAAAATATATGCAATTGATTGTTTTTGCCGGTTATTTTACACAACCAAACCCTCTTGGTTAAAATGATAAATTATAATATTAAAAAATTACTGACATTTATTCAGATTTGTGAAATAAAATTTGCAATATTTTATTCGCTGAATGAACGTTTTATTTTTACCCTTTGTAAACAAACGATCTACTACTTGTTACAACATGGCAAACTACCATGACATTTCGAATTACAAGTAACCCATGTCTTTTGCAGTCACATTTTGTTGTATATTAAACAGTTACAGTTAACAGGAAAGTTAACAAACGCTTATTGCATTCTCATAATACCCGGAATAAGAATATAAAACTGCAGTAGTATGGGATTATAAGAGATGGTTTCAAAATTTCATGGACTATGCTGTCATTTGCTCAGCAATTTTAGTAGCTTTTTTAATTTGTTATTTATTTACGGACGCTCTGCAACATCTCAGGTCACCAGCGCCCCATTCAATTCAGGGCGTGAAACGGCCGACAAATTTTGCTCAGAGGTCTCTTCTTTCAGGCTTAAGGTTGTTTTTCGTGCCGTAAATGTACGACACGGGGCCCACAGCTTTACTTTCCTTTCGAAGGAAGACATACTTTGGATTTTTACACCCGAAAAAATCCATCGAACCCGCGATCTTGGGTTTAGGAGGCAAGTATGGTAACCACTGCACCACCAGGACCGACATACTTTAGGAGCCTGTGTACGAAGTTTAACAAAGCTGATTGAGCATACGCATTTATTGTCCTTTTATTTTAATCATCTGATCTGCGCGATTTCGTGATGGATCAGAGCAAAACAGCGACTTCCATCAGCTTTTGTGCAAAACTTCCTGGACAAGGATTAGACAATCGGGGGGGGGGGGGGGTGAATCATAAACAGGTGTTTAAATAGTATCCTCGGAGAACGACGAGCGGAAGGAAAGCCTATTGGCCACACAAGAACTGACATTACTGATAATATTTAATAACTGATTAGTGAGGGTGGACTTCAAACCATTCACGATCTTGCTAATAGGTTATGAGACATACCAACCAATTGATCAATTACCGCCACGGGTGGCAGAGGTTTTTAAGGAGCGGACTAGTGAGCAGCAGGTCTGGGATTAAATCCCACCAGGATCGTCCTCCCTAATTGAAGTTTTTTCCAGGTTTTCCTATGTCCTCATAAATGGCAAATGCCTGAAAGGTACCCTAAAATTAGGCCTGGAACGCTTCCTTCCTTAAAAATAAACAATCATATCCCAGTTTATGGTTTCATTTCTATGTTGTAGTGTCTTAGTAGTAAAACGGGAGTTAAACACTAATAAAAAAAATGATAAATTGGGCTGAGCACTCGTGATACTTCTGACGCTATTAGAAGCACGTCCAGATCCCACCTAAAACACCTCGGGTTACTAACCTGCAAAGATGAGAAGGCTAATGCTAGATTAAGCCGGCCAACCAGGTTACTGATAGCTAGCCGGATGGCCAAACAGCGTATCTACTTTCACCCCGAAAGGAGGGGGTTCGGTTTAGCCTCTAGATGCCGTCCTAATGGAGAAACTCATCAAGGTAGTGCCTTAGCCGTGCACTTGCTGGTTAGGGGATGTATATGCGTTGAACATCACGTCGTTGTCAAATTTGTGCCCTGATTTTCACGGCTGATTAGAAGTAGTAATCCCTTGACATCTACAAGTCGCCTCAAACGAAGCGCCGTGTAATCCAGAGTTATAATTTGCGAGGAAAAGTACATTTATGGTTATGATCCTGAAACAATGAAAAAGTCTAAACTGACCCGAACCGAAAAAGGCAAAACTGTCGCATACACCATACGCCACTGATACCACTGCTTCATCTAATTAACATTTTAACCTCTCCACATTTTGTATATTTTCTTATCCAATTTCCTCGCATATTTATTATTCCAGTGTGCACTTTTATCGCTCCGTAAGACATGTTTAAGATATCAAGTGTTTTAGAAAGGAACTCGGACAAGATATGAACTTCGTTCCCTTTTGGCCGACCTCACAATAAGCAGAAATAACTAAGTGAATTGGCATAATAAATTTTAAGGATAACTGGATCGCTCTCACAGTCACCCAATATTTCCAGTTCCAGCTGCTTGCCGTAGGCAAGTACAGCCAGACGCTCGGTCTAATTATTTGTATATCTGGTTCGAGCCATCATCGTTGCACGAAGGACTATGTAAGACCACATAAATCTCTTGGGGGCACAACACAACAGAATACGTAAGACTATAGGACTCTACATACCTTGCTATCTTCACACTCCTTTTGTCACTTTGATACTAAGGTATTACGTCTTTGGACTCAGCAAAGTTTTTCATTTGCTTTTCCATTAGTTTTGTAATCTCTTTCATTATTATTCTTCTGTAAATAAACTCTTATGAGAAATAAATCGATCTTGTTTTTCAACACTGGCCTGGCATCTTTCGGCTTACAACTAGACCATCTAAAGGTTCCTTGACTTCCGCTTATCTCCGCCGGCACCATGAAGAATATGCTGATTATTTTGATTGTTCACAAAGAATTTGTCTTGGCAGGCCAAGCAATTCCTCATACTACTTTGAGCTGTGCACAGTATTGAGTTTGCGTAAAAACTAAAAATTGTGGTTTTGAGCTTGTAACACTTAAAAAAAAAATGTTTCGTAGTCTCAATAAAAATGTCGTTAACCCCCACCTTGCTCGCCTGATTTTCCCTTTGCTCTGTAATGAAAAATAAACTTAAACGCCAACAGTTTGATGAAATTAAGGTAATCGAAATAGAAACGCAGGTAATCAGTCAATTAGAACATGACTTTCGATATGCATTTTAAAATGGTATTAGGGCCAAGAAAGGCACAAATTGCGGGGAAGGGAACTATTCCGAGAAGAAGGCGATTAATAGGGCCTAAGTTACTTTTTGACCAGATGGCGACTCTAGTTCGCAAAATTTTGGATACCATATATAACTTTTCCTGAATATTTTGAGAATATCACTAGTGAGTAAACTGAAAGTGCATAATTTCTTACAATGTTATGATTTCCATTCAGCAGAAGAACATTATAAATGTTTTCAAGAGAAGAAAGAAAATCTTATAAGCACACATTACTTCTATTCTCATCTACAAGTTGCTTTGCCTATTTCTTGTTTCTAACCTTGTGTTTTTATGTTTCATGTTACAGAGCCGAGGATTTACAGGGAAGAGTTCATAGGGAAGAACAGATGATCAAAATGACTGAATACTTACAAAAAGGAAAAATTACTACTAAAAGCGAGCTATAAATGTATGTCTGCCAAATTATACCTTTACCATCAAAATTAAAAATTTAATGATACTGTGGAACATTATAATGAACAATTATAATTAAAAATTGTGATTCAATGAATTCAATGTCTATTTGTAAAATGAGGAACGATAAAATAAAAATAATATATAGCAAATTTAAAGTCTAACACCACTTTAAATTACCTGCACCCTTTCTTTTCAAAGTCCATGCTATGGACATATTATTTTAGTATAGTTCAGAGTAATCAACATCATGTGTCCTGACTATATAAAGAAAGTCCCAAAATCTGCTACGCAATCAAAGAGAATTGCTGCACCTTAAACATGCCGCAATGTGTTAGCAAAACAAAAGCGTAACGGCATAAGTTCAAATACGCTCCTTATGGGAGCCAGGAGCATAAATAGCTCCTACCCCATCTCCATGTAACAACTTTCCTCTGCATCCTAATAGATTAATTCTAGCGCTCGGCAACACGGCTGCAAACGTAGGACTCACCCGCTCTGGCTTTGGAGATACTGCGTTCAGACTGACAACAAAGCACCCTCTGCACGGTAATAATTGGGTACAAATTCCCCCTAGCGCTTCCCCAATCGAATGACAGAATCCCTTGACCGCTACCTCAGGTTAACTTTAGCAGAATTGAGCGTGGTCGACAATTGGATGGGTGACCATTAAGCTACACTATATGCGTCGGCAACAATTTATAAGTACCTGAGGAAGCACTTAAACTCCACTCCAGCCATATAAACTCTCAGGCACACGTCGTTTTTTGACCAGTGTTTTAAGGCCCGTTTTTATTATTGAGGGACCACAAGTGGTACACGCACACATCATATAACTGAAAAGAAGAAGAGCTTTGTTGCCAGGTACTGCCAACTAGCAGGTTCATAACAACTCAGTGGTTCTGCCCGTGACACAATGTGTCAGCAAAAACAAGGAGCAACCTACGTGTCTCAAATGTTTCGATATAGCCAAATGGTAATATAGTTATCACAAGTACCTCTTAAGTAAATCGACTTGGTTTTATGGAGGAAAAAAATTTTATAGGCATGCTGACCATGTTAATTTAAAAAAAAAAAAAAAAAAAATCTAAAAAGAATCACACAAACAAAAATGCTTGTGCCACATTTGACGTCCATTGGCCGTGTGCGCCATTATTCTTATATCTTGTATAAATAAGAAAAAAGTAGTTCACTTAGACAAGCACCTAAGGCAGGCGTTCAGAGGTAGATTCACTAAGTCCTGGAACATGACGGTTACAAACTTATAAGGTAACCACCTTTTCAATAAACAAAATCACAAGATCAATAAAGGAAAATAAAACAGCTTCATACCCACATAACGTTACGTAAGGGCATGAAAATCTTAGCTAAGGGAGTTACAGTATAGGCAATATTGAATTTAGAGAACTAAGTTTCCAAAATAACATTTTCGTACTATTTCCAACAAAACTGTGAAGGCTTATATCAGTGGCAAAACGTGGCTTTTTGTATAAGGTAGGCTGAGACATGTAATGTCAAAAATTATGGAAAATCTATTATCAAGAAAATGTTTTTGATGGCATTGTTCTAAAATTCTAAAGTTCCGTTTCCACGACCCCGTTTCTACATAAGCTAAATCCTCTGGTCTTTATTCTGAGCATACACATCAATCAGTCTTGATGTTGCACTGGATTTTTACCATCCCTTTCTCTATAATCCTTGTAAGATCCCGTTCTACTACAGTTAAAGTAGAAATAGCGTGAAAACATAAGTGAAGAGTTACCAATCTATCACATGGACCGCAGTCCCGCGCTAACATACGATTAAGGGATTTTCAGAATGAGTTTTAAAAAGAACAAGTCATGGTAAATTATATTTTTATACTGCCGTATCGTAATATACCCAACTTTGCCGCATTATTTTATAATTACAATGGAATGTAGCAGTCTTGCTATATCACACAATTTAACAGAACAAGTTCAGGAAATTATTCAAGCCATGCAAATTACTTGCTGTAAATAGAATAGTTATACTACACTGGGCAAAATGGATTCCGGGGACTTTATAATAGTAGGATATGAAACAACACATTCTTCGTCAAATATTCTGCATCAGGAGCTTCCACGAAAATTTTACTTAAGTACTCTCGTTTTTCTACATATCCAACAGATTTTCTTTTCGAGAAAGCGATCAAACTTCCAAACTTCGATATATCAACACTACGACTCAGATATAACAAAGACTTTAACATGGGATAAATAGACCATAATGCTGAAGATGTCATTACCTGAGATTTTTCCAGAAAATACACCAGCATAACATTTTCACTAACTGTCCTGAAATTTTTCTTTTTGCACCAAACTGTGAATATATCACGTCCTCGTTCATATCGTTTTTAGACTTCTCAGACAACAAACCATTCCTTATACTAGTCGCCGCTTCAATCACCTTCATATTATCGAGCTACTAAGTGTCAGTTGAATAAAAGTTGATAACCGAGGATTGCTTTTAACTGTAATTTTAAAGGTAACTAGAGGTTAGTCAAAAATTCTATTGCATAAAAATAATCTCAGATTACGTAATCTCGAGTTTGCACCAAACATCGAACCTAAGGCAACATCGCGAAACAGTAGAGAAATTCGTGTTTAGAGCGGGTTGATGTTTTACTGTTTAACCCGAGAAAATCAATAATTATTCAATTTTTCCGCCTTGTCTTCAAACATGGACAAGGAAAACTCAAAGCGAATGCGAAAGGCAAATTTTAGCAAACGTGAAAAGCATATTATTATTGATTTGGTGCTAAAACAAGAAAATAATTGAAAATAATAATACAGATTGTATTTCAAAGATAAAGAAAGTGCATGGGAGAAATTGCCAAATGGCTCTTAAGACTTCTGCATTATTATCCCCATGTGTGTGCAGTTTGTAGTACCTAAAACTGCAGTAAAGTTGCAAAAATTATAGGAGCCTGGCACCACTTTCCATACATCACCCTCTTCGGTTGGCATTTTAATGAACCGACGCCTAAAAGCTGCAATTGCTCAATGGATGGTTTTGCTGGCCTTTGCTTTCTCCACTTTTAATATATTTCCAGTAACTATTTGGAAGGAACCTTAAAGCTATTAGTATCATGAATATCGAATTCAAAGCATGATTTCGCTTAGTTTGAGATTAAATCGAGGATAACATCTGTTCCTGTACTTCGACATCTTTTGCTAAGCGGAATCGCATTTTGAATTATTTGTCAATCAGTTCTAGGAATGATTTTTTTCTCTCTCACAAAATACACGAGGAGCACAGAGAAATTCATCATCGGATGAAATGTAGGAATAATCAGAAATCTGTACAATATACTGTTCGTATGAATAGCCTAGCATAACTTATAATTGAACGCAACTCTATTATTATTATTATTATTATTATTATTATTATTATTATTATTACGCGGAAATGAAAGGTGAAACGTTAAAGAAACTTTATCTACAAGAAATTAAAATAAATGTTACTCAGCATTTTGTTTATAAATGAAGTTTTATGCTTCCGTACTTTGGGAAATGTTTTATTTAACAATTACTAAACTCTAGTTAGTACTTTAACTCGTTAAATTTCCCGACTTAGATTTAATTTGAGGTTAAGACGAAATAATCTTATATTAATGTTTACAATTAAATGTTCCAAGTTAAGCATAACTGGTGGTTAATTTTATGCGCTAATCTCGAGTTAACTCTTTATGCAGCCACCCCTAAATGTTTCAATAAAATCAACAATAGCTAACAAAACACTAACGCCTAACTATACAAACATATGAACAAATTGTAATCGTTTTGATATTTCTAGTTCTCGCTATTTTTAACTTTCCAAATTAATATAAATTAAAAATATGGTAATATAAAATATTATGCAATATACTTGTTGAAAGGCTCATTGCGATCCTCACGTGAAATGTAAGCCTCGAGTTGCAACTAATTACACTCGGGTGTGTAATACGTGAATTTCAACACATATAACAATATACTACTAGATAAAAATAAAATAATACACATTACAATAAAACCAAAAATAGCGAAATACTGCAGTTTAAATTATGTCGGGGTATAGGTTCTACAAAATCCGAAAAGAGAGCAGACATAGAGACCTCTAGATTGGCCTACACAATTAGGAAAGCTGTATGAAAAGAGCCCCCTTCATCTCTCTCTGACATTGACTACTGCGCTTACTTATACCAGGCTGAACCTTTAACCGTATTATTTCCGATTGGTTATCTACATCTCTCAGGGCACTAATTAATAAAGGATATATTTAAATTCGTCAAAATGTATTCAAGAATGGAAGAGCTTTTCTGTTCTTAAAAAAAAAACACATATAATTGTTTTAAAAATGCTGAATTTTAAGGACTCCAATATCTTCCCTCCAAAACCATAAATTTGGATTTATTAGTTTCTTAATTTTGCAAACGAAAAAAAAAAAGATTACTGATTAGAGGTTTTTGATATTGTTTTTTGCTTTAGTTGTTTTCCGTAATATTTTCTTTGTTCTGAGCATTATGAAACAATATATAAACAGCATTGTTTTAAGTGAACGGTAACACTACCAAAATTATATAAATTATAATAATTACAAAATTTTCGAACAGGGCACTGCAGCTCTTAATGTTATGGAAACGACGGTGTGGGTATTATTGTCCAACGTTAAAATGTAACGTCAGCTTTCCTATGAATCTTGACTCCAAGAGGGTTCGCTGCACTACATATGACCAATGAAGTATGCACAATTATACAATGGTATTTTTGTTAAGAATTTACTAGAATGTAGACCAGGTTGCAGCATCTGAAATTCTGTATTAACAAAAAGGAATTCTAAAAAGTAGCAGAAGATGAACCCTACCTTTGGTAAAGCCTGCGCAAGCAGAGATCTATTCAGTCTTCCATTGCGGCCACGTCTATCTTCATTAGAGCATGCAGTCTTTCCCAGCGACCTTAAAATAGTCGAAATATTTACACACACACAAAAAGGAGAAACAATACACATATAAAAGTGGAGGCAAATTGAATTATTATAAGTATGTACTAAAATACTAGATAGATACCAGAATTACAAGAAACGTTACAAATTGACAGATCTGTATACAGTAAGATTCAATGAATTATTTTAAGGGGAAGAGTACCCGGAAGAGTGGAAAACTGCAACAACTCTACAAGGGCAAAGTCATTAATACTTCACTAGCAAGTACAGAGGTATCTCACTGTTGTGTGTTTTTTATGAAAATATAAAATATTGGGCTAGTATATGATCAAATCTCTAAATTTCAGGCTCTAAGGAGGAATTTTCAATGGTTGAGATTGTCTCCCCCCCCCCATGGTAACAAATTAAATATGATTTAAACACTGGCAATCATTTTCATTTTTCATAATGCACAAATTTTCCAGAAGTTTAAACTAAATTTAATATTTCAAAATTCTGAAAGCACAAATAATATATTTCTTGAATTTGAATTCAAAATGACCTTAACCTACTCAGTACGTATATTGATTATTTAATGACAAAACTAAATTTAATATACTGTAATTTTGCAGTTTTGGTTTATTTTAAAAGTATTTACTCCAGCTCCGTCCACTACATGTTAAAATAAAGATTCGGTTAGGTTAGCGAGCGTCAACACTTGTTTCCAGTTTTACTGGGAGGATGATCATAATAATAATAATAATAATAATAATAATAATAATAATAATAATAATAGAAGAAGATCTGCTTGTAGCTAGAGAACGCCAGTAGATTTAATTTAAAAAGTCAATAATTGCGTTAGCTTCTTGCCTATTAACATGCTTCCATTACATGTAGTGTGCTGTAACTGTTTACTTTAGCTGGAACAGTGACACACAATTATAGATATAAGAAATGCAAAGGTATAGGAAAGTTTTTACGCTCGTAATAATCGCCTTCCAGCAAAATAAAATTTGTCTATCCACTTATTGAACTCGATCGAAATTAAACATTGTATAGGTATGTGATATAAACAGCATTACATATTATTTGTAAAAGAATTACAGGAATAAACTGCACATAATTAAACAGAAATACACTACTGTTGTTAAATAATACCATAATAATTATTTGAATGTTCTCAATTTTATGCAATAATTACCACAACGGTAAAACTTGCCCGCTATCTTTGAAATAATGACGATTGACAAACTGAATTTAAAACATAAGCTTGTTCTTCATGAAGCAGTTCCATAACAGTTTATTAGACGTAGAATGTATCTTCTTGTTGCAAGAACATCGTAAAATTGGGCATTAACAAAACAGTCTATAAATTACATAACTGCATTTAACATTTACAAGGTTAATAATGACGTACTTCAGGACTGCTTTTACGCTGTGGACAACTATTTGGAATGCAAATACATGCATTCTAGTTGATGGGTTAGTAATAACATTACACACTAGAATCTCGACTTGCCCAATATTATTATTGTCATCACGAGGTATCAAGGCTAACACAACATATCGCGTTCACCAAGAAACTGCCATCAATTTTCATTCTGGCACCAAACATTCTTCCACTACCAACATAACGTTGTGTGCAGCCTCCTATCGTTACACGTAAATCACATTTTAATCCGTTCTCTGCAGATGTTTAATTACAGTATATAAGCGAAGAAAGAAGATTTAGCATCAAATAAAATTGAGGAAAAAAGGGTTAAGTTGACCCCTATGAAGATAATAATTAAGAATTGGCTTTTAAATCAGTTAAGAGTTTATTATAAATCCTGAAAATAAAGGGTATACATTTAAAATAAGTTTGCAAACTTTAAACCTGTTTCGAATATTGCTCATTGTTCATCGCTGAGTAGGCCTAATTGCATAGCGCGATTTTTCGTAGTAAAAGCAACTAACTGTTTGCCAATGCCACACTTTACGTCTCCTCTATCAACCCAATAAGTGCAAAAGATGTTCACACAAAATGATACAGTAACAATGAAATTATAAAATATATTTTACTATGATACTTATTAACTCATAATGAATAAACCACCGACAGAATTACTCATATACAGAAATTAAGTTCCATTTTTAGTCAATTCCGAAGAAATGTAGCTATTGTGGTTTTACCCATTAAAACATTTCACCAGTCCTTACTAGGCACCGAAAATGACAGCGATATATATATATATGTGTGTGTGTGTGTGTGTGTGTAGATATATATATATATATATATATATATATATATATAGATGTGTATATATGTGTGTGTGTGAGTGTAGAGAGAGAGAGAGAGAGAGAGCTAGATAATAAGAAAAAAGATTAAAACATTTGGAAAGTCACACGATTTACTTTTCTTCTTGCCTAAGGACACCAGCTGCTCGATTGCGATAGTAAATCTGTGGCTTTCCAAGCGTTTTATCCTTTCTTCTTATCTAGTTATCTTATAAACGATAAAATAAAGCAACACTATGAACAATGCAACTAAAATAATAACTATAGAAGCACAAAAGGAATATAACAGAAATCCACAGATTTTTATCGCTATATCTCCAACTTGTTTAGCTCTTCTAAGGCAAGAAGACAAGTGAAGATGGTAAAATTAAATATTGATAGTCGAAGGTAACGTATGCTGGAAACGGATGAAACAAACAGTGAGGGAGAGAATATAAATATATTAAACGTAAGTTTTTTAACCCGTGGTATGCGCTCTTTATGCAAAAATATAGCTGCCATCTCTCACTCGACGTTACTAAGGCAGTGCCGATCTAGTCCGCCAGTTACTTTCGCAGATAATTGGGTTATTCCTGTATAATAGGCGTTAACTCAGAGCGTCGTGCTGTAATACAAATGTTACCAATTCATATACTCAGGGCCAAAGGGGTTAAAAGAGATTAGGAATCATTACAATTATTTACTGGCTAACATATTCACAATTTTTTTATTTTCTGCTGGAGTCAAAGGAGATTTGCCATCATTGTGATTTAACGCCTACTTTGTAGCACATACTTCCTTATGTTTACGAAAAGGAGACGAGCATAGGCCTTTCACATAACAATACATCCCCCCCCCCTGAAGTTAAAGGTTTGCCACCATTAATTACAATGATTTACTGGCTAAAATTATATTTACGACCCCCCCCCCCCTGCAGCAGTCAAATGAGATTTGCCATCATAGAATGATGATCTACTCATCACAAAAAAAAATAATTAACCACGGTGCACAATAACACTTTTCATTCATAACACATTTAACAGTTTGGCGCTAACGTTCAGGTGACTAAACACAGGTGGCGTTCGGTTTTCTCACTTTCCGCTGCCATTCGTGAAATCTTGTGCTTCACGAGATCGGAAGGAGACGGACGAGATTGAGAAGAGAAGATTGAGAAGATTTAAGTCCTTACTTAAAACGTCAAGTCATCTCTTCCTCTAAGTAAACTTTAGAGCTATGAGACGGTAACGCATCAATAAGCCTTAAATCACAGATCACTACCTTAAATTAAATTCATCATAGAAATCCTTATAGTGAGACGGGGCATGTTGGGCAACCGGTAAGGGATACCTGCCTAACAGAACGTCTATGATTTCATACGGAGCGAAGCAACAGTAGAAGTTAAAACGAATATAAAATCCTTTACACAGCTTAAAGATAAGATGATTAGAAGAACAGTTAGCAAATGAAGAAAGAATATATTCACTGGTTAAATTAGGGTTGCGGAATTAATGCCAGGGCATAATTAGCGCACAGGTTTTGCACTTCGGGCGTTGTTAAGGATATGAGCCTGCAACGGGACGAGTAAATTCGAATGAGATAGATTGTGGCGAAATATATGGTTAGGGTTTTTTTTTTTTAATGATTTATTTATGGACGCTCTTTAACAGCTCAGGTCATCAACGTCCCATTCAACTCAGGGCGTGAAACGGCCGACAAATTTTGCTCAGAGGCCTCTCTTTCAGGCTTGAGGTTCTTTTTCGTGCCGTAAATGTACGACACGGGACCCACGGCTTTACTTCCCTTCCGAAGGAAGCCATACTTAGGATTTTTACGCCCCGAAAATTCCATCGGTCCTGGCCGGGTTCGAACCCGCGATCTTGGGTTTAGGAGGCAAGTATGGTAACCACTACACCACCAGGACCGGTTAGGGGGTGTTCTAAAAGTAAGTTGGAGTACAAATTTATAAAAATCACTTAAAGATGAATGCATTAATGAAGTATCGTGTATTCTTTCAAAACAGGCCTGATACTTTCAATTCCAGCGTGTAAACAGCCACAAGATTAATTAAGTTCTTATTGGAAGATTTGGGTTTACATTGGAAAGATTTGTTCCCTGGAATGATACGGGATTCTTGTTGATTTGGTTAATATTTATGGACGCTCTTTAACATCTCAGGTAATCAGCGTTCCATTTAATTCAGGACGTGAAGCTGCAGAAACATTTTGCTCAGAGACCTCTTCTTTCAGGCTTGAGGTTCTTTTACGTGCCATAAATCTACGATACGGGACCAACGGCTTTATTTCCCTTCCAAAGGATTTTTACGCCCGAAAAAATCTACTGAACCAGCAATCTTGGGTCTACAAGGCAAGTATGGTTACTGCTAGACCACCAAGATCGACATATGGGATTCTAAAGGAGAATATATATAGTAATAATAAAAGAAGCCGAAAAAGGTGTGTTTGCTTATTAAAGCTCTAGCGGCCCAATTTTTATTTTCTCTCAATGAAACTCGGCATATATCAATCAATTAACAAACGATTCAATAGATTTCGTTAATCAACAAAATTGGATCACTGGGGGTGTGGTTTAACCAAAAGCTAACATTAAAAATCGCCCTTGAGACCACAGTTTTGGTTTTTCTCAACGAAACTCCGTATATGCCATTGAAATAAAATAATAAAAATAGTTTCCGGGAATAAGCAAAATCGGACAATTTGGAGAGGTGTTCTTGAAATAAAAATTTAAATCGCTCTAGCGGCATCAATATATAAATATATATACACCATTTAAATAAAATAAGAAAAATAGTTTCTGCAAATCAGGAAAATGGGACTATTAGGGGTGGAAGCATACCTAAAAACTGAAATTTAAACATTAGGATTAAAGCTATATTTAATACTCACTTTAGCGGCGGAATTTTTTGTTTTTTCTCAATGAAAATCAGAGTAGGCCATTGAAATAGAATAATAAAAATGGTGTCTGAAAATCAGTGACACCGGATTATTAGGGATAGGGAATTTACCTGAAACCAAAATTTAAAAATCGCTCTAAGGCAGCAATGTTTATTTTTTTCACAACAAAATTCGGTTTATTCCATTTAAATAAAATGAGCAAAATAGTTTCTGAAAATCAGGGAAATCGGACCATAAGGAGTAGGAGGGATATACCTGGAAAGAGAGAGAGAGAGAGAGAGAGAGATCTAAAAAGCGCGCGTTTGATTTCTCTCTGATTCAAAATAAAAGGTCAAATCAACTCATACCAACTGTATTTACAACCATGCATATGTTTTACATTTAACAAAAACATTATCGTGAAGATAGTAAATGTGAAATAATTTAATATGTGTTTGAGAAATATATTTGTATGCAAGAACGCTCTGTAATAACCTTCAGAAAAGGTTTGCGTTACATGTTTTTACTACAATAAAATCTACATTAAATTTCAAAGCTACTGAAAATAGATGGCATTTTCGATTGTATTGTTGATTGTGTATATTTGCTTAGTACGTAGTAACTGTTTTTAAATAGTAACATGTTTTTGTTTTATTGACACACTATGAAATACTTAAATATGCAATGTAACTCGAAACCTTCTGTTGTTTCTCTCTTTTTTAGTGAGTATAAAGATATCAAATGCTCGTTTCATGAATATGGTTACATTTAAAATGTTTAAAAATACCCACACAGTATATCTGTATCTGTCCGTGGTCATTATTTCACTTAATAGTACATAATTAATTTTTGTGATTTAATTTAATAAATAATAATAATAATAATAATAAAAATAATTAGAAGAACATTTTATAAAAAGTGGTTTCTCTTTTATAATAATTATACGCTTCACAAAATCTAATTTTGTTTCCCCTTACTTTTGAAAATTAGAGTAATTTACCATAGACATTTATTTTCAAGTAATTTTGAAAGAAAAAACCAGATAATCCTAATTAAGTAATGTATTATAATTCAGTTTCTTTTACTATTTAGCTTTAGAGTTAGTCATACTAACATCACACAGTAATGCCGTAACTTATTTCATTAATTAATAAGGCAATAATTTGGATTTTATATTCTTTTTGAAAGTTATGCAACTTGCTGGGAATTCGCTTAGCTTACGCAGTTTCTGTGTGGTGGACTCCTATTGTTTAATTACTTTTACTCGGCTTGTTGATTCCGTGTATTTACGGACGCTCTTTAACATCTCAGGTCATCAGCGTTCCATTCAATTCAGGGCGTGAAACGGCCGACAAAACTTGTTTAGGGGCGTCTTCTTTCAGGCTTGAGATTCTTTCATGTATAGTAAATCTATGACTCGGGACCCCCTAATTCACTTCAGAAGAAAGCAATACTTAGGATTTTTACGCCCACAAAAATCCATTGATCCTGGCCGTGATTGAACCCGCGATCTATGGTCTACGAGGCAAGTATGGTTATTCACTAGACCACCAGGATCGAGGATTTTACTCGGCAACACTATATCTATTTCCTCTCCACTTATTCCGCGACAATGACTATATCCCTCTTAGACTTTTCATGCGTCCCGAAAAATGTGGATTGTTCTGATTTTATGTGCCGAGGAAAGTGTTTCGCCAAAATTCTAAGTATTTAAAAATCCCGATTTTACAATTTACTATTTAGTTTGTAAATAATAAGGAAAGCACGATATTAAATGTTTCAATTTACATGTTATTGCTACAAATAAAGATTTTTTTATTAGTGTTTAACACCCGTTTTTACTGCTGAGCATCACAGGTGGTGGACACTGATACATGAGATGAAATGATATATCGGGAAAGGATATATATTTTTTTAAGGAGGGAAGCGTTTCAGGCCTAAGTTTAGGGTACCTCCCCGGCATTTGCCTTTATGAGGACTGAGGAAAACCTGGAAAAAACCTGTCAGGGAGGGCGGCCCTGGCGGGATTCGAACCCTAGACCTCCCGCTCACGAGTCCGTGCCTTAACGACCTCGGTTACCCGTGGCGGTATAAAGATCATCTTATTAGTGTGCTAAGAGCAGGCAGTTTTTTAACTCGATCGTCAAAATTACGTATGAACAATCACAGACGTTCTGTTAAAACCAAAGTTTCCCTTGCCGGTTGCGCAACACGCCTTATCTCACTGTAAAGATTTCGATGATACATTTAATTTAACATTTATTGATTGTTTACCGACTCATGCATGGCTCAGAAAGTTTACTTAGAGATAGAGAAATGGCAGCTATATTGTTGCATAAAACGCGTATACCACCTGGCTTAAATCTTACGTATTAATATATTTTATATTCTCTCTTTCTCTCTTTGCTTGCTTAATCTGTTTCTGTGCATTACGTTACGTTCGATATTCAATATTTATTTACCTTACTACGTTCACCTGTCTTCTTGCCTTAGAGGAACATGAGCTATTCATAATTGACTTTCTATGGGTTTTATCCTTTTTCTGCTTTTCTAATTATTACTTTAGATACATTGTTCAAGCGGTCGCAATTCTTTGATTTTATCAACGAAATTCGGCATATTGCCATCAAGTACAGTTAGTAAACAAGCAAAATTGGACCAGGGAGGGGGATAACCTATATGAAAATTTAAAAAAAGAAAAAAAAAAGTTGAAAAATCACTCTAGCAGCCGCAATTTTTGCTTTATCTCAATAAAACTGAATAAAACAACCAGATAAAAGTAGTTTTCGAAAATCATGGCAATCCGGCCACCCAGAAGTGGGGTAATACGCGAAAAACTTTTGGGGGCTAAAGCGAAACTTAAAAGGCTTTCTACGGGCTGAAATTTCATTATTTTTTTAAAGAAATTTTCGAATTGGCCATTGAAATAAAATACGAAATATAGTTTCCGAAAATCAGCGAAAGCTAATTATTAGGGGGGGGGGGAGTTGCCTGTAATCCAAAAATTTAAAAATCGCTCCAGTGGCATCAATATGTTTTTTGCAACGAAATTTCTTATATGCCATTTAAATGGAAGGAAAATAATTTCTGAAAATCAGGGAAATGGGGCCATTAGGAGGGGGGGGGGGTTACCCGAAATCCAAAATTTAAATTTAAAATCACTCCAGCAATCCAATAATATTTTTTACAACAAAACTCTGCATATCCATTTAAATCAAACAAGAAAAATAGTTTGCAAACTTATCACATTATTGGGAGTGGTGGCTACCTGAAATATTTTGGGGGTTAAACTTAATTTTAAAAATCACTGACCGCGATTTTTAATTTTTTAAAAGAAACTTGATATATGCCATTGAAATAAAATATGAAAAATTGTTTCTGAAAATCAGTGAGGTTGGCCTGTTAGCAGGAAGAGTTAGCCTGCACCCCAAAATTTAAAAATAGCTGGAGGCATTAATTTATGTTTCGCAACAAAATTCTGTATATACCATAAATAAAATAGGGGAAAAAAATAGTTTCATCCAACTATTAGGATTGGGGGGGGGGTTAGTCTGCATGCCAAAATTTAAATATTTCCTGTGGCATTAATATGTTTCGCAACAAAACTCGGTATATGCCATTTAAATAGAATAAGAAAAATATTTTCTAAAACTCAGGGAAATCGGGCCATTAGAAGGGGGTTACTTGAAATCCTGTATATATAAATTACTCTAGCATCACCAGTGTTTGATTCTTCACAACGAAATTCGGTTTATAATATTTAAATAAACAAGAAACATATTTTCTGAAAATTACGGAAATTGTTCTATTAGGAGTAAGGTATGTTTGAAAAGCGAAATTTAAAATGTGCTCTTGCATTTAATTTTATCTATATTGTTTTCAAATCTGACGTAAAGCACTACTCTTATACTCAACTCTTCTCGGCTTGGTCCAACCATTGCTTCTCCTGCTACCTCTACACCCCTTTACCCACGCTTATCATAAGTTCATTTCCTCAACTGTTGCCTGCTCTCTAATCTGCGTCAAAACGTCGACAATTTAGTCTGTTACTTCTACAATGTGTCTGTACATTGTCATAGTATTGTTGCTTCATAATGCTACAATATCCAGAACTATCTTTAATTATTTATGCATAATTTACGCTCAGTATTTTTATACTTATTTGTATATTTAAAATGTACTGTATTAAAATATATTTAGGGGCATTAGGTGCATATTAATTGTATGCATATCTTCCTATTTAAAATAAAGGGATAGTATGTTTCGTTGTAATTGAAATACACATGATTGTTTTGCTCAATGGTAAGCAGATAAGCACATTTAAAATAACCAAACGATAAACTGAAAACTGGACTCTCCCAGTTTGATCTGTCCTAGTGGAATCATACTTATCTTCTAAACCAAAGATCGCGGGTTTAATCCCGGTCAGGATATATGCATTTTTTCGGGTGTACAAACCCTAAGTATGGTTTTCTTCGAATGGGTAGTAAAGCCACGAGTCTCGTTAGGAACATTTGCGGCAAGAAAAAGAACCTCAAGCCTGAAAGAAAAGGCTTCTGAGCATAATTTGTCAACCGTTTCACGCCCTGGATTGAATGATGACCTCAGATGTTAAAGAGCGTCCATAGATTAAAAATAAATAAATAAAAATCAAGTTTGAGTTGCTTGTTACCTATATTTACAATTCTTGACCATCATATAAAAATATATTTATAAAGCACATGAGACATCTACAGTTCCAGTAATCATGGGCAGTGTTGCTTATATAGGCTCTTTTGCTGAAACAGCGTGGATATTAAAAATTATTCCATTTGCCAAATCTGTAAACATAAAATATTAGCTTATATATAATCAACGAATATTATAAAATTAAAAAATAATTAGTCATTTAAAGGTTTCTTAAATGTTTTTACGTCTACCCAAACATACAAATTCAGTATTAGCTCTACTTTATGTGCTACTGACGTTCAAATAAGCTAGACGTGACAAACCTTGTTTATTTGATAATTTCACTTTTGATGAAGACTGCAGTTATATGTATTCCCTAGTTTCATTGATTCGGTTCGTAATACTGATGATTAAATAATTGTTGAAAATTACAGGGCAATTAATTTTTAATCTGATTTAACTAAATATAATGTAGAAATATATAATATATAAAAGTTGCTAGAAATTACTTGAACTGTAATTTAAAAGGTACCTGGTGTTAGCCATCATTTCTGTTGCATAAAAATAATCTCAGATTAGTAATCTTGAGTTTGCATTAACCGTCGAACCTATGACAACAACGCGAAACAATAGAGAAATTCGCGTTTAGAGCGAGTTGATGTTTTAACCTGAGAAAATCCAGAGTTATTCAATTTTTCCACCTTGTCTTCAAATGTGGATAAATAAAAGTCAAAGCGAATGCGAACGGCAAATTCTAGCAACGCGAGAAGAACATTATTATTGATCTGGTGCTAAAGAGAAATATTTTAAAATAAAAAAACAAAACCGCTTCCATCTAATAAAGATAAACGACGTACATGGGGGAAATTACCAAAGGGTATAATTTTATTCTTAAGACTTCTGCATTATTAGTTCCATGTGTGTGCAGTCTATGGCAACTAAAATTCCAGGAAAGTTGCGAATGTTATAGAAGCCTAGTATTCCTATTCCGTTGATATTTTAATGAACTGACGCAATTCCTCTAGTAGCTTTACGGATGGTTCTGCTCTCTCCACGTTAATATTAAGTGGAGAAAGCAAATCACTCTTTGAGTACGGGACTGAAATTTAGAGAATTACATTAATACTATTATATAACCTGTTAGAATTATGAAGAAATTATGTTTATGATGAAAAAGTGATATTCTTAGTTTACCAATTTTGTTTTACAATAAGTAACGATTAGATTGTTTGGAGCAGAGGACATTACTTTGGTATCTGAGTTGCTGACAGCTGGCTCTTTGTGCCTACTTTCCCCATGGGCGTATGTGTCACGGACCTGACTATGACTTACTAGCATAGATACAATCTTCTTTTGGAAACAAGTTGTATGTTTAAACACAAAGACTACACTCTACAACAGCCTTGTGCAGAAGTCTGTTCATTTAGGCATTGGGTCTCTTTTTCTTAGTTTGCTGAAAGTAAGAGCTATTTATTGTACATGTTCTTTCTCTTCTTGCTAAATGTTCCTTTCAAGTAGTTGACAATGTGTGCTGTTCTCTTTATGGTCCACGTTTTATATGTGGGAATAAATACCCTCCCACACTATGGTAACACTGTTGCCTCTGCAAACTTAAGCAGCTTTTTCACAATTGTCTTCTTTTAAATAAAAGTTAAAATGATAGCAATGCTTTTTCAAATCTCTCAGATGTTGCTGCATCTTTCCAATGGCAATTTAAAACACATTACATAACAAACCACATATATGTATATAGAAGCTGAGATAAATAAAAGAGTTGCAATTATTATTAATCATAAATTTACTCACATGATAAATGCACGGTTTTTATAATCAATTTTTAAAATAATAAACATAAAAAAATTAAATCAAAATTATCTCAGCAAAAGTATTTTTGGCATGTACATACATATGTGAAATACAAACTTTGCTACATTAATTATGAAGGATATATAAAGCTTCTAATTTAAATTAGATTTCATAGTGTGATGAAGCTAATACTTCAATTCAAGTACATGTAATTAATTACCACAACCAGCAATAACTCCAGATTTGCTCAAGAGTACAACTAGATGTAATCCATAAAAAAATAAACTAAAAAAGCATATTTTGCTGTCCTAACCACAGCTTTTTCTACCACAACATTCTGTGCTCATAAAAATCAATAAATAATTATTAAATTCTTTGAGAAGATGTTATTTTCCTTACATGTGCATTAACAGTTCTGAAATCTTGCACACTGACAGTGATTAATATTCTCTGTATTATTAATATATAAATATATTTTGTAGAATGCAAATTTCCCATTCAAACTTCTAACTTCTGTGGCAATGAATATACGAAGTATGAAATATTCTATAACAAATATTTTCTTTCATATGACAAAAAATTACTATACAAGGTGAGAAACAGTATTGACAACTTTTGCAGAGTGAAAGAGCAGGTCTAGATGTAAATGTATTTGGGTGGAATGTTCTATTGAAATATCATCCTACACATATTCTGATATAATAGAGCAAAGTCTGGGAGTGAACTGCTGAATATGGAAACAAGAAGGGAGAAGATAGAAAAATGTTTGGTGAGAATCAGGTGATTTTATATTGAATATATTGGGAGAAAAAAGGAAGTAAAGAAAATAAGAGGAAAAGGAAAAGAAAACGATATTAACCTGTGTTCCACATTGGACTACCTTGAGCCTCGCTTACAACTTAGTGAAGGATCTAAGTCCTTATTCTTTTTAAATACTGGATTACATCAAAATTTTTTAAAAAATTGTAAATCTTTAAAAAAGTTTTCATATGGAACTAACACAGTGAAACTCATGTGAATTGAATCTGTCGTCTTAACACTCTTCATGCTTCACTAACCTTAAAATTATACGGAACAGGTTTCAAAGATATGTTATCTCCATCTTCGGCCGTGGACGACTGGTGTTAACGGTTGTTGTTGCGTAGTATCAGAAGCAATGTTCCGCTCTGGTGAAACTTTTATGAACTTAAAATTTATATTTTCTTCTTTCGGAATGTCAAAATTCATCAAATGATCCTTATGTTTGTAGATGTAAATCTTTTCCCAAATATCCAATTCTACTGGTCCCTGTACAGCTCTCAATAATTCAACTTTTTTCTTTATATCATGATTTTCGGTCCAAAAGTGATATGCCACCGCTGATTTTTCTATTTGTTTGTATTTTAAATTCCTCATATGTTCTTTAAGACGTATCCCCACATTCCTCTTGGTTTTTCCTATGTAGATCTTGTCACATTCAGCACATGAAATCTTGTAAATTCCTGATTTTTTTCTCCTTTGGAGTATTATCTGTAGTATTGTCTTTCAAAATGTTGTTTAGACTAAATTTATTAGTGGGAGCCTATTTCATATCAACATCTTTAAATATTTTTTGAAATTTATACATCACTGTTGGGTTATATGTGAATTTTTTAAAGGACATTTTTTCTTTAACTGTTGATAATGTAGTGCAATTTTCAATTCTTTTCTTCTTCTGGAATTTTTTAATCTTATTACGTATTAAGTCTTCATTAAAACCATTTAAAATTGCTATTTCTTTAATTTTCTTATATTCCATGTTGTATTCTTCTTTACTGATTGGCAAATTGATCATTCTGCATATCAGACTATTAAAAATTGTATGTTTGTGAGCCATAGGATTAAAACCATTTTCTTTGATATAATTATCTGCATGTGTGTCCTTTCTATATATGCCAAATTTAAAGTTTTCTTTACTTTTTATAATTTTAATATCCAAAAAAAGGCAGCATATTGTCTGTTTCTATTTCATGGGTGAATTTTATATCTTTATCTTGAATATTCAAAATCTTTAG
This sequence comes from Metallyticus violacea, assembly GCA_030762175.1. Taxonomy (NCBI): domain Eukaryota; kingdom Metazoa; phylum Arthropoda; class Insecta; order Mantodea; family Metallyticidae; genus Metallyticus; species Metallyticus violacea. Next base: position 139,449,828 of record CM060835.1, on the reverse strand, counting down.
TGCAACTTCAATTAACTTTTTATTAACTATGGCAAAAATATCAACATATCTGTACCAACACTTAAAGAAGGTGGAAAGGCTGAAGTAATATGTGTTTCAAAATTACAAGATCTACATAGGAAAAACCAGAGGAATGTGGGGATATGTCTTAAAGAACATATGAGGAATTTAAAATACAAACAAATAGAAAAATCAGCGGTGGCATATCACTTTTGGACCGAAAATCATGATATAAAGAAAAAAGTTGAATTATTGAGAGCTGTACAGGGACCAGTAGAATTGGATATTTGGGAAAAGATTTACATCTACAAACATAAGGATCATTTGATGAATTTTGACATTCCAAAAGAAGAAAATATAAATTTTAAGTTCATAAAAGTTTCACCAGAGCGGAACATTGCTTTTGATACTACGCAACAACAACCGTTAACACCAGTCGTCCATGGCCGAAGATGGAGATAACATATCTTTGAAACCAGTTCCGTATAATTTTAAGGCTAGTGAAGCATGAAGAGAGTTAAGACGACAGATTCAATTCACTGGATTACATATTATGTTATTTTGATTACAGTAATTTTTCTTTCTCTAATTGTTATAAAACAATTTTGTCTTTGACGGAGGACAGAATAAGTTAATTGTACTTGTTTGCATTTGTGCCTTGAAACAAATGTTACAAATATTAATGATTCCATGTGATTATGAACTGTTTTTAATAACATAAAATGAGTGTTAAGTGAGTAAGTGACCGATAGTGACAAAAATCACACTGAAATTGAACAATTACTTCAAATATATCTGTAGAGCTTTTCAAATACCAATTCATGATGTCAAAAGTTAAGAGCTCTGATAATATATATTAAATGGTTTTGTCAAGAGTTCAAAGAAAAACATTTTATCTTGATGGTGTAATTTTATTTTGTTAATAATGTGAAATAAAAGTATCAGTGCAGACAAGTTTTACTGTGTAACAACATGGCAATATCACCAGGCAGAAAAATTGGTAAATATGCAAGTTACCGCATAACGCAGATGATTATTTGATAAATCACAAAGCAATTCCTGTACATCGAGCAGCAAAACCAGTGGAAATTTGACAACTTGAAAATGCATATGTAGCCCTTACACAACTCTTCTGATGAACACTAAAGGTATGGATTTGTCATGTAATATTGCCATTAAAGAAAATTCATCGCAATATATTAAACATACTCACTTAGCTTATTTCTTTTATCTTCATGGAGTCAGCAATAGCTTTTGATTTATCAACAGTTCTCTAAAGGAAAGAAAAATATTACCTTTTTATCATATTTTCATAATTTTAATGCATAAATGCAAACTTGTTAAATTCATATTTCATATAAATTCCAGCTCTAGTAATAAGAGAGACAGAAATAACATAGCATCAAGGTGAAAGCATTATTAAGGGTGATTAAACAATATGGAGATGCAAATTTAAAACATATTAATGTGATTGACCTGGATGAAGAATATATGAATAAAGTATTGTTTGATACAGCTGTGAAAAGTGAATGATGGTATATACTGAATTAAAAACCCTAATGAAAAGGGAAGAAGATTGACTGTAACACACACAGAAGCTGATAATGGTTTTGTGGAAGATGGTGGTGGTTGGTTAATTGGAAAAAATCGCTGATTAGCATGAGAACATGAACAGGAAATAATTTATTTCCACAATGGTTTGAAACAGTATTATGGAAACAAGAGCCAAACAGTATTCGGTGATGGACAAACCCCATATCATAGTGTTAGTGCTGAAAACCTAGGTTTTTATTAGACTCTATTCTAGAATTAAACACCTAGACCATTGGATCTATCCGCTAGATGGAAAAGTGAACCAAATCATAAATTCACTTTCAACCCCCAAAATTGCTCCTCTCCAACGTATTTCTATCCCTCCTTTCCCACTTACAAGTAGCTCATTCACACTGTAGTTCAACAATGTCAGATATATGCTGAAAACTGTAGCAAGAAATGGAGAAAGAAGTTTAATTAGAAAAGTGACAGCATTTTGCAACAATGACAAAGATAGAGGTCTATTACCTGACACCGGTAATTCAAGCAACAAAAAGGGCTGCTTCAATGTCAAATTAGACACATGTGATTGGTTTTATTTTATTTATTTCTGTAATATTTCCATTGCAGGTAGTCCCACTGGACTCAGTAAAATCCCAAGTTTTTTTAATACAAAATAAAACACTGATAAATGACAGGAAATATTATGCATTAGACATTGAAAAATGTTAGTTTAATACTATTTAATACATTGTACCTTGGCTCACAATATTCTCCCCACCCCCATTTAACAGGTAGATCAGAACATTAATATGGACCATTGTGCATATATATAAAAATATCTACTATACATAAAGAAGTACCAATACTGAAGAATTAAAGGTCACATAAGCAATAGATTTTATGGGTTCAAAGAAACTTCACTACAGTTTTTGGATCTATGTTAAAAAAATTATATTGCCACACAGGCCATATATTAATTGAGAATAACAGAGCAGTATCAAGCAGAATAAACATGCACTGTACATTTGAACAAAAATTGAATACATCCGCATTGTATAGTCCTGTCAAAACAAAGAAGTTATCACTTATAAGAATAGTACTGGAGAAAGGCATGTCATCTCTCTAGCCAGAGGCAGCAATAGTTTCATCAAGAGTTCTGTTACTCATTTTAAACGTGGAGAGTAAATTTGGTGATTACTATGACAAGACAATAGTTGAAAATTTCAAAAGTTGAGGAACCACTTTGCAATTTAGCTACTTATTGCATTATAGTCACGGACAACTAAATAATATACCATGCCTCCATGAAAATAAGCCTCCGTGTACTTACAAGAAAGCAGAGATTCAACAATGGCTACAACTGAATTTTGTAAACTTTGATGAGGGAATGGCAAAACCATAATTGCAGCAATTTGCGTAAAGAAATAAACCTGAACCTACATATGTAGCTGAGCAGATTCACAAAAAACATGACAATATGGTGTTGAGATTGCTGCCACATTATTGTGATGTCAACCCTACTGAATACTGTGGAGGAATGGTCAAAAAGAAAGTGCCCAAAAAAGATGAAAAGAAGAGGCAATTTCGCTAACACACATAACAACTAGAAATTAGGGTGTGAACATGGAAAGAGTCTACAAGAGGAATACAGATGGGTGGACAGATTATTAGAGGAGGTGCAAAAATTGATTACTGATTTGGAAATGGATAGTGTAGCTGCAATATAATTCTGATTCACATTCAGACATATCTGCAATAATTTTAGTAAAAGCCCTTGAAAATGTATTAGTAATATAATTTTGTAAAAACATAGAGTATGCTTATACTATATATAAAGGATAAATGTAAATATTGTTACATATATGATAAATTATTGTATATATGTTAATATTAGTATAGCAACTAGTAACTTTACCATTGAGAAAGGAGGAGGTAATACCTTCTTTCTCTTTATGAATTAACATTTCAAAAACAGGTGTTTGATGCACTAACGTAAAATAATAAGTAATAAGAATTAGGACACTCATATGTAAAAATTGAATAGATTTCTGTAGCAGTTACTTCAGTAATCAAGTAATTTTAGACTTTGACACTATAGATTTATAAATATGATTAATAAGGAATCGTCTTGATATAACAAAATTCTGACTTCTGTAAGTTTGGCACATGCCTATGCCCTAATAGATTTATGGCTTATCCTTAATATCATTCCCTGTTAATGTAGTCGAAACTCAAGAGACAAGGGAAAAAATTTAGTTTTTTTATACATGCATTAATATCATTCACCATTAAAGTATATGGTCAAAAAAAGGAAAAAAATTAGTGTTTTGTCTATATATTGTGAAACTACTATAATTCCCACATATCCAATATGCAATCACTGCAACCCTCTTAAGGCAGCATTATGCCCCTTATGGTGGAGTGAAAATTAACCAAAACCAGGTGTATCTGGTTGCCAGAAATTTAACTACACATATTCTGTCAAAACATACATATGCAATATAAAAACATTAATACAATGACACCTGCCCTTATTAGAACCTGAGTATCTTGGATTCCTGTTCATTTTTGAAAATTTTATTGATACTAATGTTATTCTTTTATAAATAAAACAAAAACTGAAATACTCTGCCAATACTTATCATGAAAACTATATTCTTAAACACGCAGTGAGCTATATTTTAAAATTGCATTCGGTTTTAAGAAAACAACAACGTCTGAGTTACTGTTATAAAACTGAGTTTCTTTGGAACAGTCTACAATAATATGTTGGGTTTTTGGTCGATAGTTTGAAATGCTTAATTAGTTATCTGGCTGACCACCTGGTGTAAATGTATATACATATGTAATGGATAATGTAATTGTGAATATTTCACGTGCAATATTTACTTGTTAACGGTTTACTTCATACCTAAAGGCTGTGGTGATCAAGATTAAAATAAAGGTAAAAGTAGGACAATTAGCCAAGAACAGGAATAGTAGAAAGACAGATGCAAGCATCTTATGTACCTGCATATATTTTATTTGGAAGATTCTAATAGAATACAGAACATGCACAAGCAAGTCATTATTAGGGTGAAAGCATAAACAAAGGATACAAAAGAGACCATAACACAAATATTGTTTTTAGTAATACAGCAAGTGAGCCTATTGCCGTAATGCCATTCTCAGAGCATTTGGAAATGCCCATGAATACAAAAATTGTCTTTGTCACAATGCTAAAGTAATATGCACCTACAATTTTTCACAGCAGAAAAGACAAAATCTTGCAGGATGACCAAAGATAAATTCCTAAATTATCAGCCAATGAAGTAACAGAACAATTACTATTTGAATAAATATTGTACTTACGAAGCTGTTGACAATGGAGTGGTAATATATCCCAAACTTAAGTATTCATTTTTTACAGTAAACTCCACTTAACTTACATAAAAGTAAGTGGAGTTTAGTGTAAAAAAAATAAAGACCTAAGTTTAGGACTATTTTAATGTTTAAATTTTGATAGGAGGAAGTTAAATTAACATTGCAATCATGAGTTTTACAAGCAAGTGTTAAAGTAATTTAAGATATAGAGTGGTAGTCTCAAACATTATATTGTAACATTCCTGGACTTCATTGGTAGTGATGTTTGTAAGATCTTGCATCTTGTTTTAGAGTTCTTGTAAAGGGGAGTGTCTGAATATGAAACAGGCAATGTCGACATTCAGAATATTATATTTCTGGCTGAAAAATATGATAGGTGTTCACTTCAATTGCTGGTAAAAATTAAAATGAATAAATAATGTTAAACCTACATTGTACCAGTTACTTCTCCCTTACTCTTAACACCATGAGATCCACTTTTACCAACACTTTCCTTTCCATGTCACCAACATATTTTGAGGAACTGGTGAATGTTTATTGAAAGGGGGAAGGCAGTGCCTTATAAAGGTATAATGAAGATGTCTGTGGCTGGTCATAGGCACTTTACTAAAACTCAACTCAGGGAGGCCTAGTAGATAGCTTCAAGTTTTACTGCTCTAACGCTACCTGTAAAATCCCTTTCATATATCGCATCATTTTGTGAGTGGCTAAGCAGAGTATAGAATCATAATATTTGTTGTTAATGTCAAGTAAAATGTAGCACTGTTTTTAAATTATGTGCAAGTTATTAAAAGGAAAATAAGAAAGGTGTGCTGAGATTTAATGTTAAAAGATGAATTGTAGAAAAGCTCAGGTGTATGTCACTTTCTTTATAGCTTTTAATGCCTGTGTTTTACTGTGGAGGCATCACAGATGGTGGATACTGATGATACACAAGATGAAATGATAATTTAGTACAGAATTTTTTGTAAGAAACGTCCTAGGACTACATTTTATTTTACCTTGGGAATTTAACTCCAGACCTCCAACTCACATGCTGTCACTTCTAATTCCGGCCTGTTAGAGATGTGCAAGTTTAGACATGTTCAGTTTCACCCACAGCAGAATGGAAGTTACACATTATAAAAAATATGCTGCTCTGAAATTCTGGCTTTACCTGCAATCTTCAGCTGAGGCATACAATGTTACAGGAGGCTATGGAGAATTTGTTCTTCCCTATAGCACAGATCAATGATATAAACTGTGCAGAGAGGCTATCAAATTTAAAAGAAGATGGATGTGGCATTCCATTTTGTGCTCTAATGGAAGAAAGCAGCAACACTGTTGTCATGTGAGAGAGGATATTTATAATAACCTAAAAATGAAGTATTTTTAACATAAAAATTAAAAACAGTTTCTGTAGCTGTGACAACTATAATAGAAATAAAGTATGATGTAAAATTAATATTCATATATGCTTTCATATGCATTGGCAAAGGACCCAACTGGAAAAAATTTGTAATTTTTAAAACAGTATTTATGTGTATATTGAGAGAGGTAATCCTAATCTAACCTCATACTCATCTTTTAAAAATGTATAAATCTTAATAACAGACTTAAACCACAACAATGCAAACTTTTATGGAACAAATATATTACAAATATACAAATTTAAAAAATGGAATTACAATGCACAACTTAACCATTGTTCCAAATTCTTGTTTCACAGCAACAAGTGTTGATACTGAAAAGGTTATGATGAAAAGTGAGGCAGTTAAATAATTACATCATAGTACATGAACATGCTAAATGTGGTACTAATACGTAGAAGTGCATAGACCAGGTGAAATAGCCTGAATTTTATCAGACATTTGTGAATCTGCAAGAAAGTGTTAAAACATAGTTTACTGCTATTTTGATAATTTTGGTGGTCAAAATCACATCCTCACCCTTTTGGTAATGTTCTTGAATGCCTTGCATCCAGCAATAAAGCATTAGCTTCCAACACTTGTGTATTATAGTGTTCTTTGTAGATAATACACCACAGTGCTTCAGGTGATCTTCACTCTCAGTTTGTATTGGTGGCTTGTGAACAGCCATTATTTCTAATGAGTAAGACTGCAACTACCATTTTCCTAATTTCATCCAAGTTCAAGAGGAGAGAGTTCCATTTCTTTTCTTCAGAACCTTTTTCAATTCTTTGTTTACAATCAGCATCAGTTTTGATGTAATCAGGTGTTTTACTATTATAAAGATTGACTTGTCTTTCTCATATGATGTTGTTAGCATATCGGCTAGCTCATACCTTTTAATCCTGCACTGTACTGAAATCCATTGTATGTGTATAGTCTAATGGAGTTTCTGTAATTGTGTTATTTTGTAACAACTTTAAATTGTGTTGATTTCTTAGTAATGTTCGAATATATTACATGAATGGCAGCCTTAAGAGTCAGAGAAAATTACTGTTTTAGTGATCTTATTTGATTGAAGGTTCATTAATTTCTGCAGGACTATTATGTATTGCCTTTGTTTCTCCAACTTAAAAAGGTAGTAACATGAGAAGAGGGGATATGAGACTCCAGTAATGTTCAGAATTGCATTTCAGAAGAAAGACAATTTAAAAATCTAATCATAAATTCTTAGAATCTCACATGAAGTATGATTCAGAGCATGCTAGAATTGAAAAGGCTAAGCCTAAAACTATAAACCAATAAACTGGTATCAGATGATAAGAATGGTAGATTTACATGGTTCCAAAGAAGGACAGTAGTTGAATGACTCTTAGATTTTTAAAACTTCAAAATTTACTGAAATGGATCATATTTACAATTTGTCAGAAGACAGAAAATAACTTCAGGAAGTTAATTGTGTGTGCAGGAAAATTGGGTGATTCAGCTGAATACTGGCAGTAGAAGTGGTTTACAGTTTTCATACATCCTTAATAATCCTTTCACTTGACATATTTCACAACAAAGAGAAAGGACATGTTGAACCATAAAATAAAATAATAATAATAAAAAAAAAACACCCAAAAAACATTCTATCTCTGAAAAGAAATATTTGGAACTACTGCAATTTGTCCCCCAGGAATAACATGAACTTATAAAAAATTCATCACATTACAGGAGACAGATGGATGTTTCAAACTTTTGATGATGAGAATGAGTAATGCTTAACAAAGAAATATAGCTATATTAGAATTTGTAAATTAATTTCTTTTAGTGTCCGAGTATTTCAACTTGCTTTAACTTTTCCCATTTAAAGTAATCTGTATCAACCACTCTGAAGGAAAGCCATTATGGTGCTTATTTTACTAATGTTGCTGTAACTTATGTTCTTTCTACATTATTTGTTTACAAATGCTGTAACTATCCAATCAATTTTGAGCTAGTTGTAATCATTTAGCATTTAAATATTAGAGTTTATTCACTTTTACTATTGGTCAGGAAGAGACAAGTACAAAATCCTTAATGTCAAAATGTATTAATATAGTAATCATAAACCTCAGGTATAAGCCTGAGATAATAAAAAATAACATAAAAGCCAAGTTTCAAACTTCAAAATTCTTTGAAATTATTTTATTTATTGTGAAAATTTTCAACTTTTTCTGCTGTAAAATTTCCAAAAAAGGCAGTGTAACCCTTATGCCATATAGCTACTGATTACAGGTATCAAATTCTTCTTCAGTTCTTCAAAATGTGAAATATATTACAAAATTTATAGTTTGAAAAACAAACAGGGTTTTATGTATGTTGACGAGGTATAAGATCAGTATCTACAGAATAATGCTTTAAATTTTGCAAAGAAAAAGTATATAGGAGCAAATGTGTAAGTTATTTGCTTCAATATTAACAATTCCATGTACAAGTGCATTCGAGAGAAGTTTATGTTTGAAGAGAAGTAAATCTTTCACAAGAAACACTAATTTATAGGAATTTTCAAACATCTCCAGATAGAAGTAACTTTTTTGTAAACTCCTAAGAAAACATTCAATTTATGAGGACATTATGAATAAATTTGAAATTCATTGAAAGAGCGACCTAACATAAGAACTAGGACAGTCTTGCATGTTCATTAATATGTACAACCTTTGACACAAAAAATAAATTATTAAAAAAGACAAAATGAAAATATATAATAAATTAGCCAGCTCCAACTTCTATGTGTTGAAAAGAGAACTTTGGGAACGCTTGTAAATGTTATTCACAATGCACATGCATTGGACTTTTTGCCTGTAAACGTAATGTACAATCATAAGCATCTGGAAAGAGAACATTAGGGTAAAGCAGAATGGCCCAGCATTTAGTAGTCATCCTCTTCTGCATAAGCTCCCAAGTTCAAATACCACACAACATTTTTGTTTTATTTTTTATAACTGATTTTACAAGCTATATGTAGAACATCATGTTGCCTTAATATCACATATTTTAATGTATTATTTGAGCTTTATGGCATTACATATACACACAAATAAATGTAGAGAGATAGCAAATAAAGAGTTGAAAATGATTAATGCGAGAGCAACTTTACAGAAATTGAAGATAAGTACAATATATAACCAAATAAGCACAACAAAGTAACTACAAAAATGGAATACCTAATCAATCTATACATGTACATACACGCATACACAAAACTAAATCTAATCTTGGATGAATCTTTTAAACCAGAGGATCAAGTGGTTCTTTTCGTAAGTATAATTGGTTAAACAGGGTGGTAATAATAAAATTATTGTAACGGTTCACAATTCTGAAAAATAAATAATTAACTGCAATCATGGCTGTGTGGAATTTTGCTGTATTAATAATTCACCATGGATGTGTGGGACCCAGACTGCACACTGTTCACATCATGCTGTAATAATGTCTATACTAACTCTCATGCTATATTAGATAAGTATTGTGCTCCAAACCTTTATGCAAGTTTACTCCTTTTTAGAGTATTTAAATAATTCTTTCGCTCTACCTTAGTGATTCATAGATATATCTTCTTGCAAGAATTATGCTGTAATTTACCGTACTGCATTCAGCATGAATTTCCTAAAAGTTTTATGATGTCATTGCTAAGATAAATTTTGCAGCATAACCACAGGTAAATTAGTATTATTCTCTGAAAAATATTTAATTACTTAAAAATTATTCATTGTGTGTTATGTTTATTTTATACAGTTTGTCATTTAGAGTTATATTATCAATGCTAGCCATGCTGATTTAAGTTACCATAAATAGAAGAAGTGAATTACTTGTCACTTGGTCTTATTCTTTTCATTTCACTAAAGTGTAAAATCTGTCATTTATTCTTTAAGAATTATACAAGTAAACATTTTTTTTGATGCCACCCTTAAACCATGATGAGGTATAGGACATGAAGGGGGGATATGCTAATTGGTCCATAACTGACCCTGAGCTAGCTATGCAAACTATGGGACACCTATATAACCTATAACAGCTAACAAACTAAATCCTATTAGCTGTTGGCAACTCTAACCCTAGGGCTCTCAAACCATTTCACATAATCAGCCACTACAGTATGATAACATACTCTGCATATGGGAAGTTTAAGTCAACATGTAATTTCACCTGCTCAGTAATCAGAAAAATCAAATATCTCTCACTTTCTTGGAATTAAGAGAGAAGTGTACTGCCAAAAAAATTCAAAAACAAACTTCAACATTATGGCTTATAAAAGAAAGTTGCAAGTGAAACAACAAAACAGTGGTAGCATATTCTCTCTATGCATGTATGCCCTGGCCCTACGTCAGACATTGCCCAGTCAAACAGAGAAATCAATTAGGACATGGAAGTAGCTGGTTCCAGATGTTGCATGTTCTGGGCCACCTTTCACCGAATTAGTAATACTGCCACCTAACAGGAGCATGTGAAAGGATTGTAATAACTCCCACCACACAGGTTCCATTGGCTGCCAACTCTAATCTTCACCACACATCCAAAGTTTAGTGCAGGATCCTGGGGGATAGTCACTTGCGGCTGCCATATGCAATCCCAAGAAAGAACCTGTTAATTAAGGGATAACTCTCGGAAGGGTTATCTTTAACCTTGAGGTACTATAACAATGACAGATAAAAGACAGCAGTGATACATGCAGAGAATTAGAGATCCTTACCTTGATGTCTTGAAGCCCCGATGAGAAATCACAGATGGTGAAGAATAATGCTGGTGATATGTGCAGTTTTTAGCCCTTGAATGTGTAAACATACTGTAAAGATGCAAAAATAAAACATGAATGTGTATTCTCTTAAAATTATATATACATTTACTAGATAAACCTTTATATTATATTGTATAGTTTTAAATTTAAAGCAAAAAGTAGCATTACACATTCAAACTAGCTGGTTTGATGCTGTGTAATGCTAGCTGGTCATAAACCTGAGAGACAATAGTGACTGATGGTAACAGTGAGCTGAGTAGCACAGGAAGAGGAGAATGATGACAGCAGTATGCCATTTGCATGTCATAATGTGAGTTTTTCTTTTTAACTTGAATACATCTTTTGTGAAAGGAGTGATCAGACATCAAATGAACTTGGATAATTATGTGATTAACTATTATAAAGGAATATCTACTTATTGAACCTTTAAAATGCATCAGAGGGACTATGGTTCCAAAGTGTGCCAAAACTGTAAAATATCATTAATACTCAATTTCCAATTATTTAATAATTGCTATAAATGAAGACAAATGCATATACTAGAGGTATTCCTAAGAAACTTATGGGAAAGTATTCTCTGATTATTTCTGTTCTATGGTTACTAACTTCTTCAGAGAAACTATACTATAGCTAGAAATACTGTTTCCAGCGTCTTGAATACTACTAAAAGATTGTAAACTATAATTAATCATTACTTTAGTACAACACTGAAAAGTACAGCTTTATATACCTACATATTATATATAAAACAAATCAGGATAATTATTCAAATTTTAATTATATCAATGTAATGACCAAGCTTCCTAAGCAAAGACTGACCAGACACCCCAGTTTTTACATTAATATCCTACCGCCCCTAGTAAAATCTTCATGACATGTAATTGTCCCAGTTTTTATCGAAAAGCAAAATGAATACAGTATTTTCTAAATTATTTATTTTTACTATTATCAACCGCACAAAGCTTAAGTAATAAAATAAAATTGTATATTTTCACAATAAAACAGGACATCACTAGATGTTTAGCCTAATAGTACTGCAATGAGGTGGAAGTTTATTCTGCTATCTGCAAGGCAGTTGCAATAGCATTGGGGCATTGCTTATTGGTATTTTGCATAATCTGGTATATTGAGGTAGAAACAAATTTCCAAGAAATTTAATTTGTTGCCTTTGTTATCTGTTCTGAGAATAGCAAATCAGGTTTTATTTTGAAGTGCATGCAGACAGATTGTGTAACATACTAACACTATGGAAGTTGTGTGAACAACAATCTACTGCAAAACACATTCAGCACTTTAAAAAACTTAATGTGTCACTTAAAAAGGCATGAAACATACAAACAAAATAAAATTTTAACTGTAATTGCTTATATGCATATAAGGTGATTACATTGATTCATAATAAAGATTATATTTTTCAAAAAAATAATTAACTATTGACTTACAACACTAGAGGAAATTAAAATTACCACAGAATGCAATTAAATATATCTACAAAAATAGAAATTTTTATCATAAGTATTGTCCTTAATATATCAAGAAAGAATTAAAAAAAAACTATTTAATTTATAACTGTCCTTACAGAATGGAAGACTTGTTCCTTTAATAATAAAATATATGTATGTTCAGGCTGTATTATAATTAAACTGGTATATTCTATTCATTTTTTATTACAATAAGTGTAGCTTCTAACAATGTTTGATGCTTGTAATGCAAGTTAAACAAGCACCAAATAAATAAATTAAAAATTCTGACATTGTATACTATTTCATGCATTTGAGCTTCATGTTAAAATATGTAATTACTTCTATAGTATGTGTTCTCTGTATTTGTTTTTATTGTACTATGTTATATTGTGACAACATCTATTGCTTGTTGTAAGCTTAATGTAAGAAAAGAATCTTACCTTAAAAATCCATTAAATGACTTGGAATCTATATAAAACGTTTAGAAATAAATTTTTTTTAAATGTAATTTAAATAATTTTATACCCACAGTCAGAAATGAATGCTGCATAGTGCAGTAATTAATAAATACATTTTAAGTACAAAAAATGCAAAAATATCTTTAAAAAAAATGAGGAATCATAAAAAGCTGAAACAAGAAGAGGATGAAACTTATTATGTGCTTTGACCAAGTACAACATTCTTAAAATAACACTTTCTCCTATTTTTCATAAGTACAAACCAAATGGACATAATAAATGAATCACTAATAATATATAGATCTCACCTCAGAAATATAACCTATTATATTTCAATATGATAAAACAAGAAACAGGCAAAAATTTGCAACAATATGATGCAATAATCTTAAGCATTAACAATCAAGAGATACAACACCCTACAGATGTAGCAAATGTGTTTAATGATTACTTTCTTAATGTAACAAAAAATTTAAATTTATATTCTGGTTTTGAATAACTGGATCAAATTTGTAACACTTACATCACTAATAGTTTTCCTCTTTTAAACTATTAGTGATGTAAGTGTTACAAATTCGACTCAATTATTCAAAACTTATATTAAACATCACTGTTACAAACGTCCACCATATTTAAATTATATTCTGGTGATAACAAAAATGCTTTAAAAATTTTACAATCATCAACTTCCCATCAAAATAATGAATTCAAACCAGGTATCACTATCCCACTAGAAATTAGTAATATTATTAGAAAACTAAAAAAGAGCGTCCTTAAATAAACGAATAGAAAACTAAAATCAATACTCCTCTGGCTATGATGAGATTAAAAGCAAAGTCATAAAGGCCTGTGCAAAGGAAATTAGTACCTCCCTTAGTCACTTGTGTAATGAATCTTTAACATTGGGTATATTTCCCAAAAGGCTAAAATATTCAATAGTGAGGCCTCTTTTCAAAAAATGGAGAAAAAATAAATTTCTCTAATTATTGACCTATAGCTATTTCACCTACATTTTCTAAGGTGTTTGAGAAAGTAATGTACCATTACCTTGAAAGTAACAATATTCTAGTTAGTGATCAGTTTGGCTTTAGAAAAGGAATTTCAACAGAAAATGCAATATATAAACTCACTAATGAAATTTTAACTGCATTTAATGAAAGAGCACATGTAGGAGAAATATTTTGTGACTTAGCAAAGGCTTTTGATCATGTTAATCATGAAATTCTGATAAATTAGCTTTCTATGGAATAAAAAACCAATATTTAAAATGGTTTATATCCTACCTTGACAAAAGGAAACAGAAAGTAGTGATAAATTGTCTCTTCAAAAATAAAAGCAATGCATCAGAGTGGGGAATGATTAACCATGGAGTGCCACAAAAATCTATTCTGGGCCCTCTTTTTTTCTGATATATATAAATGATCTATCCAAGATGTAGGAAATTCCGTTCTATTTGCAGATGACACAAGCATATTGATAAATGGATAGAGCCTTATTATTGTGTCATTAAACTAAATCTGGTTCTGAGTTCTTTGTGTGTATGGTTCAAAGCAAACAAATTGTCTCTAAATCTAGATAAAACAAATGTTATGAAATTTATCACTCACAGATCTCCAGATCCACAATTATGGATTGGATGTAATAACAGTGTACTTTCACAAACCAAATATGTTAAATTTCTTGGTTTAATAATTGATAACCATCTGAATTGGAAAGTGAACGTGTCTTACAGAAAAAGTTATACAAATAATCGCTGGTATACCTAGCAGAAACCTCTTTAGGGGAATTTGAAATTTTAACTCTTCCTTGTGAGTATATATTATGCCTCATGAACTTTTATATAAGAAATAAACAAAAATTTGTTCAAATCAAAGTATACATGACAAGAATACTAGATAAAAAGCAAATCTACTGAGACTGGCTTCAACGCTTTCCTGCCATCAAATAGGCATTTATTAAGAATTGATTTTATTACAAAATACTCTTTCCTCTAGCCTAAAAGCCTTAATAAACAATGATAATTCCCTTAAATCTATTCTTAGAAAATACATAAGTAAAAAGGCCTATTATTCTATAATGAATGAATGGTGTTTAACGCCCGTTTTTGCTACAGAGGGCACCACAGGCGATGGGCACTGGTGTTACATAAAATGATAAATTCGGAAAGGATTTATTTTTAAGGAAGGAAACGTTCCAGGCCTAAGTTTAGGTTACCTCCCCGGCATTTGCCATTTATGAGGACTGAGGAAAACCTGAAAAAACCTCAGCCAGGGAGGACGGTCCTGGCGGGATTCGAGCCCCAGACCTCCCGCTCACGAGTCCGCGATTTAACGAACTCGGCCACCCGTGGCGGTTAGTATTATTCTGTAAGTATTATATATAAGTAAATATATTATAAAAACACTGCAATGATTTTATATCAATGTAAAAGTAATCATGTATATACTACAATTTGTATGATTAAGCGACTTGTCTGCTTTTATTATTTGGTTGAGGTGTTCTTTTTAATTTTTTTTGTAATTATTTACGTATATGTATACAAATTTTTGGAAATATAGATCATGTGCTACTGTGGTAATTGTACATGAGAAGTTCTATGTTTGTAGGTTTCTGTGACTGCTTTGTGAACTTGCTGAATGCTCCAGGAACTGAACTAAACCACACCAAAATTAAAATATTCATTCCTATTATAGAAGACGTGAATAATTAAAAATTTCTTTAATTTTTCTCTAGACATTTGCACTTCTGTAAAAGACCCACCAACAGATTAATGCTAATTTGGTGAAATTATATAATAATTTCATTAACTATACAATACCAAAACTAAAATTATTGCCCATATTATAGAAGATGTGAGTATTTAAAAAGTCCTTTAATTTGTTTTTGAAAAGCTTGCTCTTCTGTGAATTACGTTACGTAACAGTTTCAGTGAAACTGGAAGACCATTATAAACTTGTCAAAAGCTGCCTTTCTCGAAAAGTGATAATGAATTTATTGGTCTATTCAAGTCAACAGTATGTCTGGGTCGGTCCTGGGATATAGTGGTAACCACACTTGGCTTCTAAACCCAAGGTCGCAGGTTCAAACCCGGCCAGGATCGTTGGATTTTTTCGGGCGTAAAAATCCTAAGTATGGCTTCCTTCGGAAGGGAAGTAAAGCTATGGGTCCCATGTTGTACATTTACGGCACGAAAAAGAACCTCAAGCCTGAAAGAAGAGGTTTCTGAGCAAAATTTGTCCACCGTTTCACGCCTTAAATTGAATGGGACGCTGATGACCTGAGTGGTATGAGCGTCCTTAAATAAAACTAAAAAAAAATCATCAGTATGTCTAGTGTTATGTACAGATAAGTTCGATTCAAATTATCTAAGTTGTCATCAGCCACAAAGCTCATGAGAGATATGTTCTGCATTTAGAGTAAGAATATTCAGGTAATCAATATTATTGTATGATTTAGTTGAACTACACACTCCTAATGCTTCACTTACTTGTCATAATGTATAGAACTGATTTCAAAAACATTTGGTTCTCATCATCAGCCAGGCTAAAATCCAACTGTTGGATGATTCGTTGAGCTGTGGGAATGTGTATTCTGCTCTGGTGGCAGTGTAATATACTTGTAGTATGTTTTCATCCCCGGCAGTATCGAAGTTCATTAGACTGTCTTTGTATTTGTAGATGTAGATTTTATCCCAGGTTGCTAGTTCCATAGGTACTTGTACTGATTTTAATAATTTTGCTTTATTCATTATGTCGTGATTTTGCTTACAAAAATGATCTGCTACTGCTGATTTCTCTATCTGCTTGTACTTTTATGTTCCTGAAATGTTCCTTTAAAATCAGTACAAAAGACCTACAGAACTAGCAACCTAGGAGAAAATGTAGATCTACAAATACAAGGACAGTCTAATGAACTTCCTCACTGCCAAGGATGAAAACACAAACTACAAGTTTATCACACCATAATGTTGACGAATCTGGTATTGAGTTTGTGGTTACTTTTTACACCAAACTTTGGTATAGGTGGGTACTTAATTGTAGACAGCCAACAATGCATTAGCATTATGTTTTGTAAGTTAAAGATTATAAATAAAACATTGAGTTCAAGATGTGGTGATGATGCTGAAATGAATATAATAAATCTACTAAAAAGTTGTAGATGAATTAGAAATGATCAACAATATATAATAGAAATGTAATTAAAAAGCATGAGTATGTGGACAACCCTACATTAACCATAGTAAAGTTAGATTGGTGCTGACTACGAGTATTATTATTATTATTATTATTATTATTATTATTATTATTATTATTATTATTATTATTATTAAAAATTACGGTGAAATATGTCCCTTATTTATTTTTTCCCTTTCAACATAAATTGCTGTAACTGACAAATGAAATTTATACAATTATAATTTTTATCAATAAATTAAACATCCTAAGAAATAATGTTACATGGAATTGAATTTTCTGGGTGCACAAAGAAATGTTATGCAAGGATTTCTGAGGGAAATAATTACAATATTTTCCTTGTTTGGGGACCTTAAATAAAAAATAAAAATAATATAAAAAAAACTCAGGACATTCAGCTACAAAGTCATGTCACAGTACAAGGTGCAGAGAGGCACATAACCAAGAACAAAGATGGCCATACTTCTCAAATTTATTGTGTCCTTTCAATATCATGTAAAACTATCAAGTTCTTTATTGGATGTTGTAAGGTGGCATTTTATAACTTCAGATTGTGTCATAAGGCTATGTAATTTTAAAAGTTATACATTACCTACAGATTCAAGAGAATAAGCCCCTTTAAAACATGGTATTCTTGGAAAAACTTGTATTGAAGAACACATTAAATCATTTCCCCCAAAAAACTCACATTACGTCCAACTCCTTACCTTTTAGTTGACATAGCACTAAAGAAAATGCATCAACTGTTTAAAGCAAAACATCCTGAGATAAAAGTAAACTATTGGCTCACTACAAAATTTTCAAGAATCAATTTAATTTGCATTTTGGAAGACATCAGGTAGACAGTTGTATTACCAGTGAGTTGCAGAACACCAAAATTAAAAGCCCTGCTCTAAATGAAGCAACTCAACGTTCTGCTGTTCCAGAACTCATTTTATATAACAGGAAAAGTAAAAAGTTATATCATACACTTGACAAATTTGAAGTAGGTGTCAATTTGATGATTCTATTGCCTGACTTTTTTTTTTCCCCTCCTCCCTTCTTTACTTTTTGTCCCATTAAGTATGTTCAGTTAACAAACATTTCAGATAGACATTTTTTTACTACTGCCAGCTTAATGTGAATATGTTTGAATTACAAATCTTAAAAGTAATTCTTCAAGGATATATGTTTACCAAAAAGGAATTTGTCATAAAGGCCCAGATTAGGTTACTTCATTCATTATCAATAGCTGAATGAAATGACAAGAGTGAAGAAGCTGTCCCTCGAGTTATAATTGCAATGGTTAGAATAAGAACCACACATAAAGTTACTGCAATGTATCGAGTAAAAACAACAGGTTTTATCAATATTATCCAGTTTGAGGCCATTCTTTTCTTTCCCTTGATCAGGCATTTGGGGTAATAAAAACAGCCCTGAAGCAAACTGGCCAAATCTATATAATTACCTCCTGAAAGAAACCGTGGTAAATTCATAAAAAAAATTTATTGTCCATATGACTCAAAGAGAGGATGTTTGGAATTTCAAAAATTCTTGACGTTCATTTTATAAACTAATGTTGTATGTTAGAGACATCAAATGGTGCACATGTAGCAATAAAAATTAAAAGTACATTTCAAAATTTCACAATTTTCTGAATTTATACACTGAAACTGAAATAATTACATGAATATGGATGGAGCAGCAAAACTAAAGTCAATAGGAAATATGTGCTATTGTAGTGTGAGAGGTTGTTTTGCTAAGGCAGGCAGGATATAACTGTGTAAACATCTATACTAATACAAATAAAAAAAAATCAAAAAACCTAAATTAAAAACACCTGAAAAAAATTGTTTTGCAGGCCTTTACCCGAGCGGTCGGTAAAGTTGGCCTGAAAAAATTTGTTTTGCCTTATTGTAAACAAATCCACCCCCCCCCCCCCCCAGTTACTCCATGAAATGAAGGAATGGTAAAGTTGTATTAGGGACGAAACGAGTTTTTCTCCTTGAAACTCCGTCTTTGTGTTAAGTGAGGGAAAAGTATGGTAAAACCAGGGGATGTAAACGCTAGTCGGTCGAGAAGTAACTTCAGAAGAAGGTACAAGAGAACTATTTGTGAGTGCCAATGTGCCTACGAGTGGTGATGATGGTCGTTTAAAGGGCGCAAAACTGCTAAGGTCATTAGCGCCCAAACATACTAAAACTGGTCCAAGAATAAAATATCTACACCCAAGTTCAATGTAGAAAAGGGCATTAAGCACTTAGGGCAATAATAATAAAAAGCCCAAAACAAATAACATGGATAAAATAGCAAACAAAAGACTGGTACTAAAACACAGCTGTAAGAGCGGAAAATCATGTCTTATAATAGTCTAAAATTGTGACAAAGAAACCCCAAAAGAAAAACAAGGGCATTTTTGGTAAAAAATAAATAAAAACTGGCAGTAAAACGCATCAGCAAGAGCTGAAAACACAACAGTCTTGTAATGGAATAAAATTGTAGCATTAAAACTCCAAAACAAATGAGGGCAATATGCACTAACAAATAATGACTGATACTAAAACGCATCAGTAAGAGCTGAAAACACAACAATCTTATAATAGTGTAAAAATGCCGTCATGAATAAAAGGATAAAACCTCACACCTTGCTCCAAAAACCACAAACACGGATAAAACGGAGCACTCGCTCAACAGCAACTGCATAATCTACAAGCAACTACTCAATACAGGAGGGCAAACCTAGGGAAAGTCTAAAAGCTGTTAGATGATGGCAATCTATTAAAATGTGACAAACAGTAAAGGGGTGGTCACAGTGAGGGCAGGCTGGAGGTGGTTGACCATTAAAAAGGTGCTGGTGACTAAACGGCAATGCCCAATTCTAAAACGTGCTTAAATTACCTCTTCGCGACGAACTGCGCGAGAAGACGACGACCAGTTAATAAGGGCGGATTTACATTTTCGAAGATTATTGCTAGGGTTTAAATTCCACTCTTCGCGCCAGCGCGAGAGAACGCCTCGACATAAAGAATGAGTAAAACCCCCCGAGTAAAAACGTTGCTCGTACTCAGCAGGGTCTAAAAGGGCGGATTTAGCTGTGACATCTGCAGCCTCGTTGCCTAGGAGTCCCATATGTCCAGGTACCCACAGCAATGTTACCCTAACGCCAACGTCCTGAAGCGTATACACTACATCCTGGATATGCTGTACAAGAGGATGGTAGTTGTATAGATTTTTCAAAGATAAAAACGCACTCAAAGAATCGGAACAAATGACACTGTTCCCCAGCCCCTGGTCAGAAATAAATAAAATAGCCCGATAGATAGCATAAAGCTCCGCCATAAAAATAGGTGTCGCAACGTTAAGACCAAACGTAAAACTAGCTCCATTAAAAACAAAGGCACATCCTACTCCTGTGTCAGATTTAGAGCCGTCGGTATATACAAAATTCCTTACAATAAAAGAAGAGACGACCTCACGAAAATGACTACGAATAATAGATGTTGCGGTCGAGGACTTAGGACAGGACTTGATTGATTGATTTTTTTATTTATGGACGCTCTTTTAACATCTCAGGTCATCAACGTCCCATTCAACTCAGGGCGTGAAACGGCCGACAAATTTTGCTCAGAGGCCTCTCTTTCAGGCTTAAGGTTCTTTTTCGTGCCGTAAATGTACGACACGAGACCCACGGCTTTACTTCCCTTCCGAAGGAAGTCATACTTATGATTTTTTACGCCCGAAAAAAAATCCATTGGTCCTGACCGGGTTCGAACCCACGTTCTTGGGTGTAGGAGGCAAGTATGGAAACCATTACACCACCAGGACCGACCTTAGGACAGGACGTAAGCCCAAGATGAACAGGGGCCTCTACTGAGAGCCAACGGGGAGAAGAAGTTTCCTCGGCTAAGAAAAAAGCAGGTAATTCCAAGTCCAACGTCCTTAACAGCTCCCGGAAACGATGGCCAGGGGCTTAGGAGTAAAAGACCAAGCAGCTTAAAATGGAGCGAGACACACATTAAAAACGGCTTGTTCGTGGGATAACAAGGTTGCGCAGCTATTCGACAACCATAAGCAAGAAGTAAAACATCCCTACGGTAAAACAACGGAGGTTCTCCAGTCTCCGCACATAAACTTGACACAGGACTGGTTGGGAATGCTCCAACAGCCACGCGGATACCCCGGTGATGAATGGGGTTAAGGCGACGCAGAACGGAAGGTCGCGCTGAGTCATAAACTACAGTGTCATAATCAGGTTTAGACCGGATTAGAGATCCATAAAAACGTAAAAGAACAGTCCGGTCAGCTCCCTAAGATGTGCCATTTAAAACACGTAAAATACAAAGAGAATGTTCAAACTCCTCTGAGTTGTGCTATATGCGATGACCAGCATAATTTTCTATCAAAGATTAAGCCAAGGAATCTAACTTCGTCTGCGAAAGCAAGAGAGTCTGGGCCAAGATGGAAAGAGGGTGAAGGATACTCCTTATGGCGCCAGAAATTCATGCAGACGGTCTTCTCTGCGGAGAATCGGAACCCGTGGTTTACACTCCAAGCGTAAAGGCGGTCGAGACAGCATTGGAAGCGGTGTTCCAAAAGACCAGTTCTCCGTGAGGAAAGGAAGATAGCAAAATCGTCAACGAACAAAGACGATTGTATTCCTGGGGGTAAACACTCAGTGAGAGAATTGATAGCAATAGCAAACAGTGTGCAACTAAGTACCGAGCCCTGAGATACACCGTTCTCTTGAATAAAACTAGATGATAAAACTGATTACACGCGAACATTATAAAACCCGGTCTTTCATAAATTCCTGAATAAAATAGACATACGACCGCGTATATGCCAATCGTGAAGCATTCGAAGGATACCGCTTCTCCAACAAGCATTCTCCAGATGAAAGAATACGGTGATCGTTTGGCACTTCCGTACAATACCGTCCATTATATGGGTGGTTAGACACACAAGATGGTCGACTGAGGAGCGATGATGCCGAAAACCGCACTGAGCGTTCGTCAATAAATGCCTCGACTCCAATCACCACGTAAGCCGCCCGTTAATCATGCGTTCCATCACCTTGCAGACGCAGCTGGTGAGGGAAATCGGATGGTAATTGGAAGGAAGGTGTGGGTCCTTACCAGTTTTAGGTATTGGTATCACGGTGGCCTTTCGCCAAGTGCTCGGAAATGTTCCATTGCACCAAACAGAATTAAAAATGTGTAGTAAAAAGCCTTGCCTTTCGTTGGCAGATGCTGCAACATAGCAACATGGATGCCATCTGGCCCTGGTGTGCAGTGCCGAGAGTTCGCAAAGGCATACTCCAATTCCCTTGTTGTAAAAGGGATACTATAGTTCTCCTGCTGGTCGGAGGCAAAATAGAAACTCTTCGATTCGACCTGCTCCTTTAATGTGCGAAAAGGAGGGTAATTGGCGGTGCTCGAAACATCTGCGAAGGTGTGTCTTAAAATAATGGCGATATCAATAGGAGTAGTAAGCACTCGATTTGATATTCTAAGACTGGGTATAGGCGCAAATCTAGGTTTGCCGCAACTCGGCGTAGCTGTTCCCAAATTACAGATGAAGGCGTTGTGCGGTTAAAAGAGGTAAAAGCAATCCAAGACGCCTTTTTGCTATCCTTAATAACTCGACGGCATTTGGCGCGCAGTACTTTATAGCGAATCATGTTTGCTGAAGTAGGATGACGACGAAAAACCCGTAGAGCACCTCGGCGTGGACGCAACGCATCCCGGCATTCATCGGTCCACCAGGGAACCGGAAAGCGTCTGGGGTGGCAAGACGACCGGGGAATAGCCTGCTCTGCGGCATTAAGAATGACCGTTTCGAGGTGCTCGATCACGGCTTCGATGGATGGAAAATCTAACCCTGAAAATTCCGAACTCTGGATCGGAAGAGGTGCCAATTCGCCTGTGCATTAAGCCATCTTGGCGCGCGCTGAGAATGTGCGTGTGAAGAGAGTACATGTATCTGACACGGAAAATGGTCACTAGATTATAAATCGGAGATGACGTTCCAGGTAAAATGTACAGCAAGTGAGACAGAACAAAAGGCTAAGTCCAAGTGTGAAAAACAATGAGTACTGTCAGAAATAAAAGTAGGTTGACCAGTGTTGAGCAGAATGAGATGGCGGCGGTCTAGAAAGTCTGCCAACATGCTACCCCTGGCACACTCCATGTTGGAACCCCATAGTGGATGGTGCGTATTGAAATCCCCCAAGAGTAGGACAGGTGGTGGTAGCTGAGACAGAAGATTATCGAGATCAACTATTGCGACAGTGGAAGATGGAGGTAAGTAAATAGTGCTCACAGAAAAACTAAGGTCAGAGATGTGAATTGTAGCTGCAGCAGCCTGTATAGGAGTCTGGAGGTTAATTGAAGTACTGTAAACGTCATCTCGGATTAAAAGTATAACTCCGCCATGCGCGGGAGAGCCATCTTCGGGAGGAAGATCAAACCTCACCGAAGAATAACCGTGTAAATTAAAGGAATCTTGCGGGCGAAGTTTGTTCTCTTGGAGACACACAAGCGGAGAGTCAGTCGTACGTAAAAGTAACTCCACGTCAGTTCTTCGACTGCGGAGTTCACGCACATTCCAAGAAAGGATAGTCATTGTTAAAACAAGTTAAAACAAATAAAAATACCATCTTACTTTTTGCTAGGCCCAGGACGAATGAAACGTTCTTTTTTCAATCGCATGGGACTGGATGGTTTATTCGGAGCAGGCACATTCTGCTCCATGACCTCCTCAGAGGGAGGGCTCTCCCGCTGAGAAGTATCCAACGATTCCAACACTTGGAATCGGTTGGATGTGGAAATAGGCGGTGACGGCGACCGCCTAGTGGGTTTGCTGCCATCATGGGAGCGGGACCTCCGAGGAGAAGGGCTCTTTTTCTGCTGAACAGGAGTTGACGTTTTCAAAAAGTCAGTTCTCGTGTAGCTCGTCCTGAACTTTATTTCAGGTACATTGAAAGCTATCGACTTCGGTTTCTCGGTAATGCGCTTCGGAGAACTGGGCTTAGTAGGGACCCGTGTAAATACAAGGTCGCAAGACTGCGTACTGCTGTCGCATTTCTTCACCGCTAAAGAAGCTGCAGCCCTGTATGTACCGGTCTTAGGTACTACAGGTTGGCGAGAATGAAATCGCTTCCGGGCCTCAGTAAAGGAGAGCTTTTCCTTCACCCGGATCTCCTGTATACAGCGCTCCTCTCTAAAATTTGGACAGTCGTGGGACGAGGGTGGATGGTCGCCGCGGCAGTTAACGCAGACGGGAGCGGTAGCAAATGCTTCTTCATGACTTGCTTGACCGCAGGTTGCACAGATGGAAATGGCACTCTTACACGATATGCGAGTATGTCCAAAACATCGCAACAGGCTCGGGATATACGGGCGCACTTCAATCAACTCTTATCCCGCTTTAATCTTCTGCGGCAATTCGACCCTGTTAAACGTGAGGAATAGTAGAGTTGTCTGTAATTCCCCCTATTTTTGGCCTGCACGCGATAAACAGAAGTGACCCCTTGGTCTTCCAGGCACCTCTGGATTTCCGAGTCAGACTTGCTGTCTAATACATTGGTGGTAACAACTCCTCACGACGAATTCAAAGTCTTATGTTGCTCAGCACGGATAGGATAGCCGCGGAGTGGCGTCTCCTCGAGTAATGAGTTGGTTTGAGACAGCCCAAGTGTCTCCACCAAAAGTGAACCGTTACGTAGACGGGTACAGGACTTAACGGGTAGAGCTATGGCATCAATGCCCTTCTGAATCATAAATGGGTATACCTTAGTAAACGACTGAGCATTTTCGGTAAGACTGAGCACTAAGTAGCGAGAAAATGACTTCTCGGATACTTCTTTCACGTCAACTCTTTTGCGTTTAAATTGTATATGATTATCGTGTATTACAGCGATTTAATCCTCCACCATTGCAACCGTCTCCGATGGCAGGCTACTTCCTGGGCGCAACCCCGACTCAGGTTACATGCTCTGGCCTGAACAAGGTAACCTCAGGGTCACACCTTCCTGTGGGTTGACAAAGGGACCCAATCGCCTGAGGAAGTACAACAGCTCATGCAATGGCCCTTCCCCGGGCCTGGCCTTTACCAGGGGATACGCGTCCAGTCCTACATGATAACCCAGTGCTGGGAGTTACGGCATTACCCAGTCACATTTCACCGTGTCAAACACGGGGGCACCCATCAGACGAAGAACAGGGAAGTAGGACGAATAAAAATTAAAATAGAGGGGAAATAAAATGAGTCAAACACGCTGAGCGTGGATGTTCGGGAGCAGCTCAGGTGCCTGGGGTCGCTACGCCCCGTACCCAAAAAATTGGGCCCCTGAAGGGGCCTACGAGCGAGATAATACTTAAGTCTAGTTAAGTGACGCGTCTGTGCTAATGTTACGTTTAGGTCGCTTTTGGCAAGTGAAGAGTTGTGAATTATCGTTAGTAACGCTATGCATCGGACAGAACAAAAGTTAAGTGTTAATTGTTTCTTTGATAGTAGTAAAGAAACAAATTCCCGTAAAAATGACACAAAGCCCCTGAAATCCTGCATGGAATAGCCGATTCTCCGCCCAGTATTATGAACCTAGACAATTAAAAAAAATGTGGTAGTGAAAAATTATAAATCGGCTGATTATAGTGTCAACACCCTTATTCCCTTTTCCCTGTCATACCTAAATGACTAAAATTCCAGTAGCAGAGTCTCAACAGCTGTGGCAAAACTGTAAGACAGCGGTAACCAACGACAGAGAAGAAATAACATTCCCCCTGAGAATTCAAAATAATCTAATAATTTCCTTTTTCCAAATTCTTCGCTCCACTCTACATATTTTCATTAACCCCCATTCCTGTTTATCAAATATCGCTGCAACACAAAAGTCTTTACATAGGCACAACCGCAATAGTTACATTCCTTCGGAATTCGATTAAAAAAAAGAAATTAAATAAATACTTTTGTATATTTATTGGAATTTACATAGGAAAAAAGTTAAGTGATATAAGATATCTGTAAAATAATAAATTTGGGATTTTTTTAATAAATTATATGTTCCAAACATATAGGTTCTGAAATTTCCCGTTATTTTATTCTTCTCTCATCATTTGTATGATACAGTTTGATAACAAACACACATTTGTAATCATAATTATTACTAGATTGCGACAATTAGTTTTTGGTAGCAATTTCCTAAAGGCTATAACATCAACCATTCACCAAAATCATGCCATTTTACATACTTTTCATATCAAATGAAAATTACTTCCGAATTAAATGGGCTGAAGGAAAGTAACTTATCAGTAATTTAGCTATTTACAACAAAATGTGAGTAACGTGTACGCACCTGCATAGACTTATAAGCTCAGGCTTGGCCCCAAGAAAGCAGGATGAACGTCAGTGTTGCACCGCTCTCTATATCTGAACAATAACGCTGGTTTTGCTGACTGAAAACATTCATGAGTGACTCAGGACTGGACTCCTGAACCCAACTGAGTAATGAAGTCTGAAAATTGACAATGTGCATGGGCATCGGCGTGGCGACATTTGACTTTCAACACCATCTCTAGGCCTGCAATTGAACCACAAAACTGCTTGCACAGCATTCACCAGAACTTTGCGTCAGGTTAACTAACATACTGGAACGAAACTCGTCAAACAGAGTTTAACATAATCTAGGGTCACATTTTTGTATAATTTTATTATCCAAAAATTAAATTAAAAATACTGCTAAGTGATCTGCCTAGCACAAATTTTTAATTATAAATTATTTCAATATAATATGTGGATATACACTGTCATCACTTATAAATAGCTTCTTGCATTTTATAACCATGTACATTTTCATTTCACCATGTGAGTAAAGAAATAATTAGAACGGTCAAAAATGCGCAACAATAAAAGCATTATTATTGCCATATGTTAAATTATAACAATAGTTGAAGAAACCTTCTACATCAGAAAGAATTATGCAATATATACTTGGTTTACTTTTACTATATTCTGAGATGTAAGAGAATTTTGGGAGTAAATAATAAAATAATTTTCGTTTTGCAAATTTCTGAATTAGCACTATGTTGATTATTGTAACTGTTTTCACGTGCGGTTTAATTACGATTAGGTTATTGACTTCCAAATGCTTCCTATGTATCCGCGCCCCAACTTTTGAGTGACATTTATTTTTAATTTTCCATATCTGAGATGAAGACATGGATCCCCCCTCGCAATGTTTTATTGAAGTCGGCGGCTTTTTATGGCACAGGTGTATTTAATTTCTTTTTGGAGGAATCGACTTCAAGGCGTCTACTTTTGAAGGAAATTACAGGACGATGTAATAGTTTCGCGTAGTGATAGTGTCACGGATGCTATTTTCGGGCGGTAAATATTGGTGAATTTATGTCATTTAATTTGAAATTGAAACGTCTCGGAAAGGACACAGTTTTTGGTTTATCCATATTTTTACTATTTTGTATTAGCATGAGATACTTAGTAAATTATTGTGCAACAGGAAAAGTTTGGCTTGTCACTTCCTGTGACAAACCCAAGGGTTTTCACCATGAGATCAGTTTCCTTTGAGGAATCTGCTAAAGTCACGTAGGCCTCAGGATGTCATGTGTCAATCAGGATGTTAGAGAACTTTCATGTGTTGCTCTGTGATTGGCTGCTTTAATTCAAACCTAGGGCGGTGGCACACCATATTTGGTAATGCCTCTGGCCCCCTCCCTGGGGTACGGGATTCTATTTAAGAGCCTGCAGGTTCCTGCAGGGTAGAGAGAGAGAGTGTGTAGACAGGGAGAAAGAGAGCCTAGAGGCTAGGCTGAGGACCGACCGAGAAGTGATAGCACTCCGAGACGCATCTTCCAAGGTAAGCCCTGACTGGGGGCCCAAGCAGCAGAATGGGTAGCAGGACGCTGTCTTGATATTGTAACATTAACTTGAAAGGTCATTCACCTTACTTTGTAACTGGTATCATTCAGAGTGATTATAATAAAAGATAACTAACTTTAGCTCTACCATCTTATTGTAGCTTAGCTCCTCCTGTCATCTCCTAAAATCCTGGGGTGTGACAATAGAAAAGAAAGAGAGCAGAAGGAAGCTTGTGTCAGTGCGAATGAAAGTGAACAGTAGATACTTAAGAGGCTAGGAAAGTCCATTGCTGGTTCATCCACCGTACAGCCCTGACCTTGCATCGTACGACTTCAGGTAGCTGTTCTGTTATCGCTGGAAAAACTTGAAAACGAGTTTAGGACCTTGCCCAAGTAATTAATTCACCTCTGCCTACAATACCTTAGTTACAAAGAATGTCTTTAATAAATGCCTGCAATGCTTGTGGCGAGATGGATAGTAAAGTTAAGCTATTCAACACAACCCAAGACTTGCATTTAAGTAAATCACTAACGTAACTTGCGAATGCTCCAAGTAATTTGATATAAACACTTAACAAGATAAAAAAAAACAACATTCTTAATAACGAATTCTCTGGTAAATTGAGACTGTGGAAAGGGTTAAGTAATTAGTACAGGGTGTTTTATTTTAGGCAATAACATGGATATGAACCTATGACCGTAGTATTCGGTATGAGGGTCAGGCGTGGTGGACTTTTCCAGAAACGTGTTTCGTTAGCCACATAAGTAAAGTACTTTGCAAGTGTTTAATTTAGTAACAAGTAACTCCGCGCGAGTTCAGTTGTATAAAAATATGAAAGTATTTTAACTTTTAAGATACACAAATTTAAAGATAATTAGCTGAAAGCAAGGAAATACCCACAAAGCCCTTTTTTCAGTTAACTCGTAATATTTGAATTACATTTTGTAGAGGAAATCTTCAAGGAAATGCTTCACAAATAAAATGACAGTTACACATTTACTATTCTATGACGTTCTGTTATTAAACTTCATTACCTTATTTCTACGGTTTTCTACAGTGACGACAAACAACGTTGATTTTGATTTGTTTTTACTTAAGGACGCTCTTTAACATCACAGGTCATCAGCGTCACATTCTATTCAGGGCGTGAAACGACCGACAAATTTTGCTCAGAATGCCCTTCTTTCAGACTTGAGGTTCTTTTTCGTGCCGTAAATGTACGACAAGGGACCCACGGCTTTACTTCCCTTCCGAAGGAAGCCAGACTTACGATTTTTACGCCCGAAAAAATCCATCGATCGTGGCCGGGTATGAACCTGCGACCTTGGGTTTAGAAGGCAAGTATGGTTACCACAACACCACCAGGACCGACACAAACAACGTGCTCTATCAGTCTACAGGAATGCTGGCGCAGCAGACGCCGGAACAAAACCGTCACCCAAACTCCTGCAAGAGAAGATGAGTCAGTGACAAGATGAAAACATTTGTTGTATCCATAGGCGCCGACAGGAGCCGAGCCAGAGCAGCCTGCCTCTCATCTCCCTTTCTCAAAGTTCACGCTTTGGTTGCTGATTAGTATATGTATATTTTATTTTCGGAAAGTTCAAATTAAAATCTTGAAAGAAAAACGCCAACAGCGACATTGTACAATACTGCCAACAGTAATTCCTTTCCTTTCATCTCACAGTTTTATGTGCTCAAATTGCAGCTCACCAAGTTTTCATGCATGAGCATTAATAGCTACCACGCAAAGTTGCACTGTAAAAAAATTAGGTTATGGATTTTGGACTTTTCAAACCCTTTAAGATAAATGCCTTCAAATAATATTTTAATTAGAACATTGAATTTCAGTTCAATGTTCTCCTTGTACAATTGTAAGTGTTGCTTCATATCTGTAGATTGAAATTGAGTATTTGATCACAATTGGATGTGATAATCTCTCTCGCTCTCTCTCTCTCTCTCTCTCTCTCGGACGATATTTATTCTGACAGCCTGAAATTGCATCACAACATGATGGATCTTTTGGAATCAAAGATGAACGAGAATTCTCTAGATAACTTTTCCTCAGGTATACATTTTCTAAAAAGTAATGGCTGTGTGAAATTGTTGCGGAGTTAACGATATTTGTAGACTTAAATAGTAATTGCTAAGCTTTTTATTTCTTAAAATGTTTTTGATTTGGATGTTTACAGTTTATAGATTTTTTAAATACAAAATCTAATAAAAGTGTGCTTCCCCCCTCCCCAAGTTGGCTCCTATATTCAAACCTGTAAATATTGTAATTTCACTCTAATGCAAATTGCTGTAAGTCCATTTGCATAAATTTAATAATTTATAATATATGCATGTGACGCAATACATTGCAATTGAAGGAACATTGTGAGTGAATTTCCCATTGGCTTTCCAATTAAAATTAAGTATTTTGAATATCATGTTAAATAAAATTACAGAAGATAAGAATAATTTATTAAAACATTTCCAAGCAATTATAAAAGAAAACGATGGAGATAAGGCACTTTAGAAGTTAGCGCACAGGAATTAGTGAAAGTCGTGTACTTTCATTTCTTGCAAAGGGGGGGAAAAAATTAAATTTTAATCTTCGGTGTTTTTTCGGATTGGTAGTATTGGGCTAGGATGTTTACTTTTCGGCAGAACGTCAGTTACAAACTAAAACTTATATGTAAAAGATAAATGTACATTAAAGTACAACGTTGTACGTTATCTATGTCTTTCTCTCTCCCTGTCCCTGCACTAAGCAATAACATCCTTCAACTGTCAGTTCTCAGGAATGATAAAGCAGCAGACGATTTTTTTTTGAGTAGTGTTTAGCGCTCGTTTTTACTATCGAGGCACCAATGGCGGTGGACACTGATGATACACAAGATGAAATGATACATTGGAAAATATTTTTTTTTTAAGGAAGGAAACGTTCCAGGCCTAAGTTTAAAGTACCTCTACGGCATTTGCCATTAATGAGGTCTGAGGAAAACCTGTAAAAAAACCTACTCAGGAAGGACGGTCCTGCTGGGTTCGAACCCCAGACCTTCCGCTCACAAGCCCGGCAATAACAACTTCGGCCAATCGTTGCGGTTCAGCAGATGCCGTAAAATCATCTAGCCAGACGAACTGGTTTTCAAAATGACTTCTACCCTCGTGTAGGTAGTTTTCGTAGTAAGAAAACTAGTCACGTCCATTTTAATTTTGTGGCGATCAAAATCTGAAAGCTGTTCTAAATCGAACCACACAGGAAATAATAATAATAATAATAATAATAATAATAATAATAATAACAACAACAACAACAACAACAACAATTTAACAATAACATGTTGCAATAGATTTTGTCAAAAGTCACAGATTAATATTCCATACATAGCCTAAGAATCAATTTATTTAACAAAAGCAAATATACAATAAAATAGACTTCAGCTAGCATAACAAAAAATTGAAAAAAAAAAATAATAAAAAAGGTGCCAACTGTAAGAAAATCATATCCCACAAAATAAGTTATACGAGTTTATGTCCTCATTCAATTCATTATTACTGTACTGAACTTTACCAACAAGTACATTTTAGCTGTTCGTAAGGAATTCAGTTGTATCCATAAATTATTTTGAAAAAAAATTCTTCAAATGTCCATGATACGAAAATGACAATGAAATAAATATAACCCACCAGCAGGTACAATTTTTGTTTCTTCTCAACGCAACTCAGTATATAAGTTATAACCAATCAATTAACAAACGGTTCGTAGAGTTCGTTTACCAGCAAAATTGACTCATTAGAGGTAAGGGTTAAACTACAGCGAAAATATTTTTAAAATTGAAAATAGCTCTAGTGGCCACAATTTTTGTTTTTTTCTCAGCGAAAGTATATTTCATTTAGATAAATTAATAAAACAATTTCTGAAAATCAGGGCAATCGGACCGTAAGGAGTGGGGGGGGGTTAAAGCGAAATTTAAAAATAGGTGTAGCTGCCGCAATTTATTATTATTTCTTTTTTAAGAAAACTCCGCATATATCATTCAAATAAAATAAAAAAAAAATAAGTTCCTTAAAAACAGTGAAATCAGATAATTAGGAATGGGTGTTTACCTAAAAATCAACAGTTAAAAATCGCTCTAGCGGCAGCAATATTTTCTTTTTCCCAACAAAATTCAGCATATACCATTTAAATAAAATAATTTACCAGCCAGAATTATCTACCAGGTATTTACATTTTATGGCTGCTATTAAAGCATGTTGAATATTTGTGGTCCTATATGTAGGTACTGTGTGATTACTTTTAGTCACATTACGTTTTAGCTCCTATAAGCAGGTATATTGAGTTGGGCTAAACATGCTGATCCAACATGAACCTGCTCTAAAAGGTATTCCTTGACAATCCTAAAGGATAGTGGGATCGAGGACTACCCAGCTACTGACAACCCGGCTGTCACCCGCTGGCAAGTAAAACTGTGCATTATCGGTACGTTCAAGAAGAAAGTCTTATTAGTGTAAAATATTGCTAAACTGGTAGTATTGTCACCAGTGTAGAGAAACTAAATCACAAAACCACCACCTCGGGTTTATTAATAACATTACTGGCGCACACGCTGAAGTTATCTGTGGGGGGCTCCCCCTTTCCAATTCACGCCACATACTGGTTTGGATGGCGGCGGATTCTCTCCCAGGTACTCCTGGCCCGTCTCTCAATGGATTGTGCAACTGAAGGCATGCCCGTCTCCTCGTGAGTAAAGTTTTTAATAAGAAGCGGTAGCCTCAGTGCTTTCCTTAGCGACAAATTTTGGATGGTTTGTAAGTGTTGTATTGCAAATTTGGACGCGTGAGCCCATGCGGCGCAGGCGTACATCATTGATACTATAAAAGACCTGTACAAAATTATTTTACTCCTAATGCCTAATGACTTACCGCGTAGAATGGACGCGCATAGTTTCAACCGCTGCCTCCCCCTGTCGGCCACATCTCTCAGGTGTTTGTTCCAAAGCAGTTTACGTTCCACGCAAACCCCTAAGTATTTTACTTGCTGAGATGACAAAATTTTGCCGTCGATCGTTAGATCAACTGTTAGAAGGTGCCGCTGTTAGGAAAAATCGCAAATTGGTACTTGTGGATATTAACAGTAATCTTCCACTGGTGTAAACAGGACGTGGATGTTTCTATGTGGCGCTGAATTTCGCACGTTCCAAATTTCAAAATTTTGAGTGGCGATAAATTGCGGTGTCGTCAGCATATATGTGGATCTTGCATTTGGCGTCCACGAGAAAATCATTAGTGAAAACTATATACAAGTATGGGGCCAGTGTGGCTTCTTGTGGAACGCCGACCTGTATTGGTCGCATGGTGGATTTGGAGCGATCAACTTGGACATAGAAGCGCCTATTTTCTAAAAACATATGTACAAGATACAGGTAGTTTTAGAGGCCGGGAAATTTTGGTGCAGTTTATAAATAAGGTCATTGTGCCAGAATCGGTCAAATGTAGTCTATGGTGTTGCACAGCTGTGTTTACAAAGATGGCGGTTCCTCCGAAACCGTCAGATCTGTCGGTGCGGTGGCAAATGGTGCATGGAATGGTGATTTTGTTTGAGGCCGTCAACTAGGTTTCCTCCACCATTAGCACCTGTATCTGGTGCGAGAAGAAGTGTATAACTTCCCGGAGTTTGCTCTTAATGCCCCTCGCATTCTAGGAGCACGCCTTGAATGCCATTAGAGTCATGGCCCCGGAAAATTTACCAGCCCTTTTGTAGGATAAATGTGAACATCGTGTGGCATAGGATGGTTTCGGCGGGCACGGTTGTTGGGCGGGTTAGCAGGACTTTCGCGAGGAATTCTGCAAAACTTGTCTGCGCATGGACGGGTATTTTCGCTATTACTTGAAGAAACGTGGCATCTAGCTTGGGTTGTGAGGTGGTTTGACAGCGGTGGTGTCCTGATGGTTACGTTTACGTTTACACGTTTTATTGAGCTTAAGTGTGCCTGAATCCAGTACAACCGATCCTTAGATTCTGAAGTGGACAATGCTGAATTTCAAGTGGTAGCCGGCAAGAGAAAGCGGCGAACCCATCCTCATTTTGAAGCAGAAGGCTTCAGTACAGCTGGAAAGCCAAATAAACCAGCTGACGCTACCATCAGTAGCAACTCGTCCTCTTTACCCTCGAGACGCCTTATCCTACCGATTATCGTGGATTCTTTTCAGGGTGTTACAGGCTTCCTGAAGGAAGTTATGCCGTCCCTTATCGCCGAATGCAAGGTAGTACGGAAGGGAAACACATTCAAATTTCAGGCAAGGTGTGCTGAGGACTACCAGCGACTGTTAGGATACCTCAAGAAACGAGGAATACTACACGTTTCCATTGCTGTTGATAAAGCACGCGATATCCGTCGCATCTTTAAGAGGGCTGCCAGCGGATACTCCGGTGGGAGATATATTTGTCCATCTCCAACGCCAGGGCATAATCCCCAAATTGATCAAACAACTTTCAAAGCCCGTTCAAGGTGACAACCCTTCCGTGAGAATCTCCATCTTCCTCTTCTTGGTAATAATAGTTGAGCGAGCCGAAGACCCTGAGGTGGCGATAGACAAACTAAGATCAATATGCCACCTCAGTGTTAAAGTTGAAACTCCCAGACGCCCTGATGATTACTGTTTAAGAAGCGCACAACATCCAAGGTCATCAGCGCCCAAACACACTAAAAACTGTGCCAGAATTAAATAAGTAATCTACACAAGATCTGCGT
Organism: Metallyticus violacea; assembly: GCA_030762175.1. Classification (NCBI taxonomy): domain Eukaryota; kingdom Metazoa; phylum Arthropoda; class Insecta; order Mantodea; family Metallyticidae; genus Metallyticus; species Metallyticus violacea. The sequence goes on along the minus strand of CM060835.1, from coordinate 139,415,074 downwards.
AGAAGATAAACCCAGCAGCCCTTTAGGCAATAAAGTACAATCCCCAAAACAAATAACAAGGGTAATAAACATAACAACAAACGAGACCGTTACTAAAAACTATGCTGCAAGGGCTGAAAACACAACAGTATTTAATGATCCCAAAGGTAGCCATAACCCCCCCCCCCAAAATAGCAAGGGTAAACTGGCCAACAAACAAACGGCGGGTATTAAAACTCAGCCGCAAGAGCGGAAAAATAAAACAATCTTAATAGCCAAAGTTGTAACAGTAAAAACCCCAAAACAAAAACAAGGGCAATATGGTCAACAATGTATAAAGACTAAAGCTGAAACGCAAGCAAGAGCTGAAAAAACCGCATGCTTTTAAGGATCTAAAATGGTAACAACAAAAGCTCAAAACAAACAACAGGGACAATATGCAACACAACAATTAAAGACTGGTACTAAAAAGATTCAGCAAAAGCTGGAATAACAACAGTCTTAAAATGGTCTAAAAATGCAGTCATGAGTAAAAAAATAAAACCTCACATCTTGCTCCAAAAACCACAAACACGGATAAAACGGAGCACTCGCTCAACAGCAACCACATCATCCGCAAGTAAGTCCTCAATGGACGAGAGCAAACCTAGGCTATGTCTAAAAGCTACCAGATGCTGGCATTCAATTAAAATGTGACGCACTGTAAGGGGGTGGTCACAGTGAGGGCAAGCTGGAGCGGGTTAACCATTAAAAAGGTGATAGTGACCAAGTCGGCAATGTCCGATTCTCAAACGAGCTAAAATTATTTTTTCGCGGCGAACCGCGCGAGAAGAAGTCGACCAGTTAAAAGGGGCGGATTTACATTCCCGAACTTTATTGACGGGTATTAAATCCCTCCGTCGCCCCAGCGCGAGAAAATGCCTCTCCGTAAAGAATAAAATCCCCAAAATAAAAACGTTGCTTGTACTCAGCAGGGTCTAAAAGGGCGGATTTAGCTGCAACATCTGCGGCCTCATTACCTGGGAGTCCAACATCTCCAGGTACCCATAATAATGCCACCCTGACGCCAGCATCGAAAAGAGTTAACACTATATACTGGATCTTCTGTACAAGTGCTTGGTGGTTGTTCAGATTTCTAAAACTGAAAATGGCACTCAAAGAGTCGGAACAAATTACAGCATTCCCCATCCCCTGATCAGAAATAAATAAAATCGCCCGATAAATAGCATAAAGCTCCGCTATAAAAATACCACACGTAAAATTTGTCACATTAAATACAAAAGCACATCCTACTCCTGTGTCAGATTTCAAGCCGTCGGTATATATAAAATTACAGCCATTAAAAGAAGATATAATCTCGCAAAAATGACTACGAATAACAGGTGCTGCGGTCGAAGATTTAGAAGATGAACGAGGGTCTCTGCTTAAATCAAGGTGGAGAAGAAGTTTCCCAGGTTAAGAAGAAAGCAGGCAACTCCACGTCCAACGTTCTTAACAGCTGCCGTAAACGAAAGCCAGCAGGCTGATGAGTAAAAGACCGAGCAGCGTAAAAACCATCGAAAGACACATTAAAAAAACGGCCCATTCGTGGGATGACGAGGTTGCGCAGCTAGGCGACAACCGTAAGCAGAAAGTGAAATATCCCTACGATAAAACAACGGAGGTTTTCCAGACTCCGCATATAAACTAAACCCAGGACTGGTTTGGGAATGCTCCAATGTCAACACGGATACCCCGGTAATGAACGGGGTTAAGACGACGAAGAACGCAGAGTCGTAAACAACACAGCCGTAATCCAGTTTGGACCGCATAAGAGAGCGGTAAAAACGTAAAAGAACCGTCCGATAAGCTCCCCAGGATGTGCCACTTAAAACATGTAAAATACAAAGAGAACGTTCACACTTGCCCCTAAGTTGTGCTATATGCGATGACCAGCATAATTTTCTATCTAATATTAAGCCAAGGAATTGAACTTCGTCTGCAAAAGCATGAGCATCTGAGCCAAGATGGAGAGACGGAGATGGATACTCCTTATAGCGCCAGAAGTTCATACAGACGGTCTTTTTCTGCAAAGAAACGGAACCCTTGGTGTACACTCCAAGCGTAAAGGCGGTCGAGAAAGCATTGGAGGCGGCATTCCAAAAGACAAGTTCTGCTAGAGGAAAGATAGATGGCAAAATCGTCAACGAACAACGACGATTGTATTCCTGGCGGTAAACACTCAGCGATGGAATTGATAGCAATGGCAAACAGTGTGCATCTAAGTATCGAGCCCTGAGGTACGCCGTTCTCTTGAGTAAAACTAGATGATAAAACTAATCCCACGCGAACATTATAAAACCCGGTCTTTCATAAATACCTGAATAAAAACAGACACACGACCGCGTACAAGCCAATCGTGAAGCGTCCGAATGATACCGCCTCTCCAGCAAGTATCATACGCTTTCTTCAGATTGAAAAATATGGCGATCGTTTGGCACTTCCGTACCCAAACCGTCCATAATATGGGTGGTTAGAGACGCAAGATGGTCGACTGAGGAACGATGACACCGAAAACCGCGATGAGGGTTCGTTAGTAAATCCCTGGACTCTAACCACCACATAAGCCGGCGTTAATCATGCGTTCCATCACCTTGCAGACGCTGCTGATGAGGGAAATCGGACGGTAACTGGAAGGAAGGTGTGTGTCCTTACCAGGTTTAGGTATTGGTATCACGGTGTCCTTTCGCAAGTGCTTGGAAATGTTCCGTTGCACCAAACAGAATTAAAGACAAGGAGTAAAAAAGCTTTGCCTTTCGCTGATAAATGCCGCAACATAGTAACATGAACGCCATTCGGCCCTGGTGCGCAGTATCTAGAGTTCGTAAGGGCGTGCACCAATTCCCTGAAGGAAAATGGAACATTATAGCACTCCTGCTGTTCGAAGACAAAACAGAAACCCTTCGACTCGACCTGCTCTTTTAACGCTCGAAATGAAGCAGGGTGATTGGCGGAACTCGAAACTCAGCGAAGGTGCGCCCTAAAATATTGGCAACGTCAAGCGGAGTGGAAACCACTCAATTGGACATCCGTAAACCGGGTATTAGCGTAAATCTTGGTTTGCCTGCAACGCGGCGTAGCTGTTCCCAAACAACAGAGGAAGGCGTTTTGCGATTAAAAGAGGAGGAAAAAGCAGTCCAAGACGCCTTCTTGCTATCCTTAATGATACGACGACAGTTGGCGCGCTTTTGCTTGTAGCGAATCATGTTCGCTGAAGTAGGGTGGCGACGAAAAACTCTTAGAGCACCTCGGCGTGCACACAACGCATCCAGGCAATCATCGTTCCACCAGGGAACCGGCAAGCGTCTGGAGTGGCTAGACGACCGGCGAATAGCTTGATCTGCGGTATAAAGATGACTGTTTCGAAGTGCACGATCACGGTGTCGATGGATGGATAATGCGACCCTGAAAATACGGTCATAGATCGAAAGAGAGGCCAATTCGCCTTTTCAATGAGCCATTTGGGCGCAGGCTGAGAATGTGCGTTTGAAGTGGGTACGTGCATGTGACACGGAAAGTGGTGACTAGAATTGAATCAGAGGTGACATTCCAAGTAAAATGTACAGAGAGTGAGGTTGAACAAATGGATAAGTCCAAGTGTGTAAAACTGTTTGTGCTGTCAGAAAGAAAACTAGGTTCACTAGCATTGAGCAGTACAAGATTGTGACGAAACAAAAAGTCAGCTGAAAGGCTACCCCTTGCACACTCCGTGTTGGAACCCCATAGGGGATGGTGCGCATTGAAATCCCCCAAAAGGACACGGGGTGGTCGCTGTAAAAAAAGATAATCAAGATCAGCCCTGTGACCGTACCAGACGGAGGCAAGTAAATACTGCAGATAGAAAAACTAAAGTCAGAGAAGTGAACAGTAGCTGCAGCAGCTTGTAAAGCAGTCTGAAGCTGTAATGTAGTGCTGTACACGTCGTGTAGAATTAATATTAAAACTCCGCGGAGAGCGGGAGTGTCATCTGTGGGAGGAAGATCAAACCTCACCGAAGAGTAACCGCGCATAGTAAAAGAATTTTGTGGTCGAAATTTAGTCTCTTGGATACACACAAGCGGAGAGTTAGTCGGACGTAAAAGTAACTCCAAGTCAAGTCTTCGACTGTGCATTACACCCACATTCCACATAAGGATAGCCATTGTTAAAATGAGATTAAAAATAAATTAAAAGTTTATCACCTTACTTTTTGGAGGGTCCAGGGCGAATCAAAGGTCCTTTCTTCAGTCGCGTGGGAATCGGTTGGATGTAGGTAAGGGCGATAGCGACGACCGCCCAGCGCGGTTGCTCCCATCATGGGAGCGGGACCTCGGAGGAGGAGAAGGGCTCTTTTTCTTGTCCGTAGGAATTGATGATTTCATAAAGTCTGTGTTCGTGTAGCTGATCTTGAACTTAGTTTCAAGTGCATTAAAAACAATCGGCTTAGGCTTCTCGGAGGAGCGTTTCGGAGAACTAGATTTAGTAGGGACCCGTGTAAAGACAAGGTCGCAGGTCTGCGTACTGCTGTCGCACTTCTTCACCGCTAAAGAAGCGGCTGCGCTGTACGTACCGGTTTTAGGTACTACAGGTGTGCGAGATTGGTATCGCTTCCGGGCCTCAGTGAAGGAGAGTTTTTCCTTCACTCGGATTCCCTGTATACAGTGCTTCCTCTTTGAAACGAGGACAGTCGCGGGACGAGGCTGGATGGTCACCGCGGCAATTGACGCAGACGGGAGCGGATGTACATGCTCCCTCGTGACTTCCTTGACCGCAGGTTGCACAGATGGAAATGACATTCTTACACGACAGGCTAGTGTGTCCAAAACGATGTCACTGGAAACATCGCATCGGGCTCGGAATATATGGGCACTTCAACTCTTATTCCGCTTTAATCTTCTGCGGCAATTCGACCCTGTTAAACGTGAGGAAATGAGTTGTCTGTAATTCCCCCTATTTTTTGGCCTGCACGCGATAAACAGAAGTGACCCCTTAGTCTTCCAGGCACCTCTGGATTTCCGGTCAGGCATACCGTCTAGCACATTGGTGGTAACAACTCTTCGGGACAAATTCAAAGTCTTATGTTGCTCGACTTGGATAGGATAGCCGTGTTGAGCAGTGATTTGATTTGAGACAGCCCAAGTGTCTCCACCAAAAGTGATCCGTTACGTAGATTGGTACAGGTCTTAACGGGTCCAGCCAGCTATGGCATCAATGCCCTTCTGAATGATAAATGGATTTACCTTCGTAAACGACGGACCATCTTCTGTACGACTGAGCATTAAGTACCGAGAAAATGACTACTAGGATACTTCTTTCACGTCAACTCTTTTTCATTTCATTTGAAAATGATTAATATCATGTACCATAGCGATTTAAACCTCCACCATTGCAACTGTCTCCGATAGCAGGCTGCTTCCTGGGCGCCACCCCGGCTCAGGTTAATGGCTCTGACCTGAACAAGGTAACCTCAGGGTCACACCTTCTTGTGGGTTGACAATGGAACCCAATCCCCTGGAGGAAGTGAACAGCTCATGCAATGGACCTTCCCCGGGCCTGGCCTTTACCAGGGGATACGCTCCCGTCCTACATGATAACCCTGTGCTGGGATTTACGCCGTTACCCAATCACATTTTACCGTGTTAAACACCGGGCACCCATCAGACAAAGAACAGGGAAGTAGGGCAAATAAAAATTACAATGTAGGCGAAATAAAAAGGAGTCAAACACGCTTAGCGTGGACGTGCTGGAGCAGCTCGGGTGCCTCATGGTCGCTACTCCCCGTACCCAAAAGATTGGGCCCCTGAGGGGCCAGACGTCCTGGCTGCCCCACAAAGTGCCACCGCTGCTTGGGCTTCAACCACTTGAGGGAGTTCTATTCCCGGAACCCTCGATGCCTTAGATGCGGTGGCCCCCATCCCTGCGAGACCTGTCAGCGTGCTCCCACGGAGACCCAACTTGTGCAAATTGCAAGGGGGACCACGTGGCCTGTTATGGGAGGTGTCCCACAAGGCTGAGAATAATCAGCAATAACAGCAACCGCAGGGTCCAACCTGCCAACAACCCAACGCCAACCACCACCACCGCATCGCCTGCAGCAACACGGCCACCAGGCACTGCAACCACTACTTCAACCATCAAGGCCACCGCTACCAGCACTGGAAACGTCTCCTACACTGCAACAGCACGAGGACATCCCTCTGATTCTCGACGGATATCGCTAGCTATAAAACAGGCTCCACAAACAAGACCGACAACTACAGCTCCGTCCCAACCAGCTCCCAAGTCACAGAGGCAGCGCCGCCCTCCCAGGAGGACTTCAGATGCTGAGGGGCAGGGCTCCACTCCCCAGCAAGGGGAAACCCAGGAGACGCGGTAGCCTCCAAGGCCTTCTCCTAACTCTCCGCTAACCCAACAAGGCGAAAGCACCTTAGACTTGCTACAGTGGTTGTTACTACTGTGGCACACATGTGACAGGAAGTTACAGGAACTTCTCGGTGGTTTCCGCCATGCACCAGACTCCTCCAGCAAATGATAAGTCTTTGAGGCTTTCTTGTCGATAACAACCAGGCGACCCAGAATGGCGAAGGGAACTAGGTCTCGTACCTCTTTTCGGTTCGCATTTTGGAACGCTAACGGTCTTGCCGAAAAGAGGGACGAGCTTCATCATTTTGCTGCTCGGTTTGCCCTTGACGCCATATTAGTCAGCGAGACGCACTTCCAGCGATATTCCACCTTCCGTCTTTTGGGCTACACCTGCCTCCGGACTGACCGAAGTGCCCCTGGCGGCGGCACGGCGATCTTCATCCGGAGAAATTCACCGTCCAATTCAGATCCCGCAACTTCAAGCGCTAGAAGCCACAGCTGTCTTTGTTGAACTTGGTGGAGCGGAGGCACTGATAGTATCTGCATACCACTCCCCATCCAGAGCCTTTGTGGTGGCTGATTACCAGTCCCTCCTCGCCCTACATATCAGTGTTATCATCGCAGGAGATTTCAATGCCAAACATCCTCGTTGGCATTGCACTCGCCGCGCGGATACTAGAGGCAACGCAATCGTTCGCTTAATCGATGAGGACCCTCAGCTCAGAGTACAGAGTTCCTGGCAACCCACCCGCTTAATGGAGGACAGCGATCTGTCATCGACTTTGCGATTCTCAAGCACTTCCCTTACCATCTCACCCTTACATCAATCAACGAACTACATTCCGATCACAGCCCCGTGTTGGCCGAAATCATCACTAGGATTGCCAGGCATGATGTCGCAGGTCTAAACCGCGAGATAGACTGGAAAAACGTTAAGGAATGCCTCAGCACTATCATCCCTCCCAACCCTAAAATCACAGACATCTACTCCCTAGAGCCTAGTCTCATTCTCCCTGACAGTCACCAAAGTCACCCACAATCTCACAATCCATACTTCTGCCCTCTCTTCACGGAATGTCATACCGCTAGACCTCGAGCTCATCCGTCACTCCTGGGCCGCCCGCAGACTCTATCAGCGTCACCGCACGTCACATCACCGAACTCTGTTAAAGACCTTACACCGCCAAGTTAGTGTCCGCCTCCACGAGCACAAGAAACTCGCGTGGGAGGACATTATGGCAAGACAGAGATTAATTCATGGCGACGTGTGGAGGATAGCTAAGAGCCTCCGCGGACAACCAGACAAAGCCTCCCGACACATCCATGGCATCCAGGGCTTCGTATACGATCATCACGTCAAAGTCTATGCTCTCGCTCTGGAACGTCTATTCAGGTCTAGGGACGACCCCCAGGACGATACCTTTTCAAGTCAGGATCGTCGCGACGTCCGTCGATATCTTCGACGGCCGCCGGATGAAGATGATTTAAGGTTCCCCATCTTTCACCCCAACGAAGTCCAGGGCGCAATCCAGGGTCTGAACCCCAAAAAGGCTGCCAGACCTGACGGAATAACCCCCCCTCATGCTCCACAACCTTCCTTTCAAGGCTGTGCTCTTTGACACAAACGTCTTCAATATATGCATCAGCCTGAGCCACTTTCCACGAGAGTGGAAGGAGGCACAGGTGGTATGCATAGTGAAACCAGGCAAAGACCCAACCCACCCTTCCAGCTACCGATCAACCAGCCTCCTTTCCAACTCCATTCTACTACCCAACAGCTGCTGAGGGTTATGGAGGCCTCAGCCCTAGGTGTCCAGGAGAGGTCCTTCACCCCAGCGGTATCTTTGGATGTAGAAAAGGCCTTCTCGACGACCTGGCATGCCGAGATCCTATGCAACCTCATTCACCTGGAGCTACCCAAAACCTACATACAACTACTACACTCATACCTTAAGCACCGCACTTTTAAAGTAGCGGTAGCGGAAAACAAATCAACACCGATACGAGGCGGAGTACCCGAAGGTTCTGTTCTATCTCAAATTCTGTTTAACATCTACACGTCAGACTTTCCCCACACGGCAGACGTCAACAACGCTCAATACGCAGACGACGTCCTGCTAGACAAAACAAATAGAAACCTAAACAGACATTCCCATACAAAGACTGCTACACCTAATCGAAAGATGGTGTAGGCGTTGGGGTATGTCAATCAACCCAGCAAAGAGCCACTCCATAATTTGCACAAAACGCCGCGTAGCCGCAACCCCCTCCCCGCACAGTAACATACAAACAGCAAACGATAAGGTGGAAAAATTCCATAGCCTACTTGGTGTGCAACTCGATATGGGTCTAACCTTCAGGGAACACACAGCCGGGACTGCTCACAGGGCACAGGGAGCAATAGCTCCACTGTTTCCTATGCTCAGTTCTAAGGCGATGCCAGTCCGCCTGAAATCACACCTTTTCAAAGCCCTGGTTATCCCTGTCATATTATACGCCTGTGAAATCTGGGATATGGCGGCTGACAGTTCGCTCGCACTTCTGCAAAAGGTACAGAACAAGGGACTCGGGACCATTTATTCTGTATATCGATGATTTCCAGTCGGGCTACTTCATAAGACCTCCTCCTTCCCACATATTGAGGAAATTAGATGCCGGGCCAAAAATTTCTTCGCCCATTTACCTAATCATGACAGCGCTCTTATTCGATCAATTGGCAGCTTTCCTGTCGCAATAGGCCTAAGCCAAAATTCAAGGTGCGACGCCTAGCGCGTGGCCACGTTGGATAACAAAGGGTAAAACCTAGCAACAGGAAAAACATTCCAACTCCCCAACAAAATAACCATAAAAATAACAATCAGAAAACCAAGTAACAGTATGCCCATGCTATTTACAAAGTAAGTAAAAACATGCGCATATCAAGCATAATCCAAAGATGTCAGATATACCCGCTTCAGCAAGGATACAGACTACAACAATCTAGCGGGGCTGTTCTTGAGACCCAAAGGCAGAGTCTTATATGGGCGCTTCATAAGCCCGAAAACTGAATATAAAATCACCAATAATTATAACAACTATTGTTATTTTAAATTGCAAGGCTGGGTCGATTGAACCAGCTTCAGGCACACCTAACCTTAATAAAACCATATACCATACGCCTCCCTGGACCCCACATTTTGACACTGATCGGGGCTCCAGGAACCACAGAATTTGGACTTCGTTGTCACCAAAAATGCAGCATTAACAGAAAATTTCCCAGCCTGGATTCGGATCACTTGCCTGTGCACTTCGATATCTGTGGCGCCATGGCGGCCAGGGTTTTGACCCTGGTCCGGCACGCCGACATCGATTGGAACAAGTAAAAGCTGCACCTGTATGCGATGGCGCAACTCAGACTGTGCTACAGCAACGAAGCAGATGTTGACGCTGCCATTGAAAACTTCACTCCTTCGCTACATACGGCGAAAATAAATGCCACCACCATTACTGTTTCGCCGCCTAGTTTTGTTACGTACCCTGAGGTGGAGCGACTGATTGTCAGGAGACTGCTTCTAATGAGACTGTGGAGGAATACTGGCCTTCGAATTTATGCTGCGCAGAATAATTAGACACCAAATCGCCATTAACAGGCATGAACAGTGGGAACGCACTTTATCAAGTACCACACATTTCGACCATACTTTATGGAAATTAGTTAAATCCTTCAAGATATCCTCCAGCGTACACACTGGCAACGTTGCACTTCACACTCCAGCTGGCCCTATTTTCTCCTCAGAGGAGAAAGCGGAGATATTTGCTGATGTCCTCGCAAATCACCTTCAGGAAAACAAAACAACAGACCAGCAGCAGGATCTTCAAGTTAGGTCTTGGGTTCGAGACTGGGCGGCACGGAAGTCCGAGCAACCACTCCGCCTAATTACGCCTCAGGAAGTTTTCAAACAGACATGATTACTTAGTAATCGTAAAGTTGCCGGCCCGGACAGGGTGACCAATGAGGACCTTAAAAATTTACCGATAAAGGCCCTGGTGCAACTGATACAAATGTTTAATGCCTGCTTGCGGCATAATTATTTTCCTTCCAAGTGGAAAGAGGCCAGAATAATTACGTTCCACAAGCAGGGCAAGAGCACCAGAAGTGAAACAAACAGTGATGTCTATTTCATTAAATTGGATAATCAATTTATAATTCCAGCCAAAAAGGCTAAATTTTTGACAGTCCTATCCCGCTTAACAGCGGCCGGGATGTAAAACGTGGATTATCGGTAAAATTGAAAATAAATCTTATTTGTCTAAAATATCGTTAAACCGACAATATTGCCATCTGTGCAGATAAAATAACAAGCCTATTTCAGTATTAAAACTAGTAATGTTTCCAAAGAAAATGCTGTATGTATTATGGGCATTGGTGCTGTTATTGGCCGGCGAAAGAATTGCTGTGTTTTCAATAAATTTACAAAAAAATATATATATATTTTGATACAAAATGTTCCCAAAGTAATACTATTACCACCTGTGCAGAGAAACTGAATTGGGCATGATCATTTCACCATAAAGTGAGTGATCAATTAATATTTCTACGCAAAAAATGAAATGTGTGACAGGTTTAGGGCTGTTAACTGATGCTATATAATATGGGGCATAATCGGTAAAATGACAAATAAGATTTCATTATTGTACAATATTGTCAAAGTACTAATATTGTTACCTGTGCAGAGAAACTGGCCTGAGACGGTCCTTTTACGTAAAAATTCGGTATTACATTTATATCAACTTACATTTCCAATCCCAAAATGCTTAATATGTTATCGTAAATCGTGATATTAATTGACGGCGACAGAATTGCTTCGTTTTTATTTAAAAAGTCAATAATGCTTTATTAATATAAAATGTTAAAGTAGATTGTACTACCACAGAAACTGAGCCGTTTATATTTATTTCACCAAAAATGTGCGATTCGTTTAGTTTCCAACGTAAAAAACGAAACCTATGACTGTTTCGGGTGTTACTTCCGGCATGTCAAACAGTGCATTAACATTTTTAATAAAGAACAATGTTTTATTATTATAAAACATTTCCAAAGTACCAGTATTTTAATTGTGCAGTGATTAGATATTCCACCAAAATTAATTATTGCATTCAAATTTCCACCTGAAACAGGCCAAATGACGAGCTATTGGCCTCTTACTTGTCAGCTAATAAAACTGCCCATTATCTCTAATTTTCTAACAAAATATTTTTCTTGTAATTTCTTGCCAAAATTGTAATAATATCATCTACACAGAAAAACTGGATGCTTATTTCAGTTAAAATTGGTATATCAATCTATAATTTCATCGCAAAAATAATAAATTTGTGACTGGGGTTCAAAATTTTACTTGCCGGTAACAGAATCCCTCAATTATCGGTAAAAAACCAACCACAAATTTTATGTACAATAATAACAAAGTATTTTTTTCTGTGTGTACAGAAACTGACAAAATGATGCCCTGTTTCAGTTAAAATTGGATAATTATTTTAAAAATCCACGAAAAACGGATAAATTTATGGTAGACTATCGGGCTGTCATCTATTAGACAAGTGAAATACTGCACTGGCGGTAAAAAGAACAAATCTTATTAGAAATATAGCTAAACTGGTGATATTGCCACCTGTGCAGAGAAATAAGACTATTTCAGCATAACACCGTGAAATAAAGTATAATTTCCACTGCCAAATTGATAGATATTTTACTGGCGATCTTGTGGGTAATTACCGGCAGAAGAATTTCTCAGTTATCGATGAAAATACCAAACATTTTATTGACGAAAAATGTTCACAAAGTGCAGAGAAAGTGAATTGTAAATGTTTATTTCACCACATTTTCGCGATTAAATTATATTTCCACAGCGAAAAAAAAATCAAATGTATGACTGGTTTTGGATTGCTACCTATCGACATGTTTAACGGTCCATTATCGAAACAATGTAGAACTTTTACTTATATTAAATATTATTCACAAAGTACTAGTATTTTAACTTGTGAAGGAAACTGACCAGTGACGTGATTTTCAGCCGAGGTTAAATTCATGAAGTACAATCGGGCTTTTATCTGCCCGCTAATAAAGCGGTTCAATATCGGTAAAATTACCAACGTGATATTATTCTTATAAATATTGCTAAATTCCTAGTAATGTCATTTTCGCATTACGACTGAATCAGCGATGCCCGTTTCGGTTAAAATTGTATGATTAAATTTGAGCCTTTTTCCACAGCAAAGAGGCTAAATTTATGACCGGCAAGCAGGCTGTCACCTGCCGGGATGTAAAACTATGCGTTATTGGCAAAGTCAAGAACAAAATATTTTTGGTATAAAATATTGCCAACTGTAAAATATTGATAAAATATATTACCACAGAAAATGAATTGTACATACTAATTTCTCCAAAAAGTGTGTGATCCATCTAAATTCCACCGCAAAAATTAAAACGTATAACAGTTTTCGGGTTGTTATCTAACGACATGTAAAACGGCGCATTATCGGTAAAATGAGAAGTTACATGTAAAATATTATAAAAGTACTAGTATTGTAACTTATGCCGACAAACTGCCAAATAATGGATTTTCCGACATAAAAATAGATATTACTTGTATTTTTCTAACGCAAAGAAGCTAAATTTATAAAAGGAAATGGGGCCTTACCTGCCAGCTAGTAAAACAGTACGTAATAGTGAAATTTACGAACTCATCATTCTTGTAAAATTTTGCCAAAATCCTAATAATGCCCTCTCCAATTTCATAACCGGCAACCGGGCGGTCGGTTGCCGGCTAGTAATACGCTGCATCATCGGTAAAAGCAAGAGCATGTAATTATTGATAAACTGCCAGCATTGCCATCTGTCCAAAGAAACTAAACCACGGACGCCTATTTCAGTATAACACTGGGGTAATCAACTAAGAGGTTCAACACCAAAATACTAAATACACCCGCGTTCGGGCTGGTAACTGTTGGCAACAGAATTTCTCAGTTATAGATAAAAAAAAAAAAGAGGACAAATATTTAATTGGTGCAAAGTGTTCACAAAGTAGTGTTATTTCCATCTCTACAGAGAAACTGAAACGTACATGATTACTTCACCAGATATTGGACAATTAATTAATATTTCTACCACAAAATACAACACGGTTTCAGATTGTTACCTGACGTCATGTAATATGGAGCATAATCGGCAAAATGAGAAATAACATATAAAATATTGCCGAGTACCTGTGTAGAGAATTCGGCCTGCCTGTGATGCTACTTTTGGGTAAAAATTAGGCATTACATTTATATTTCCAAACGCAAAGAAGTTAAATTAATGACAGGACATCGAGCTCTTATATGGGTTGCTAATAAAACGGTTTATTGTCGGTTAAACGGTAAACATTATTTTATTCTTTTAAAACATTGCCAAATTTCTAGTAATGCCATTTGCGGAAAGAATCTGAATCAGTGAAGCCTATTTGAGTAAAAATTGATGATTAGTTCATAAATTCACAACAAAAATTTAAATTTATTACAGACATTCAGGGTCTGAGCTGCCAACACTAAACCCAAAATTATCGGTAAAAACTTGAAATACATTGTTTTGTGCAAAATATTCATCTAATTAGTTCATGTGTGCAAGGAAAATGATACAATGATGTCTATTTCAGTGACACTTTGGCGAACAATTTATAATTCCATTTTAAAGGGGGAAAATTTATGATTAGCAATCGGGCTAAGAACTACAGGAAATTAAAATGGTGCATTAAGGTAACAAGAACAAATTGTAATTAGTGTAAAATATTGTTAAACTAGCACTATTGGCACCTATATAAAAAAAAAAACAAAGGCGTATTTCAGTCAAAATCCCGGTAATGAACTAATATTTCCATCTCCCAAAAGCTAAATATATTACCGGTGAGAGTGTTTCTCAGTTATCGATAAAAATACAAAAATATTTTATTAATGAAAAATGTTCACAAAGTAGTGCTATTACAACCTGTGCAGAGAAACTAAGCCTACATGGTTATTTCACCAAAAATGGGTGAATGATTTCTATTTTCACCTTAAAAACAACTGAAAAGGGGAGTATTGTCACTTGTACAGATAAACCAACCAGTGGTGGGATTTTTAGTAAAAACAATATGTATTACATTTACACTTGCACCGCAGAGAGGCTAATATGCGAGGGCCTCGAGCTATTACCTGCCGGCTAGTAAAACGATTTGGTAAAATTTAAAACATATTCATGACAAATATGGTCACAGTTCTAGAAATGCTATTTCGTAAAGAATATTTCAGTTAATTTATGATCCATTTATAATTAGACCGCTTAAAGGATACATTTATAACTGGCATTCTGGATCTTATCAGCCGGCCGCATAACGCTACAGTGCGCAAAAATTTAAACAATTAATTTTATGTAAAATATTCACAAAGAGTTAGTTTATTTCATATGTGCAAACAAACTGACACACCGATGCCTATGTATATTAAAATTTATTATCAATTTATAATTCCATCATAAAATGTTAAAAATTATTATTGGACATAGCATTTTTCACCTGCCAGGAAGTAAAACACTGCAATATCGGTAAAATGAACATTTTATTGCATTAATATAATGCCAAAGCACTAATATGGGTTTTTGGGCACAGAAAATAGCCAATGATGTCATTTTCAGGCAAACATATATATACACACACACACGCACGACAAAGAGCCGAAATTCATTACATGCAATCGGGCTCTTACCTGCCTGTTCGTAAAACGGTTCATTGTCAAATGAACGTATTATTCTTGTAAAATATTACCAAATTTCTAGTAAAGCCATTTACGCTGAGAAACTGAATCAGTAATTTTTCAGTTAAATTGTCATTATTTAATAATTTCACCGAAAAATGTCAAATTTATAACAATCATTCCAGGTATTCGGCTCCGGTTCCTTGAATTATCGGTATAAACCAATCACATTGTTATGTAAAGTATTCACACTGTGCTAGTTTTTTTCTCATTTGTAAAGAAGCTGATACAGTCATGTCAATTATGATACGAATTGTATGATAAAATAATTCCACCGTATAGAGCTAAATTGATGACCGGCCATCAGGCTGTCATCTCCCTGCACTAAAAAAATAAACAGAGAGAGATGAATAAAAAGAAAAAGACTATTGGTAAATCTAAGAAATATATCTTATTAGTGTACAATATTGCTAACTGCTAGTACTACCTATACAGAGAAACTAAATCCCGAACACCTATCTTAGTATGAAACCGCGTAATCAACAACCTTTTCCATAGCCAAAATAATAAATATATTACCGGCGTTTGGGCTGGTAATTGCCGGCGACCTTTTCTCCGTTTTAGATAAAATCGGAAAAATATTTCATTGATGAAAATGTCCGTACAGCAGTGGCATTAAAACTGTGCAGAGAAAATGAAATGTATACGCTTATTTAAGCTAAAAGTGGGTGACCAACTTATATTTCCATCTCTAATACCAAACTTGGTTTTGGGTTATCTACCGTCAGGTAAAACGGTGCATTATCTGTAAAATGGCCAACATTGTATTCATTCACATATTGCCAAAGTATCACTATCTGCACAGAGGAATTGAATTTGGTTAAAATGTGATTATCAATGTATTATTCCACTGCTAAAACGCTAAATTTATGACCGGCATTCCAGATCTTGCAAACCGGTAGCATGATCCCTATATTATTAGTAAAACTTGAACATTTTTTTTGCAACACATTCACAAAGTAATATTTTTTTCATATTTGCAAAGATATTGAAATGGTAATGCCCATTTCAGTTAAAACTAGATTACCAATTTTATAATTCCACCATAAAACGCTGCATTATTGGTAAAAATTAAGAATATAATAGACTGCTGCTTTTGAATAGTATATCGTTTTCATTTCTTCCTTTATTAGCAAAATTTTTACAATAACACTGGATTCTTGATTGTTCCCAAAATATACAAATCAGATTTTAATAGGGCAAGCGAGGTTAAAAAAAGGAAATAATTCATGTCATATGTTGTTTGTAAGTTACGCTATTAATTCATTGTAAGATCACATGGACTCACTGGAAACATAAAGAGGAAATTTTGCATTAATTAAAGGACTGACGCAAGCTTGTTAAAAGTAAATAATCAGAAATATAATTTACATTACTACAGCGAGGTTTAAAAATGCCTCAACATTTGGAATCCATGAAAAGTATCCATTACGGACTCACAATTTCACTGATAAATGGAGAAAAATTACAATTGAAATGCAAAGAGAAAGTTATAAATACAAGTGAATTGTTCCTGCTGCCAGAAAGTGAACCATCTCACCAACAAAACTTTATTTAAAATCTTGGTTATTGGAGCCTTAACAGATTATTTACGACAACTAATATGTCACTTTGCACTAGTCAAAGAGCTCAAAAATGGTAAACTGGTTATGGCCAAAAACAACAGCATAACATGAAGAGAACGACAGTACCAGAGATTCTGATAGAAATACTTTGGTTTTTTCAATTTTTTTCTTTACAAGTCTGTATATAATGCAGGCAGGCATTCTAAAATATTTCCCTTTAATGTGCTTAGAATAATGTTTCATCGAATATTTTTAAAAAAATCATAATTTTAATTCATTCTTGCGACACATTTTCCTTCTAATTAAATGCAAGCATTTATCCTTCTCTTGAGCAAATGTTCAAGTATGACCGACATTGAAGGACTCTCCAAATGGGAGAATAAATGGGTAAACAAAATTAAGGAGGTACATGAGAGAAATCTTTCCTAACAAAGAAGCAAAATATGAAAATGATTACAAATTTAGCTATCATGATAATAAGATGTGAAAAAACCAAGACTTATCTATAATGACTTGAAAAAATAAATGTTCCTCCCTTCACAATGGACATGCAGCACATCACTCAGTAGACTTATGTTTCAGAGAGAGAGAGAGAAAGAGAGAGATAACTATAAAGACAACATTACATTTCCTGTCATAGCCATATAACTATAAACATAAACAAAAAATGCATTTATCAAACGGCGAAAGTTTTGAATTTTAAGTTAATGTAATGCACTGCAGTTTGCTAGGTATTAGCATTCATTTAAAATTGTACGCAGTACACATTTACAGCTTTGAAGCTTGTTATTGCACGTTTTAAAAGCTTGTTTTTTCACAAACTCATAGTATGCATATGTTATGTTTTAGGTAAGAAGAAAAGTGAGAGCTTTATGTCAAATATCAGGCTGTTGGTCATTAAAATCTCAGTAAACTGCCTGCAATACTGTTATAATAATATACAGCGATACTGATGAGAAATTCCTGGAAGACTTTTGCCATACCTTCTCAAATCTAAAGAAAAGCTCAGAAAACATTCAGAACTTTCTTGGTGCCATAAAGCTGTGAAACATTATTACTTTAAATAAATGGCTAGAAAAATAATATTCATGTACTGAACTCTATAAAGCCACTCAGTTTTAATTAGGAAGTCCTATTGCAGCACACTTCTGAAAAGGGAAATGGAGATCTCCATAGGGTGATTGACAATGGATTTTTTCTAACAAAGCACAAATATAGAAAATAACTAAGTGTGCTAACATTTCTTGGTTTAATAGGTTCGTAACATATTCACCATATTTGTGTGAAGTCATCAACTTATGACGACTAAACCTAAGCCCTAAAAGACTGTATGAACAATTCTAATTTAAATTTGGCATTTATAGATGTCAGAGGAATCTCAAGTGCCATGTATGTGATAAAATATTCCTTGCACATGATATGGCATACAATTTTATTTTTATACTCAAATGTCAAACAAAGAGAGAGACAAACTGAACCAGGAAATACAAAGTAAAACACTACAGTTCCTAAACTTTCATAGCCATATAAATATCAAAATAAGCAAAAATTCACATATAAATACAATTTTAGTCTCCAGGAGAAGTTAATGTAATGTATTTAAGTTTTTTATGTATTAGCATTCATTTAAACTTTTATGTAGACACATTTAGAGCTTTGAAGCTTGTATTGAATATCTTTGTAAATGCTCGTTCTTTCACAAAGCCATGTATGCATGTCTTAGGTAAGAAGAAAAGTAACTGATTATGCAAACAATGTCAGGCTGCTGGTCACAACATTAAAATCCCAGGACTATGAAAATACTGTTTATAACCGATATAATAATAGTTATATTAGGGAAAAGCTCAGAAAAATAAATTCAGTACTTCATTAGAGAACAAAAGTTGTGCAACATTTTAAATTTACAAATAAATGACAAGAAAAAGAAAAGTAATATAGAGTTAAGTTAAGTCAAGTAGTACATGTGTGTGTGTGTTCATATATATAACTTAACTCTCTAAAGGAGCACACAGTTTTAATTCAGAGAACTATTGCAAGATCAATTGCAGTACACTTCTGAAAATGGAAATATTCTCAATTGGCAAACTGGCCATGGATTTCTTCTAGTATAAGTGTTACAAAAAAATGAAGCCCAAAGGAGAGAAAATAACCAAGTTTGCTATTTTTTCTCAATAGATTGGTAGCATATCCGCCATTTTTGTACTTATTTGGTGATATGCGTAAACTTGCACAGTATAAACCATTCAAATGTGGTTACACTTAGCACCTACAGATGTCAGAGGAATAGGTCATCATCTCAAGTATCATGTGTATAATAACGTATTTCTTGAACATGAAATGGCAGGAAATATTGTCCAGGATCCATTTTTTTCAGGTATGGAGTTCTTAAACAATCTTTTTAAATGTGGTTAATGGATAACCTGCTTATGATGGTGCACAAGCTTATCATGACAAATACAGATTTACTTATTACAAATTCTGATGATTTCCTTGTTTCTTATTAATTTCGGTTTACATTTTATTTCTGATATTTATAATACGTGAAGATTCATAACACTGTGAAGTTGACTTGCGTTTACTGTAAGAGTGTTAATATGTATTTCCTTTTAATTTAATGGAGCATTTATTCATAGATTTCTCACTTTTATCAACTTTAAAGTTTTAGTTATCATACTACATCACAGTAGTCAAAAATATTGTAAGTTTAATCCTTTGTTGATAGTATTTTATACAATCTAACGTTTTCTAACAAGTCTCCTGCAATACACCGAGGTTGGTTGGTTTGGTTAAATGAAGTTACGAGAATTTTCATTTCTACTATCAATTACATGTTCTATTTGAGTACATTAAATTACTTTTGACAACTCTCAGTTATCAATTTAAAAGAATTTGCACAGCATGTGTAATTTACAGGCCAAATGAGAACTTCTAAGAAAAAAAAATTATAAAAAATTATAATATGCATGGGAAATATAAATATTATACTGCCTAATGCCTTATTATGAGTTATAAATGAATAGTTCACATTTGATGCTAGTAAAGTATACATTTTTAGATATTTTCTGACTATCTTTCTCATGGTAGTCTTATCAATTATGAGGGTGTATCAGAAAGTGAAGGCAAGAACATGTACCACATTTACAACCTAGTAAATGTATGCAAAGAAATGTATCATTCTAAGTGCAATCAATCATGACAATGCACTTGAAGCATTATTCCACTAGCTTCTGCATTCTGGTAGAGAACACTACAGATTACAAGAGATGCAAATGATGATAGAAAGGGTGACATCTGGGCTGTAGGTAGATGTTCCAGAACCTTGAAACCCAAATAATTCATGTTTTTAGCAGTATGGCTGGCTTAATATAAAGTTACAACAATATTTATTTAATATGCATTTGCTCGGAATTGCTGGTTTCAGATTATTGTCGAGCAAATCACTTCTTGTACTGTTCATCGCTCATACCTTTTCCTTGCAGTTGATATTTTGAGTCACAAAAAACTGTTAGCATGGAAGTTCTCAACATATTAGTGCCTGTGTTTTTTTTAAACAAAAGATAAAGGATATAAGAGTACAGCAAGAAAGGGGAGGGGAAGTGTTGAAGTGGGATCAGTCGGGAGCTCTGGAGAGCTCGATGGTGAGGTACTCCATATTTGCATTCAAGGGTGCTGGGTAAGAACGGCGTGCAATGCATGTCCAGTAGATGAAGAAAGGTTAGCTGGGAGACAAGCTTGTCTCCTTGGGAATTAAGAGTAGTAGTGGTGACAGAGTTGGAGAGGAGTATATTCTTTAATCACCATTTATATTTGTAGTTTGGTTGATGCATCTGTTGTTTGCATTCCGGCTAGTCGGATTATGTGACATCAATGTTGTTTTATCTTTTGCGTTCTGTAGCATGTCCGGCAGGGCAGCAGCGTTGCTTGCTGTGTTGTCCTGCGACACGCATTCCCTTCCTAAGTGCGTCATTACAGTCCCCCTCTAAAAGGATGAGGCGGATCAAGGGAGAGTCCCATGTGATGATCAGATTTTTGTCATTCTGACTGCTGAGACCTATTGGTGCAGAGCATTATGGAGAACGTAATGCTCAGTAGAGAACCGCGTGACTCCGGTGATTTCTGCACTATAGGTGCTGGATTTCTGTGTGGGCTTGTTTTCTGAACTAGTGTGCTAAACTATGAAGGCGTAGGTGATTGGCTGCGGTAGCTGTCGTTGTAAGGTGCGCCTGGTGAAATCCGGCTTGAGATATTTGCAAGTGGCGGCGGAGTGGCCGAGTTATTGCTCCGAGCGGGCTTGGTTGTTGGAGCAGGGTGGGAGCGGTGGTGGTCTTTTCACTGCTTATAGTACAAGCGTGCGATGCGACGACTGGTTTCCTCAGAGCCATGCTGCTTCTTGGAGGTGGTGCTCTCAAGACGCACATCAGACGAAGTGTGCCTATGATCTGAGGTAGGTTTTTCTTAGCTCCCTACTCGCAAGGCTTTATGGAAGTCCAACTTGTAAAGATTTGGTCGGCAGAACAATGACTATTTTCCAAAGAAACCGCTACCTCATCGATGGTTACTCGCCGGTTCCCAAGTATTTTATGTCGATTTTGCTGAATTTTCTCGGCAGTGGTGACGGGCATGCTGTTCTCTCCTTGTGCAACTACTTTTAAACTTCTACACTTATAGCACAATCTCCTTATTGTGTTGAAAGCCTTCGATGAATTGCAACCTCTTGACATACTTTGGGATCAAATAAATTGGATTACTGTTCTTTGTTCCTCCTGGTGTACGCTGTCTCAGCAGCAAGAAAAATGACACGATGAAAGTCAAACTTCGATAATGTGAACACAATAGTACCAACTGCAAGCATGTCTACACATAGCTGTGTGATAAATATACAAATGTGTTATGATTATGTAGATTCAGATATTTTTTTACTTTTCTTCCTGGTACTTTCTATATTTCATCAAAGATTAGCCTACAATCTTCCAGTACTCTATTAATGAACAAAAATATAATAAAAGTACAATGTCTGATGCGGGCTATAAGAGATGGTTGTGGAAGAAGTTCCAACCCACAATGCTGCACTGCCATAGTATACGGACATGCATTGTCATGTTGCAGCAATACACTTCTACAGTGTATTCCTATTCTTTTGCTGCACATTGAAGGTTTCAGTTTTTCTTGTACCTAACCACATTAAGTTTTATTGTACATTGTTTGCCCATGTTACTGAAGTCTTCAAATTGGGTTATATTTTTAAAGACATGAAACCTATTTGTCAGCATGTGCTTCCCTTTTAAATTATTAGCTGCAGAAGTTTCTACTCAATGCTTAGTTTCTTTCTGTCCTGTTTTCGAAGGTGGACATCAATTCTCTCTGAAACGCACACATTTTGTCTGTACTCTTCCTCCATGCATCGTTGCTTGTGCAAATCGTTTGGGAACACCGTGAACAAAGTTTAAAGTATTGCAACTCGTCTTGCTTTATGGCAAGTGCAAAGCCATAACCGCTATCATATTCTAATGCTATTTCGGATGCTATCCTCTGGTCACGGCATCGCTGTCAATTTGGGCTTTTTCGAGTGGCGTTGACAGTAACTTTATTAGACCTTTGCTGCAGTTGCTCTTCTTATTCACAAATTTCTAACTATTCATAGGCCTATCGTTGATTAACAATACGTGAAGGATAACGATCTAACACATGGATTAGATTGCACCGTACTCTCTATTTCTAAGCCGAAAGAAAGCGCACAATGGCACGAGCTCTTCGATGATGCTACCCATGAGGGCGGTGTTAGTAGATTGCAACTCCATCAACGGCCGAGCGGTGGTTGTCTGTAGTGGAAATACCCATTAATAAACACGAACATATGCTTCCCTCTGATTTGGTAACCGCGTAGTTGAAAAACTGTCTTTACCTTCTGATTCACTCTCGTATTATTTCCCATAACATTCAATATTTATAAAAGCACTCACAAATAATACTCTGAACTTTTAGAAAGCTTCGTTGATATTTGAATATTTCTGCTAAGCATGTTGTTATTTGCTGACAAGCAGCACTAAATCATACTGACTTTATATGCCCAGTTCAGACCAGGACCTTAGCACACCTACTCAAATGTCACAGACATTATTTACATCACCTTCAATTAAGAATGGCAGCCTATTGGCTTGCCACATGCCCATAAGTTCCTCTTATGGTGCATTATTAATTTAGTAACCTTCACAGGCTAAGAGTACATTACTTCTATGTGCTAATTACTTTGTTTTGTTTACTTGCACCCAAAGATGAGTCTAAAACATGATCTCATCAAGATGCTCTCCCAGACTGTCCATTGTTAACACTTAAGGTTTGCTCTCCTGTGCAAAAACGGGTGGGATTGTTGGATACTGATAGCTGCTAATGTTAACGGTGTGGTAGCGTTCTCTTCATAAATGGTTGGCATTTTCAGCGTAGGACTTGGACTAGTGTCAGATGAGTGTTGTTGCACAACTGTACGATGTGAAAGCACACACTTACAATATAGATGCATATAAATGTTTCATGTTAGAGTACTCCCGTTTATTATATGTGCTTTCATAACGTACCAGTCCACAGGTAAGACAAAAGCAAACGCTTGGTTGTTTAGTAAGAGCTTGGAGATGGGAGAAGATGGCGATGATAATGACGTTAACGAGCGTACTCTACAAAACAACCGTCAGATAGAGTCAAGTTTAGTTATGGAAGGTGAGCACATTTCGTGAACCTCCAACATTCCATACCTCTAAGCGTGTTTTGCTCATGTCTTACCTGCTTACTTAAATACTAAAATTCACAGACGCGGAACAGTGCTCGCCCAGCTGTCCAAGCAGTGACTTATTACTGCTTCATTAAGTGCGAGCCTATGCTGAAAGCCAAACCCAATTCATCAAAAGGCACTGGTACAATTTATTTCTTGTCACCATCTAATAAAACCGGCTAGTAGCTGTCTGAATATTGAAATGGTGCTAAATTTGTAAGAAATTAGCACGGTATAACCTTAAGTGCTAACTGGATCGTATCTTTGAAAATTTGTACTAAAGCATGTCCAACCTGAGGTACTACATTAGCAAGTTCTCTGTACATAACATGTTAGTACTGGACACACAAGGCCACACACACTTTCGAAGAATTTTTGTAATATACACCACCTAAGTGTTGCAACAATTGTACCGACTATTGTTCTAAAAGTTCTATTATTATCATTTATGTGCAATTCATCTAATGCAGTATTTAGGTAGCATATAAGATTATTATAGCCTAAACTCGTTCAAGTTCGAATAAGTTGTAACGTATTAGTGCCCCACCACTCATTGCTGCTTCTTTGTACATAACGTTTATTTTCAATTTCAAGTTAAGATTTATAATTAAATGTTGAACAAGGATTAGCTAACTTACCCAATATAAAACATGATTTGCATAATCTGTTCTCTCACATTACACATTAGACCAAGTGTGTCAAACTCGTTTGGGGTAGGGTAATTTCCCGTCTCAAACTACCTCTAGCGGCCCAACCCGGTTTACATCTTTTCAGTAATAGGATCTCTTGACCCACGAAACGATGCATTTAATAAGTAATTAGAACATATAATTTGCGCGATTCAGAACTAGATTTAAGATGCACATGTGCGGCATTGTCAGTTTTCAGTGAAGCGCACGCATTCGTTTAGGCGACAGTGAAGCTTATTTGGGCCATATACGGTGCTTTTCGCGGTAAATTACATTTCTTTCAAAGAGGGGGAAGGATGTCAAATAATACGATGGACAACTCGAGTTTGACACACCTTTATTTGATTTTGTTTTTAGCGTAATTATTGTTCCTAAATTGCATATCATCAAATGAATAAAATATAAATCAACTAACCTAAACTAAACTATATTACAGTCTACACATAATTAAAGAAATGTTTCTTAGTACTCCATTTTCGCCCCCCTGTCCTATATAATTGAAGAAAGGTTTCTTTGATTTGCATTTACCCCCCTTCCCATACAATTAAAACATGTTTCTTAGTGTTTCATTTACCCCCTCCTTATATTATCAAAAATGTTTCTTAGTGTTGCATTTACGCCCTCCCCATATTATTGAAATGTTTCTTAGTGTCTCATTTACCCTCTCCCCATTAACTTACAAAATTTTACGCATATAAACGGAACATTAATTTGAATGCTAAATTGTACAGGACAGGTCATAACTATATTCTCCTTTTATAAAATTTAATGTAACAGGTATAATAATAATCAGCCTTTACGAAGTTTCTTTAAAACACGTTCCAAATGTGCAATGTTTGTCCCATTTGTAACATGATACATATCAAGCCGGTAATCCAGTTCCGCTGAAACTTTCCATACCTCTTCAGCACCAATCATGCGTTCGCTTGTATGCTAATCAGCATATCTTCAAGTGGGTGGTAGAAAGACGCGATCCACGATGAAACCACAAAGATAAAATGACACGGGATGACTTTTGTAAGTGTAACATGCAGTGTACCAGTTCTTGATCGATTTCTCTAGTTGAACGGCCATTTTCCGTGGAAGGTCACAATCCTGATTACATATGAAGTTAACATTCTCTTCCTTCAGTTGCAGCAGTAGTTTATTTTTTGCGGTGACTTCCGCAAAGAACAAGATATCAGAAACTTTTACACGAGCAAAGCCGCTGATTTGGAGGGAAATCACATTCATGTTTCTGAATGCGTAGGAATCTTCAGTTCCACAAATTTTCACTTTGTGTCTGTTTACAAGTTCTGACACGTGGAATGTTGCTTAGCCTCCAAAAACCAACTTTTCACATAACCATCTTCTGGCGCAGATTTAAACGAAAGAGATCTAACATACATCATTCTTCAGATCATGTAGAAGTTGTAGGCAGTAAAGCATCATTAATGCTTCCCCAGTACCCGTCACAAAGTTTTCTGTTTCTCGGCTTGCTTGGTAGGAGCATTTTTGAAATTCCTTGCATAACAAGCACTAACATGCTCCACTTCTTCACAGTTGTTAATAAATTATTGTGGTAACTTACAGCTGGGTGGTCTGTCCCACATTTTATCCGGCAATGACAACCCACAACACTTGTTCTTATGAGCATCACTAAATTATGTCTTCTGTTCTCAGCTTGTTATTTTCTTGAAATGTCTCTTATTGGACAAAATAGCGAACATGCAAAGTCGGCAGGCGCATTTAAAACTTTGAAAGTTTATTTTCAAATTTATCATTTTGAAAAACATTTATTCACTTCATTTCACAAAGAAAAGAAATCGAGAACATAATTTTGACCTATTCTGTATATTAACAGAACAGGTTATGCATATCATATATTTATCTTAACTTCTTTCATTTTTACAATAATTATATTATAACAACGATTATGCTACACATTATTTCATTTTTCTTAAGGTGTTTTCCCTCGATAGCGGGTATTACCTCATTTGGTTGAAAAGACGTTTTAATTGGTTAGTGTTTCTGAATACTCCAACATGTAGACTAGAGGTCTTTTAGTAAAGTTTACGATAATAATGGCAGCACTTATTTAATGGCGGTGCTTCCTCGCCATATCGCAGTGTCGTCATAGAGTATATGTGGTATTTATAAGTGTGACTACGCCACTAATCACCCTCCCACACTCTGGTAACACTGCTGCCTCCGTCTATGGTTAGTTTACCGCTGTTCACTGCAGATGTATTCTTAAAAAAATTTCAACTTCAATGCTTTTTTTTAAATATTTCTAAGGAAGCTAGAAATACATACCTCATTATATTTTCCTTTAATATAATGAATTCCATTAAAATGCACATTAGCACATTGAAAACAATAGGTACTTGTCATTAAGCTGGTGCGGTATAAAAAGTCTGGTTATTATATTTTTCTCGCCATTTAAAGTATTTAAAAGAGAAATTCAATTGTAAAAATTTGAACATATTTTTACACTTTTCTTAAAACTACATTCCTTGCCTACCTGTTTTGGTATAAAGCATCTGTGAGATATATCTTTGAAAGTAGTGCTTCTTACATACAAAGTTTTATATTAACAGAAATTAATAATTCATAGTATAAGTTAATCATTTTCAACTAGTTGTTGACTGCAGCTTTCCTCTACGTCATTAACATGTATAGATTCATTTTAAATGTTTAAGAAACAATTCTGTAGTTGTGCATTAAGAACCACAAATATAGCAATTTGATTTTTCCATGTAACGTTTATAACTGAAAGATAAAAAACAATCTTCATAAACAGAGTTTACTCATATTCCCCACCAATCTTTCAAATAGTATATTTCCTTAATATACTATTGGTGTGACAATGCACCACATAAACTGAAAATGATCCACAAACTACATTTATATAATGTGTGTGCTTACATGGAGAAAAGATGAACTAATCTGAAGTCAGAAAAGCTATTATATTGAACGTTGCACATTCTGCAACGTGCACATTCTGCTAAAGCAGATCTAGACAAACTTGAGATGATGAACCATGTGTACCTGAAGCTTAGATTTTCTGTTGGGTTTAAAAACTTGCTGTCAATATTTTTGGACAGGCTTATTTTTTAATAAAATGACAACTATGTTGTGCTGTTTCAAGTTGTTTTGTGGTGAAGTTTAAATGTTGCCAGTTTCATAACGTGATGGAAGTCATGGGGAAATGAATTTTGGAGTTACATAATCACTAGTTTGCCATGTAACGTGAAAGTCTGAAAATGAAACTGAAGACAGTGTCAATATGAATACTGATGAATAGTCGATCTCGTTTGAGAGCTAAGTATAAGTGCTATATATATAGTTAGAGAATAAAAAGTATCATTTCAAAAATTTTCAGAACTCCAAAAGCTCCTTTGAATAAAGGTGATGAATATAGCATTGCCATATGACACAGAATTAGCGAATTGTCCGCGATTTTTATAGTTTATGAACGAAGTCACCATTTTTAATCCAGTTGAACAGAAATCATAAAAATTGCAATAGTTTGGTCAATATAAATTACCTGGGTATTCACATTTAGAAAGTTTTATATATATATATATATATTTAAGGTTAAAGAGTTTGTGTAAACACAGTTTCAGAGTGCTCGTTATCGTTATGATAAGCTGATGTATTTAGCTTGAAAAAGATTTTGCCATTGTCTGGTCACCTTGTTTTATAGAACCTAGTAGATTACTTGCGTACATGGTTTGAGTTTTTTTTCTGAACATTTTTGCTGGATACTGTTGAAGACATTACCTGCGTGGGAAGATGTTGAAATTACTTTGAAATAGACGCAAGATAATACATATTATAAACTAAATGAGAGTCTTGTCTTTGACCAAATGGTCAAACTGAAAAGTTTCCTAACGGACAAAAAATAAAGATATGCTTTCAAACAATTTTCTTTATCTTCAATATTTGTGTGTCTGTGCAGCAGTATTCAGAATTGTTAAAAAATAGAAGTGTTTTACGACGATAAGTAAAAGTTTACTCTTGTTTATGCAAATTTATATAAAATTAAACTGGATTCCAGATGGGATCTCTGTTCATATTATGTGAATAAATGATATTAGTAATAACTTTGTTCTAATACTAGGTCTGTTCAATACAGAATAATCCATTTTTACAGGCATAATTTCTAGCACTAAAATACAGCTCTGATATTTTGTTGGCTTAATGAGTAATGTGTCGGTCCTGGTGGTGTAGTGGTTACCATACTTGCTTCCCACACCCAAGATCGCGGGTTCAAACCCGGCCAGGATCGATGGATTTTTTCTGGTGTAAAAATCATAAGTATGGCTTCCTTCGGAAGGGAAGTAAAGCAGTGGGTTCCGTGTCGTATTTACGGCATGAAAAAGAACCTCGAGCCTGAAAGAAGAGGCCTGTGAGCAAAAATTTGTCGCCCATTTCACGCCCTGATAGAATGTGCTGATAGAATGGCACGCTGATGACCTGTGATGTTAAAGAGCGTCCGTAAATAAGCAAACAAAAAAAGGGAAAATGAGTAATGTGCAGTGGTATTAGTATCACTGTTGTCACTTCCAGTACTCACATGCGAGAGGCGTGCAAGTTTAAACTTTTCACTTCTACCTACAGCAAAAAGGATGTGACACGTGACATATAATATACTGTTCTGAAATAAATTTTCATCTGAGGGCTATGCAATATTACACAGAGCTACGGAGAATGTTTTTCCCTTTAGCACAATTCAAAGATGGTTTAAATAATGGATGAAACCAGTTTTCAAAGGAAGGTGGACACGAGCTCTAATGGAACAAAGGGTTACACCGCTGCAGTCATTGTGAGAGGATCTTCGAATTACATTAAGAACACTTTCAGAATTTAAAATTTATACTGGGTGCCACCCACATATTGAAAAATGAAAAAGTGTACATGACATCTGTTTGTGCATGGTGGGTTTCAATACTTCCCGAACAAAATGATGTTCACATGCAGTTTAACATATTACAAAATGATGCGGAGTTTTTTCCACAGGTAACCACAAATGATGAAATTTGACACTTAAATTTCGATTCGCAGAGTAAACAGCAAGGCTGTGTGTGGAAATCTCTATAATCACAAACAGAGAGAGAAGAAACACGAGGAGGAAAGGAACTGCTTTAACTGGGAAAGTTATAGCCATCTCATTTTTCAATATTCAAGAAAGATTTACCAGGATGTACCTGCATTCAAATGTAACTGTGCTATACTACAGAGATGTACCGAAAACTGTGCAACACCATATTACACGCAAAATGACCACATTTACGTGCAACAAACTGGATGCTGCATCACGATAATGCACAACCGCCATCGCATATCAATATGAAGTGTGTCCCACACCCTCCCCATAGCCCAGAATTAGCCCCTTGTGATCTTTCCTTTGATTGAAGAAACACGTTTGTGAAAGTCATTTTTCAATATCTGCAGTGATGAAGACTGCGGAGAGGATTGTATAAAAAACCTGTCAAAATGGTTTCCAGTATGTCTCTGAAGAACGGTAGAAACGCTGGGACAGGTGTATTGGAGCCAACGGGGACTACTTTGAGACAGATCATAAAAATTATAAATACGAATAAACATGAGTTATTATAATTATGATTTTATTTTAAACTCTTTCCAACTGAATTCATTTGTTGCATTACAAATAGTGTACTGGATTTTTTTTCTTTTTTTCCCCCTCCCCATTACGGCAACCCAAAATTGATTGCACAGTATAATTATAGCATTTACAGCAAAACTGTGCAACATTCCGCCAGCAGACCTAAGATGGCATCAACTGCCAAACTGCTACGTTTTAATTAATAAATGACTCCTAACAAAAGATTTAAATATAAATACAGTTAGGAACTGTACGAATAAATAAGGAAACCAAAATATTTAAAGAAATACGGCCCAACAGATACAAACTACAATATTGTAAATATCAAATATCAACCATGTATGATGGCAAAAGAGATGTACAACTTTAACGCTTAACAATGAATAATTATTTAATGCAATGTGGCCTAACGTGGCTACCTGTCACCTTTCGGGCAGCTTTTCTACGTATAGTACGCGAAGAAATTTATTTTCTGCTTGGCTATTTTCTGGTGCACAAAGTTACCCGAAGATTTTCCGCCATTCCTTTGTAAAAAATATTATCAAAACTGTCACAAAGCTACATATAATATAGTGGACCATATAACTTGGAATACTGAACATTTGAAAACAACCATGACGTTTCAACAGTATATCGTAGTCTTGCGATGTTTCAATAGAATGCAATATTAATAGTTTATATCATATTGCTTTAATATGTCCCTCTGACAGGCATAAGGCATTTGCAAACTGATTCCCGGACTCTCGTGGTCACTATAACTAAATTAAGATAAAGTTTAATGCGTGGAATCTATAAGTAAAAATACAATTTTAAATAAATAATTGGTTTTTAGACTTTGTAAGCTTTAAGTTAATAAAGTTAACAATACTTTTACGTAGTTAATAATCGCAGCAATTTAGCAGGCTTATTAATCTTTACGTTTGTTATGTTGCTCCAGTACTTTAACACTTGCAGAGAGAATACCGAATATAAAAAAATGAAATAAACATCAAAAATAGAATGGGAGAAGAAAGGTACGCTAAACATAATTTTCAGTTTTCTTTACATTAATGTTCAAATACGGAATTTTAGTGCTAGGATTAACATGCTTATTTACAGCTGAAATTAAGTGTCTAGCCAATTTAGTTTGTATTTTACCATGATATGGCAGATCAGAATGTATTATAATAATCCAGAATACAGTTTCGCCGGAATTATATGCCAATAGTTGGAGACAAAGTGAAGCTTGGAGTGCCACAGTAAAAGTTAGTAGGGATGTCGACAAACTCTGATAACAACCTAGCGAAATGACTTTATCCTAGTAAGTAATACTCAATGAGGAACCAACAGCGTTATAAAGGTTGGCAGGTACAGAGAGCAACAATCATTGAGCAGAACAAGCTTTAAATGAAATGCAATGTGTCGATCATGAAGAAAATATCTTTAAAACACACAGACATTGGATATATTAAAGAATGTATAAAGCAAGGAAATAATACGAGTAGATGAGCCAGAGTTTATAGGCGTTTCAAATGGAAACTGTAAAAGTAAATTAAATCAATTACCATATTATTAGGGAATCGGGAGTATAAAAACGTGTAGAAAATAAGTGTTTTCGCACTATTATATAAAACAGGAAAGCAGACTGCATTAAGACTATAGTAAATAATAATTGTCGATTAAACTATAAATATTTCACACTTGTGGGGAAATAAATGCGCAAATAATTAAAAAATATAAGCATACGTTTGCAATATTGTACGTTGAATTTATTCCCATCTCTGATTGCTGTTTTAAACCCACTAAGCATTTTGACAAGTTAAATAATTATCGTTTAATTCTGATAGAAAGAAACACAAGTTTATAACTTCGCGACAAAAACTACCTTACAGTTACCCATAAGAGAAATTTTCAAGTATCGAATGGCATGATAAATATCTAAATAATAACAGTACATAATAAACATTAGTTACTGCATTTACCACTCTACAAATTTTATATGAGAATGTAGTTTAAAGTAACGTGTTAAAATAAAAGAAAACATAGCACTAATAGCTGATTATAGAATATGTGGAAATTATTTCTTAGTTTTTTCATTCTTTTAATGATGAGAGTGTCAGTTAAGATAGGAATGAAAACAACAAAACCCAATCCTCTATTGTCTAATATTTGGCACCAGGCAAATATGTATATAAATAAATGTACTTATTTAAAATTAACATTTTTTACTGTTTACAATCTAAAAGTAATAATTTTTTTAAAAAAGAAAAATGCAAAATTAAAATCTAAAAACTGGGTGCAATAATGATTTCATTAGCGGCATTCGTGATGTCACTTCGAATACTGAAGCTTGCAATATCGGTTAGCTACGAACTAAATGTGCTGTATGATTTAAATAACGAACTGAACTATATTAATTCAAACAATAAACTACTATAATTAACATTTATGTAATAAAAATAGTTTTGACCTCTATTTGTATGCAAAAGTTGGGTGATCTAATTCATTACTTTAGAAACAGTTGAAATTTCACTACTGGCATACGGGCTTGTCAACTGTCGGATATCCGAACAGTGGAATATCGGGGAAAATATAAACCATATTTCTGTGAAGAAACTCCTTTTAATTCAACTGAAATATACCAAGATCCAATTACAGTTCCTGCTCAAGAACGAAAATTGTACTAATGGCGGTATGGATGATACTACGAATAAATATTAATATAAAAAATTACTAAACTGGTACCATTGACAGCTATGTGAAGAAACAAAGCCATTGACGCCTAATTTAATATAGAAAATGGAGAGATATTTCAAACGCTAAAAAGGAAGCTTAACTAACGGAATTCCGGCTTTCACGGGCAGGTAGTTTAAAATGTGCACTATAGGTGAAATTACAAACTCATAATAATTTAAACAATTAATCAACCAATACTACTTCATTTATTTTTATCAAAATAATGTTTGGTGGCTATTAAAACGTAAAAAATGTGAATTGCGTTTTTAAAGAAAAAAATCGAAATTTTACTAGCAGCATTCAGGTTGTCACTTGCCGGCTACCGAATCAGGAGGGTTGTTGGTGAAATTAGGAACCAAATCTTTATTTAAAAATACTGAACGATTAGTATTATTATATATGTAGAGAACAGAATTTGGGGCATATTTCAAAGAATAGTCACGATGAACTAATTATATTTCAATCACAAAAAAGATACTAAAGCGTTTATTTTAAAGACTTTCTTATAATTCTGGACTCGTTTGAACCACTGGCGAGGAATGAAATAGAAATGCTCTCGCACTCTCTCACTGAACACAGTTTCTTTTACAATATCTGCGCGGTACAAATTTTATAACTAATTAAATACTTCGCGTTGCTGTTTTGCTGATTTACCGCGACTTTTCCACTCTAAATTCGCCGTAGTGACTTCAAATTTAATAATTTACTCGTCTGAGTGACGAAAGAACAAATATTTCACTAACACAGAACACAGATTGAGACTTGTCGAACTACAAGCAACTCCCTGAAATATTTGAGTCGATGAAATATTAGCAACTGTGTAAAACCTCCCCGTGCTATCGCAGAAATGAACTATTTGCGACACCACGAATAGTTTCCAACTCCCCGAATATCCAAGGAATTTGGTTATTTAAGCACTCTTAAAGCTTCATGATGCTTGTATTCAAAATAACATTCTGGAAGCTTCCTAAATTCTGTCTTCTTATTGGGTAGATAACTGAATTTCAGAACCTTCTAGGCGCTAGATTCGAAAAACAGCCTTCTGATTGGCTACAATTCCCATTTACTTTTCAAATGGGCGAGCTATCCACAAGCTACACTTGGCAATTTTCACATGTTTTAGGAATCGCTAGACAAAAGCACAAAAATTTCAGCTTTGTATCTATATTGCAGTTCCAAGGACTTTTTCAGACAATAATAGAAGGGTCGTGGAGAAAACATTACTTGGACCTTGCCACTGACTCCGGAAAGTCGTGAACCAACTTCGGGGTAGATACAACTTATATCAGCAATTTTGTATGATGAAATTTCTCTTATTATATATACTTATTTATTTCTCTGATGCGCATATTACCACTCTGCACTCTACTTACTTTCCTAGAATTATTATAGCATTACAAAATTATATACATAGAACAGAACATACATTAATAAGCAATTAAATGGCAATACCTCTTAATTATATTTCCCTATGCCTACGGGAGTCGAAGCTGGGTATCCCGCTTCAAGTATTAATGTAAAAAATTACTAAATATTAGTATTGTCATCTATTTGAAGAAACTATGTAAATTTAGCCTTGTTCAATTTAACAATATTGTGGTCTAATTTCACTGCAGTAACGAAAATATGACTGCCGGCATCCAGAATGTCACTTGCCAGCAGCTGAAGCAACAGCATCGGTGATTGTACGAACTTAATATTATTAACGTAAAAATGTACTGAAGGTTTACTAATGAAATTATGTGGAAAAACAGAATATTTGCGTCTATTTCAATGTACAAGCAGGGCGATTCAATTACATTGCAATCCCAAGCAAAAAAGTTCTGCCACGACCATTCATGCTGTCACTGGTAGGTAGCTGAATATATGTGTTATAGCTAAAATCAGGAACGAAAATTGATTATATTAAACAATTAATTAATATCATTGCCATTTATGTAAATCAACGTGGGCTTTAATGTATATTTAAATGTAGAAATTGTGATCAAATTATATTTGTACTGCATGAACGACATTATACTACCGCATTTGGGCTGTCACCTGCTGACTAATTAAGCAGTAGAGTTTCAGTGAAAATACGAATTAAATATTAACATAGAATATATATATATATATAGTCTTCTTGTCATAGAAGACTCTAGCAGTTCGACATATAGCGATTACATTTGTTAGTGTTTTATCCTTTTCTGCTTTTCTAGTTTTACATATATAATATATAGATATATATACATCTATGAGGCAAAACTGGGTCATTTCATTATCTATTTCAATGTAAAAAAAAATGCTGATCCAATTACAAGGACCATCATCTCACTACGAATCAAATATAAATGTAAAAACTACTAAGCTATTAGCATTGGCATCTATGGGAAAAAAAACTAGGTCTATTTCATTGCAAAAGTATGGTTACCCTATTACACTTCCACTGCAAGAATGCAAATTTCACTATCGACATTTGGGCTGTTACCTGCCAGTAATGCAAGCAGTGCAGCTTCAGTGCAGCTACAAAATAAATATTATTTAATGTTAAAATATTCCCATACTACTGGTATGTCTTGTAAGTGGACAAATTGCTTCAATGATTCCTAATTAATGGGTGATTAAATTATATATCTACTAAAAAAACAGTACCTTTACCGCAGAAGTTGGGGCTATCAGATGATGACAAAACATGCTGTTTAGTGTCAGTGATATCACAAACCAAATGTTACCAGCATTTCTCATTATCACCTTCTGGCAAATGAATCTGCGCCTCATCAGTAAAACTGAAAACAAAATTTCATTAATGTAAAAATATTAAGAACTATTAATATTTCATCTATATGGAGAAACTAAGGCTTTGACACCTATTTTAATGTTAATACTGCATGATTAAATTATATTTCAACTCAAAACTAATAAATTTGAAAGTTGCCACTACTTTCTGATAGGTAAATCTTAGTAATTGCTGAAACATTATATTAAGAACAAAAATATAAATTATAAAATGTGCCATAGATAAAATCAACAAAATAAAACCAAATAATAAATATATTAAATATGAAGGGAGAATCAACAATATGTAACAGTGAATTGCTTTTTCTAATAAATATTTCAGCTTCCAGTAAATTCAAAAGAGCTTTAAAGAAAAATATTTATCATAGTACAATAAAAATGACTTATATGTTTAACAGGGAACAAATTATATTAAAGTGGAGTTTATATACAGAATTGTGTAATTTCATTATATAATTGACTTTTTCTTTAACACAAGGCAAATGTTTTATTTGTGAAATAGTTAGAGTTTGTCACATTTACTGAATATTACTAATATTTAACTTTACAAGTTTAAGAAAATCGACCTTATGTTTTGCTTTCATGTTTGTATTTGTTAGGGCATTTAATTTTTAATCATTTCTGATAAACTTAATTAAATTTTACATTTAGATTTATCCCACCAAGATATTGCTTCAGGGATAGCTGTAGTTAAGAATATCCAAAACATTGTATAGTATACTTGAAAAACTCGTATACAAAAACTAAAAGAGAGCTTCACTTTTGATCAAAAAGAGATATAAAAACTATAAATTGGGTAGCTATAGATGAGAAGAATGTGTATGAACATAAGCTACTAATGATGAAGAAATTGCAATTAAAGATACATTTTTATTTTAAATATTTGCAATTGGTAAGAAAAACAAAATATCTATGGCTGGAGATTTTAACAGAAAGACTGCAAAGCAATATAAATACTTAAACTTAGGTGTTTATTTTTTTTTACACTAAATTCCACTTACATAAAAGTGAGACACATTTTGGGAGAATCTCTCCCATCTTCAGATGTTCACTGAACTGCCATTATGTTTGAGCATTATAGCCTGGCTGAAGATGGGAACTAAATGTTCTCGAAACCGGTTCCAAACATTTATGAAAAGTAAGTGAAGCTTTAAGAGTGTGTAGTTCAACTGAATCATACAATGATATCAATTAATATGATTGGCTTCACTGTGCAAGTTCCAATTTACATTTAAATTAAAAATTCAGTTGATCTGGTCAAAAAACTTGAAAATAGCAGAACTACAGCTACAGATATTTGGTTTCATTTGATGTAAAAGCCTTATTCCTGAGCATACCTACAGAGAAAACTATACTTATGCTAAAAAAATGGTTAACATCAATAAATTTAAAAACAGAAGAAATAGAAGATTTATTAAAACTTAAAACTTGCTAACATTTGCATTAAACAAAATTATTTCAGCTTTACAAAAAAAAATACTTCAGGCCTAACCATGGAAAACCCTTTGTCACCTTTTCTAGCAGAGTTTATTCATGAGTTATTTGAAACACACATCACAAAAGCCTTTTCTTTAATTTTCAAGTCATGGTAGGTATGTGGATGATATTTTTGCAATAATACCGAAGACAGTCAATAGATGCCCTGAAACTTCTTAATTTGCAACATGAATCTATACAATTACCATAGAAGAAGAAAGAAATGGTTGGCTAGCATTTATAGATTTAAAAATCATTAGAAATGGAGATTGTTTGAATTTTGAAATTTACAGAAAAGAAACACATACACAGAAAGCTACATAAAAATAAGAGTTATAACCCCATTCCACATAAGTATGCAGTATTTCATAGTTCAGCACACAGATTGATGAATAATCCACTCACAGAAACAGAGTACAAAATAGAATACAAACAAATAATAAAGACTGCTATAATCAATGGTTTCAACCAAGACACAGCCATAAAAATTATCAATAAATCTAAAACACAAAAAGGGATAAGGGAAGTTTCCACACTGAAAAACACAAAAAAAGAATACAAATTCAAAAGTTTCACCTACCATCCAATTTATCACAAGTTCAAGAAAATTATCAAAGAACATGGGATAATATATACTACATTAATGTGTTCAGTTGTTAACACTTACTCCACTCCACTAATGTCAGTCAACAATAGCCGATGATGGGAGGAATCTCTCCCGAAACTAGTCCAAGGTTTTAAAAAAGTAAGTGGAGTTAGTGTTAACAACTGAACACATTAATGTAGTATATATTACCATTCCATTGTCTACAGCTTCGTAAGTACAATTTTTACTTAATTATACATGGGATAATGTTAGACCCAAAGAATAGATACAACATCAAGAACTTATTAGTTTGCATAGTAAAAGACTCCATATTAACAGAACAGAAATCAGGAATTTATGAAATAAAATGTGCAGATTGTGAGCAGAGCTACATAGGCAAAACAAAGAGAAATTTGGAAATTCGAAGGAAAGAACACTTTAGGAATATACAGTTTAAGCAGGTGGATAAATCAGCAGTAGCAGCTCACTTTTGGACCAAAAACCACGAAATAAAACCAGAAATGAAACTACTGAAACATCTTCCCAAGCCATTGGAGTTATCCACTTGGGAAAAAATTTTTATATTAAAAAATAGAGAAAACCTAATGAATTTCCTCCTATGGATGAACTCGGCAATTTCCTACTTCAACCAACAGAGGCCACCACAGAAACATCCAGGTGTCCAGCCATCATTTCCAGTAATGGTAGTTCGGTGAACAACTGAAGATGGAAGAGATTATCCCAAAATGCATCTTACTTTTATGTAAGTAAGTAGAGTTTAGTGTAAAAAAAAAAAAAAAAATGAACACCTAAGTTTAGGATATATTACCACTCCATTGTCAACAGCTTCGTAAATACAATATTTAATATAAATACTATTTTAAATTTAATATGTTGATATTTTTCTCCAATTGTCAATCTTTTAACTCAGATCATCGTCAAAAGACTAAAGCTCTAGAAAATTTCAAAGGAAGAGGCAATAATTGTAGTGTCTTTTCCCTCTTTTTCCTAGAACGAGTTCTCTCTATGCATTATCACAGATTAATGATAGTATGAATAACACTGCTAGTTGAGTAGAATTTACTAGCAATTAATAAAAATCACATTTAGACGTCGGCAAGAACTTAACAGAACCTGCATACTGTGCATTTCTGCAGCACAGAATGTAGTAAGGGAAGGATGTACAAAAATGAGTATGCACTTCAAACTGGAACACTCGGTTTATGCCTAATTGGTGCTGACATCTAGTAGATAACATGAAATGCTAATTACTGTTAGCTTTCCATAGTTGGGGCTGGTTAGAAATTGAATGAATCTGCTGTGCTTAGATTTTTCAAGAAAATAATCTTGTATAGTGCAAATATTTATAGCTTCCTGTATGGTATTAAACACAGCTGGATTTTTGTAAGTAAATCTAGTGTTTCAACTCATGTATACACATTCTTACACTAACTCCATTTATTTCACTTACTTTTAAGTAAGTATAGGTATGTAGGTATGTAGGTATATAGGTATAGGTATGTAGATGACATTTTTGCAATAGTACCAAAGAAACTGTCAACAGATGCCCTGAAACTTCTTAATTTGCAACATAAATCCATACAATTTACTATAGAAGAAGAAAGAAATGGGTGGCTACCATTTTTAGATTTAAAAATTATAAGAAATGGAGATGGTTTAAATTTTGGAATTCACAGAAAAGAAACACATACAGAAAACTACATTAAAAATAAGAGTTATAACCCCATTCCACATAAATATGCAATTTTTTACAGTTTGGCACACAGATTGTTGAATATTCCACTCACAAAAGCAGAATACAAAATGGAATATAAACAAATAATACAGACAGCTATAAAGAATGGTTTCAACAAGGACACGGTGATAAAAATTATCAAAAAATCAAAAAGACAAAAAGAGATAAGGGAAGTTTTCACATTGAAAAATATAAAAGAAGAATTCAAATTCAAAAGTTTCACATACCATCCAATTTACCACAACAAGTTCAAAAAAATCTTCAAAGAACATGGAATAATTTTAGCCCCAAGGAACAGATACAACATCAAGAATTTGTTAGGTTGCACTTTAAAAGACCCCATACCACCAGAACAGAAATCAGGAATTTATGAAATAAAATGTGCAGATTGTGAACAGAGCTACATAGGAAAAACAAAAAGAAATTTGGAAATTCGAAGGAAAGAACATTTTAGAAACATTCGATTTAAACAAGTGGATAAATCAGCAGTGGCAGCTCACTTTTGGACCAAAAATCATGAAATAAAACCGGGAATAAAGCTTTTGAAACATCTTCACAGCCCTTTGGAGTTGTCCACTTGGGAAAGAATTTTCATATTGAAAAATAAACAAAGCCTAATGAATTTCGAGTTTCCTCCCATAGACGAGCTCAGCGACTTCCTACTTCAACCAACAGAGGCCACCACAGGAACAGCAGTTTGTCCAACCATATTTTCAAATAGCAGAGGTTCAGTCAGCAACTGAAGATGGGAGAGATTCTCCCGAAACGCGTCTTACTTAAAAGTAAGTGAAATAAATGGAGTTAGTGTAAGAATATGTATACATGAGTTGAAGTAGATTGCCACTCCATTGTCAACAGCTTCGTAAGTACAAGACTTAAATCTAGTGTTATTCATATTTAGGCACTATATTTGTGAAATTGTCATCAATCACTTTAATGAAGAAATGCTATGCTTTATTTAGTTTTCTCTCCTTTTCTCTCTGTTTCTATTTATAAATATGGCTTTATAAACAGATTTAATGTATATGATTAAACAATTAATTTGTTTACTTAAATGTAAATTGGAACTTGCACAGTGAAGCCAATCATATTAATGGATATCATTGTATGATGTATTAATTTGTTGATTATACCTGCAAACTTACAATAACGATGGGTGCAAGTCTACTCACTCCCAACCTTCAAGCATGGGCATCTATACTAATCTCTAACTTACCGAGAGGACTTTCTGAACCAAAGGTCAAGTGCATCCTATAACTGCACGCCTATTCCTCTTGCCTGCTGCATACAAGCTCTTCATCTTTCTCTACTAAATTCCGGGATGCAATAACCATACATGAACACATTTTTTCCATCATTCCCTTCATATTATTAGCACTAATAGCATATGAAGGTGATTTAGATATTTCTTGGAAGTCCAACACTGAGAGGTGAGGTGGGACCCTCCCCCTCATTATCAAATTCCCTTCTATCCCACATTTTCTGACACTCTATTTACGCATTTAAATATAAATATCCACTGTATAAAAATATTTTAATATAAAGTTTTTGGACAAAATATCACTTTTCCTTTTCCCCCCACATTTCCCCTATCTATATTCATACATATGTTTTAATATATAAGGTAGCAATGTATGGAGAAGATTTAATTTAATGCTTTAGGGTACAAACCATTTCTTTCTTCTTTATTCTCTTCTTTTTATCTACCTTTGAAATTATGCTTCAATACAGAAAAGGTTTAATTTAATGCTTCAGAATATAAAATGCTACTTTTATTTCTACCCCTATACTCTCACTCTCACACTCTCTCTCTCAATATTTTATAATTTTAATGTAAAATTTTACAATATATGAGGAAATGTTTGAACTTAATGTTAAGGCTCTAGGGTACAAATTAAATTTTTCTTCTCACTTGTTAAGATAATGGCTTATATAATTATAGATTGATCAGCATAATTCCTATAGCTGTTAAGGTTTTTGAAATATTTTGTGTAAGCAGATTGTTACTTACTTTGAAACTATTTCTTTGTTCAGCAAAAAACAACTTGGTTTTTAGAAATGACCTGAGTACCATAAATGCAGTACGTCCTTTTTTTAAGTAAGGCTACAAAAATATCAACAATGGTAACATTATTCTAAGTAGGTTCTTCGATATTTCCACCAATTCTCACCATTAATAGTTACCAGACAATCTATTTAAAAGTAAGTTTATCCAAATTTAAACTTTTAGATCTTTGAGTTTCTCCAAGTTCCATAATAAGGCATGTATATTTTATTGTTTATATTAATTTCTTTATCTCATTGTGAGGCAAATCCAAACTTGTATTTGTATGCAGAAGATTTAGCTATTATCTTATATGAATGAATAGTATTTAATGCCAGTTTTGCTACAACAGAGGCACCACAGGCGATGGACACTGATGATACACAAGATCAAATGATATATTGAGAAAGGATTTATTTTTAAGGAAGGAATCGTTCCAGGCCTAAGTTTAAGGTACCTCCCTGGGATTTGCCATTTATGGAAAAAAAATCTCAGTCGGGGAGGACAGTCCTAACGGTATTTGAACCCAGACCTCCCGCTCACGAGTTCGTGCCTTAACAAGGAAAAAGCAAATTATATGTTAAGTGCTCTATTGTTAATGATTGGTGTCGTCCAAATAAATTAGGTACAAGCAATGGTAAAATTGTGAGTATTAAAGTTAAAATTAATAGGTGCACTGGAGCTTTAATGAAATTCTTAGGTATTTATATTGATAATTAAAACGTAAATTGGAACTTGCACAGTGAAGCTAATCATATAATTGATATCATTGTACGATTCAGTTGAACTACACACTCTTAAAGCTTCACTTACTTTTCATAATGTATGGAACTGGTTTAGAGAACATTTTGTTCCCATTCTCAGCCAGGCTAAGTTCAACTGTCAGATCATTCGTTGAGCTGTGGGAATATGTATTCTGCTCTGGTGGTGGTGTGATAAACTTATAGTTTACGTTTTCATCTCCAGCAATGTCAAAGTTCATTAGACTGTCTTTATATTTGTAGATATAGATTTTCTCCCAGGTTGCTAGTTCCGTAAGTCCTTGTACTGATTTTAATAATTTTGCTTTATTTATTATGTCGTGATTTTGTGTCCAAAAATGATATGCTACTGCTGATTTCTCTATTTGCTTGTACTTTATGTTCCTGAAATGTTTCTTTAACAGCGTGCCTATGTTTCTCTTTGTTTTTTCTATGTAGATTTTTTCACATTCTGCACAGTTTTATTCTTGTGGAATACTGTCATTGACATTATCTATCAGCAAGTTTTTATATTAAGTCTATTAATCGGTGCCAACCTGATATTAAAATCTTTAAGAATATTCTGAAATTTTTTGTAGCCCATGGGTGATATGTGAACTTTTTAAAAATTAGCTTATTTTTTCTTGCTGAAAGTAAGTGAAGCTTTAAGAGTGTGTAGTTCAACTGAATCATACAATGATATCAAGTAATTTATATTGATATTCGCTTCATAGGTCGACTCAAATTATATTTCTAAAAAAATCACACATGAATTATATTGATATTCACTTCATAGGTCGACTCAAATTATATTTCTAAAAAAATCACACATGACTTTTTATGCTAAGAATTTCAAGTTACAGTGTCGCAAAGGACTATTAATGAAAGTTTATTTTGCTCATATTTATTTGCATAATAACTGTAGTATTTTCTTATTGGGTAATTTCCCTTTGCAACTAAGATTTTACAGATTTGCAGAGTTCATTCGAAAGTCACTTTTATTGACTTAGGTATTTTGATTTTGCCATCGATATATGTGCTTGTTTATTATAAATCAAGGATAACATAAACATTTTTACAGTTTATTCATTCATAATTACTAAACACCTAATAGTTGAAATTTTACACTAATAAATTTAGAACATTTTTAGCTTTTTCTGTCAACCTGTTTGTAATCACCCAAATAGATTCAGAGAATTCTCTTATTTAACATATGAAAGGACAATACTATATCATATTGATGGCTAATCCATTATACACTGTAAATCATTTTAGTTACAATGGTAGTTTCCTTTATATTGTCCTTTACCTTTGATGTTGCTCTACTGTAATGGTTTCTGCCAATACTTAACTATCAACCATTGCTCTATATTATCTCAATTTAAATTTATACATTTAAAATATGTTATTTTTAAGTAAATGTACAATACCAATGCTTTGAGCTATTTAATTCTTCCTCACCTTTTCTCATATTCTCCTCCTCTAAATTGATAGATAAGCTTTTCTCCCTATAATAAATTTATACCACCACCTTTTTTTTTTTTAAATTTTATGCTATAGCATGAAAAAAACCTTTTTTTCTCTTCTCCCACCAAATGTCTTTCTTTGTCTTTATTTATACAGAGCGATGCAAAAGTAACTACATACTTAGTAAATTTCAGAACATATGATTTCACTTCTTTATATGGTATGTTCAAAAATATTCCTTCTTGGTTTAATTTCACTTTACTGTACACATGTTTCTTGGTTGGTAATACTGTCAGTGGAAGAGCAGGAAACAAATCATCAATAATAGTTAAAAATGTTAAAATTAGAGGAAAGAATTTTTGCTGTAAAGATCCGGTATTTGTACCGGGGAAATGCAGAGAACATTTCAAATCAAATCCACCATCACGTAAGGCTGTTTACAATGTTATTCATAAATTTGCAACTGAAGATTGTTTTCAATGCACCTTGTAGAGGCGACCTGACAGCACAAATTGAAGAAAATGCATTCAATATCCATCTGGCTGAAAGGACTAGACCAAAGTTTCCACAAGACAAAATTTATTTCATAAATCACTCCCACCACACTAGCTAGCATCTACCACGCAATGAGAGCATTGAATTGAAGTATGCTATCAAGTGCAGTTCTCATATTGAACACCCAATTTACTTTACTTTTGAAAATCCTCTTAATCTTCTTAATATGTTTGTAAATGTGGTTGAAATGCTAACCTGAAAAATAAGAAATTCACTGTACACCGAAAATAAAAATGTCTCTGGTCAACTCTAGTATAAATCATGAATATTATAAACTTGAAGAAGAAGAAGAAGAAGAAGAAGAAGAAGAAGAAGAAGAAGAAGAAGAAGAAGAAGAAGAAGTAGGAGCAGGAGCAGGAGGAGGAGGAGCAGGAGGTGCCAAATGCTACAATGATGAAATCAACTGTAGAGAACTACTCATTTGTACTCTTACTATTATAGTTCTCAAAACCATGACGTAGTTATGCCATTTTGATATCCCTTCTTCAGAAACACTAAGTATTTACAAATTCGCAGGTTTCTGAGAATTGGAATTCATTAATAATGCCT
The DNA here is from genome assembly GCA_030762175.1 of Metallyticus violacea. Classification (NCBI taxonomy): domain Eukaryota; kingdom Metazoa; phylum Arthropoda; class Insecta; order Mantodea; family Metallyticidae; genus Metallyticus; species Metallyticus violacea. The sequence continues at coordinate 139,370,621 of CM060835.1, read as the reverse complement.
TATTCATATTAATTATATATTAAAGTAAAAACAGACACTTGGGCAATTCTTAGACCTCTCAAAATCATTTTTAAAGTCTCTTATTTTTATATTAGAAAACTGTAGGTATTAATAATAGAAAAAAAAAGGTGGAACAGTCTGATGATGAAGGAAATTTTCCTTTGAAATATCCAAGTGGAAAAAAACTAGTGAAATGTGAGTGACTTCCTCATAAATAATTTGTTTTATGATACTAATATGTGTTTATTGGGAGTGAAGGAAATAACCCTCCAGGTTTATATTATTGGCTCATTGTGACAGAGTTAACTCATTGGTACCTATGTAAAACCTCTAACCATATGATTATGCAAATATATGACCTACATGTCTTGCTATAAACTTACCACTGTTGATTTCACCGATTACGTTGATTATGTACACATCACATTTGTGTTAGCCATTCGTTTCTGTCAAATAAATGTCCTATTACACCCTCAGTCAGTTTATTCTCCAGCCTGCTGAAATAAAGTCCAGCTCAAAGTACAGGCTACAAAGGGAAAGTAAGTCTCAACATTTATACAATCAAAGGAAATTTCACATATGGGTATCTTTGAACGTACGGCAGAGGTTGTTTCCCAGCGATAACACTAGGTGGTGATCAGATTGTGTAGCAGTACCACTGGTGTCAAAACACATGATTTCTTTTAATTTTTTAGCACCATTCTTTTTTAATTAAGTTACTTGCTGCTCAGAACTCCATCAATGCGATTGAATCACCTCTCCCTAACTGCACTATATTTTTTATTTAATTTAAATATAACATAGAAAAATATATTTTAATGCTTTAGGTTATATGATTTATGAATTTACATCTATAAATAAAGGGAGAAACAAAGAACATGGATGAAAAATGGAAAAAAGCTTATACCCTAAGTATTACATTAAATTTTCCAAATATATTGGAAATTTACATTATGTTTTTCTTATATAAAATATGAAAAAATATGTAAAAAAAATGGGGGAGAGAGGGGGGAGACTTTTTGTACTATAATGCAATAAATTTCAACTTTTCCACATGTTCCAAATTTACCAAACAAGCATTTCAATACAGAGAAAAGAAAATTTTAGAGTAAAGGGTAAAGAACCATTTTTAATACCCTAAAGCATTTAATTAAAACAAATTATTTTCCAAGATTACATATGAAAGCATATCATAATACAGAAAGAAAATGTGAGAAGTACAAGGAAAGTAGTATTTAGTACTGTAAATCATTAAATTAAAACTTTCCAATAAATAGAACAATACAAAAAGCATATTAATATAAAGAGATGAAAGTGAGAGACCAAGTAAAGAACCATTTAGTACGTTAAAGCACTAAATTTAAAGCTTTTCCACATATGAGTAAATTACATAAAATTATACCTACACATTTGTAACTAGAGAGAGAGAGAGAAAGTGGAGACAAAAGGTGAAAAAACGTTGTATCCTAAAGCATTAAATTAAAGCCTTTAAGGATATCGCAAATTAATGTTTAAAACCATATCAACTCAGAATCAGAGGGAGAAGTGAAGGGAAAAAATAAACATTTTGTTCTCTAAAGCATTAAATTTGAAAATGGCTATCTATTGAAAATTTACATATTAAAGAATATTTGAATAGAGGAAGAAAAGGTTCAGGAAAAAGGCAAAAAAAGCAAATTGTGCATAATGTGTTAATGATTTTACAAAATATGGATACATTTTAATTTAATGCTTTATAATGCAAAATGAATCCCTCCTTTCCATGCCCGTGTTCTCTATTTCTCAAATTCATATTTATGCTTTATTATAAATATATATCTTTCTCAATAAGTGCAAAAATGTTTCAATTTAAGGGTTACGTCACAAAATATTTCTTTCTCATACAATTTCTCTACATCTTTTTCCATCATATCTATTTCTGGCTCTATTTATGTAGGTGCATTTATATGCTATTTTACCATAAATCAGAAGGTTTTAATTTATTCAGGGTGCAAAATGTTCCTTAAACTGTTACCTCAAAACTCTCCCTTTCTTTCTCTTCCTTCCTATTTATCTGTACACTTACACATTACATGGAAACACTTCAATTTAATGCTTTATGGTAAAAAATGTATCTTTCCCATCACCCCCTAACATTGTTCTCCCATCTGTAGATATGCTTTTATATATAAATTTGCAATACATTGAAAGATTTTAGTTTAATGCAATAACATTTAATAATTACATTTATTTTTTTTAATTATGTTTCTCTAAACCTTTGCACTTTTGTTAAAGGTCCACCACTCCAGAAATTTGGCGGTATTAAAGTCTGATTAGAGGAATCTGTTATGTAATCAATAGTCCTTATTAACAACACTAATTTCATGGAATGACATAATAAATTCATTAATTATGCTATACCAAAATTAAAATAATTGTCTATGTTATAAAATACATGAATATTCAAAAATTTATTTCATATTTTTTTTAAAGGTTTGCACTTCTGTGAATTGCACTAAATAATTTCACTGAAACTGGAAAACCATTACATACTTGCCAATAGCTACCCTTATGGAAAATTATTAACGAATTTATTGGTCAATTCAAGTCAACAGCATGTCTAGTGATATTATGTACTTATCAGTTCAGTTTAAAGTTATCTAAGTTGTCTCTGTCACAAAGCTCATGAAAAATATGTTCTCTACTTAGAATAAGAATATTCAGCTGCTTAATTAATTGTCCACATGATTGTTGAATACAAACACTATAGAGAATTCTTATTGCTTTTATGCAAAACGAAAGCTCTTACAATGAGAACAGAATTACCCCAGAAAACTATTTCATATCTCTTAATAGAATGAAAACACACCTTATACATTAAGCTTAATGTAATTTATTTTACATGATTAACCAAGCTTCTCAAAGCAAACACACACAGCTGAGGTTTGGAAATTTTGGTCTCTGTGTGTTTATCTAATTTAGCTGTTTGTCAATTATTAGCCCCAAGAACTTGGTTTTTGATTGATTGATTTATTTATGGACGCTCTTCAACATCTCAGGTCATCAGCGTCCCATCAACTCAGGGCGTGAAACGGCCGACAAATTTTGCTCAGAGGCCTCTCTTTCAGGCTTGAGGTTCTTTTTCGTGCCGTAAATGTACGGCACGGGACCCACGGCTTTACTTCCCTTCCGAAGGAAGCCATACTTAGGAAAAAATCCATCGGTCCTGGCCGGGTTCGAATCCGCGTCCAAGAACTTGGTATGAGGGACTTTCCTAATATATTAAAGTTACTCATAGTTAAGTTTTGTCGGTCCTGGTGGTGTAGTGGTAACCATACTTGCATTCTAAGCCCAAAATCGGGGGTTCAAACCCGGCCAGGATCAGTTGATTTTTTTCGGGCGTAAATATCCTAAGTATGGCTGACTTCGGAAGCGAAGTAATTGCGTCGGTTCCGAGTCGTACATTTATGGCATCAAAAATAACATCAAGCCTGAAAGAAGAGGCCTTTGAGTAAAATTTGTCGCTCGTTTCACGCCCTGAATTGAATGGGACGTTGATGACATGAAAGGTTAAAGAGCGTCCATGCAAAAATTCAAATAAACAATCAAATCATAGTTAAGTTCTGTTATTAGTATATTTTTAGTTTTAAATTAGATTCTCAAAATTTAGTTAAACTTGTTAGCTTCAAGTCAGTTATTTAGCTCTTCAAATGCCTTTGTGACTGAATTTGAACGTTGAGCATTTGAATACCCAGAAACAAACATAATCGTATCACCCGCAAAAAATAGTGCCTTAGAATCTTTACTAAGGCTGAAAGGTAAATGTTTGATAAAAAGTAAATAAAGGACATGCTTGGTATTGAGCTCTGTGGCACTACAAGTTTAACGAAACCAATAACTACTCACCATTATTTATAATACTTTTTTTAGTTTTATTGGTTAAACATGAATTACCCCAACTTAACGCCGGCTTGTCACCGCCATACAAATTTAACATCTGTAACAGCAATTCATTATTTATGCTATCACATGCCTAAAATATTCCCAGAGGAAATTCCTGTCTATTTAGTAGTGATAAAAGTTCATTAGTGAACATAAAAGTAATATTGCTAGTTGACATCCCCTACTTGAAGTTAAACTGGCATATTCCTAGGATATTGAGTAACACTAATTCACAATGCGATTATACATTTTACATTAATCTTTGATAATGCAGTTTAAAGTGAAATATATCTGTAGTTGAAGAGTTCACATTTATCACATTTTTTAAATAAAGGCTTACAGCTAACATCTTCCCTTCTGGTAATATCTCCGTTAATTAAGAGTGAATGATTGCAAATATTGCTAAGGAACTCGCATGATTAATTGATTGATTGATTTAAGGGCGCTCTTTAACATCTCAGGTCATCAACTCATTCCCATTCAACTCAGGGCGTGAAACGGCCGACAAATTTTGCTCAGAGGCCTCTCTTTCAGGCTTAAGGTTCTTTTTCGTGCCGTAAATGTACGACAAGCGACCCCACATGATTCCAACTTAACTTTTGTGCTCAACTTATCCCATCCATGAGAGCTTTTGCCCTAAAAGGGCAATTTCTAGTGATGGTGATAGCTGTATTTTAAATGCACATTACATTTTTTGAATATGACTCCTCCAGTATGTAAATTATTGCTGCCTGCAACATCGGTCTAAATGCCCCACCCCTCAGCTGCAGTTAAGAAATACGAATTAAATGCATTGACAGATTCATGATCATTGTCACTGAACGTCGGTCCTGGTGGTGTAGTGGTTACCATACTTGCTTCTTACACCCAAGATCGCGGGTTCGAACCCGGCCAGGACCGATGGATTTTTTCGGGCATAAAAATCCTAAGTATGGCTTCCTTCGGAAGGGAAGTAAAACCGTGGGTCCCGTGTCGTACATTTACGGCACGAAAAAGAACCTCAAGCCTGAAAGAGAGGCTTCTGAGCAAAATTTGTCGGCCGTTTCACGCCCTGAGTTGAATGGGACGCTGATGACCTGAGATGTTAAAGAGCGTCCATAAATAAATCAGTCAAAAAAAAAAAAAAAAAGTCACTGAATGCTATTGAAAAAATATTTTATAAAAAGATTCTAAAAGTGTTAACAGGCTACTCTTTGTGAACATTTCACTTTGTTAGTGTTTGTGTATAATTAGTAGCAGTTGGCTGTAAAGAGAAGTCGGATAATCTATTGAACATAATCACGCACATGTCTATTCATAAAATGGAACCTTCTTTCCAGTCAAATGGAGAAAAATGGAAATTCATTTAAAGTATAAAACTCAGTGGAGCTCACAACTGTACTTTTATTAGAATTATTTTTAAAGAGCAGAGAAATTGAATTTCTAGTAAAAATTTAGATATCTCCGTTTCAAACCTAGAAATCAACCTAAGTATGACAAATATAGAAAATAAATTTATGTAATGTGAAGGCAGCAAATAAACTTTGCTAGAATAAAAAGCAACATTTTTTATGGATATATAATTTAAAACTTTAACGGCCACCAGTAAGTTGGCTGTTGAGAGAAAGGGTAGACAGCCGGATTAAAATTACAGAAATCGCTATATATATTTCTTTTGAATGATTTATGAATGCTCTTTAACAGCTCAGGTCATCAGCGTCCCATTCAACTCAGGGCGTGAAACGGCCGACAAATTTTGCTCAGAGACCTCTCAGCTATTTATATTGCAATGTATAATTTAAGCTTTTGAAATTTAAAGGGTTTATTCAGATTTAAAATAATTTGTTATTTATACATTAGTACGAACATAATGCGAGTGAAAATAAATTAATATTAACTACTTTTACATTATCTATTCCAACACATACCATTAACGGACAAACTCTTTCCTTCTGCATACAATGCACTTCCCTTCTGACTACTCAGTGAGAGGGAAGCGGGGGTAAGCTTGAGGCACACACATAGAGCTCGAGCGGCACGAACGATGTGAATTTCGACGTTCAGTCAGCGGAGGAATACCAGTAGTGTGGCACAGTGTTGCCAACACCTCACAAATAATACCAGATGGGATCTAGTTCGGGTTCTACTCCAGAAAGTCGAGTTCGCACCCTACCGTAGTAGTAGATGGTCAAAGATATATTCCGCAGCAGCAGCATAAGCTGTCTTTGTACCCATTTTCTGTAGCACTTTTTTGTAGTTGGCAATGTTTGTTCTTTCGTAGACCCGCACGTATTGTTAAGATTAAATCAAGTATTTTTAGGTCTATTTTATTTCTTTTCTTTGTTTTTATTTCATTGAAAATTTGGCTAAATAATCGCTCAACTTCAGCATTGGACCAAGGAAGTGAAAGAAGAATAATAGCTAGTTTAGATAATTCAGCAAAAGAGTTTAGACCGCTTGCGTCCTTATTGTGTTTTACTACTTCATTCCAAAACGAGTCTGTCTTATTAATTGCCGATCATTTATTAGTTGTCAAGTTCACCCATTGTACTTTAATTTTTGAAATTTCGTTTGCTGACAATGAAAACTGCAAGTGCAATCGAGGGTTCCTTTATCGTTCTTAAGGCATTTTCTACTGATATAAATGTAACCATTTATAGAATTTGGAAATTCTGTTGCAGCTCTTTTAATAATTTGACAAGAAACATCAAACAACGATCTCGGAACTGTTGATGCTGCTCTGAAGACAATTTCAGCATTTTCAGCTCGGTTTCAAATTCATAGCCGATATAGGCGTATGCGTCAACAAATCATCAACGTCGACTTCGAGAGTATCTAAGCGACAGGTTGGGTCTGAACTTTCCAGATAAATTCAGTGTTTATCGGTAATCTCAGACCCTCTCGTGATATTACTTATTGGTAAAACCAGTTTCCTAGCAATTGAATGACTAAGATTAGTTAAATCATTTAACAGTTTGTTGGGGTCTGCTGTATTCGATAATTATTTATTTACGGCCTGAACTCTACAAAGAACTGATTTCAAAAATAGCAAATAAGCATGGTGTCATCGACTTCCATGTTTTACAGTAGCTCTGCAGTGTGACATTTTCCCTTTAAATGAGTCATTTCAAAGAAAGTTTTCAACTTTAACCATTGATCCATGAACCTGCAGACAGTCGTTTCAGTTGATAGCCAGCGAGTATCACAAGTACCGACAATTTTAAAACCATCATGACCATCAGCTATGATCTGTTGTAAAAGACGATCGATATTCCTGCCGCCGAGGTGAAGAGTGACTAAACTAAGTAAATGTTTCTTTAATAAGAAACTCTAAATTACTAGGAAATGCTTCTGCAGCAGCTGAATGGTATAACAATTAAAACTATGGCAAAAATAGCAAAAGCTATATTTTGGCTATATTTAGCTGGTTACATAAGTTAAAATTTTGGTTATATGCGTTTCGCATTTTTTTTATGGCTAAATGCTTCCGTAAAATGCTAGATTTAGCCATAAAATGGCTAAGTTGGCAACAGTGGTGAGGCAGCCTACTTAAATGAAACATCAGCGGATCGTTTGGTTTACGATAACTTGAGAATGGTATAACAATTAAAACTATGGCAAAAGTAGCAAACGCTATATTTTGGCTATATTTAGCTGGTTAAATAAGTTAAATTTTTGGTTATACGCGTTTCGCATTTTTTTTATGGCTAAATGCTTCCGTAAAATGCTAGATTTAGCCATAAAATGGCTAAGTTGGCAACAGTGGTGATGAGGCAGCCTACTTAAACGAAACATCAGCGGATCGTTTGGCTTACGATAACTTGATCCAAATAAACAACTCAGCTCCCCTTTGTCTGTTATTGGTTTCTGTTGGTTATGACTACTTCTCAGTTCTAACTTAGTAATTTTATGAAATATGACGCCATGTAATAGTAAAAGTTTTTTTTTTTTTTTTTTTTTTTTTTAAATTTCATTGGATTTGAAATGAAAACTTACAGTTAATGAAAACAATTTACTCTGTTCTGAAAGGGTAAAAGATGGAAATACTAGGTATGCTGATGGATACAATAAGACAAGTTTTGCTGTACGGTTCAGCCAGCTTTTAAAATATAAATAATCATCGAAACGCACCTCGACTTTTACACTTCTAAAACAAATGAAAAGAAAAAGTGTTGAAAAACAATGACAATTCAGCGAAAAGTTTTAACTTGTTTGCAAAGTTTAGGTGTCATTTGAAAACAATTATAGGAATTGTTGAAAATGGCGACCGCCTACATCCCTTCAGAGATTGCATCGGCGCATAATATGGGACACATGGTCAGGGAAAACTTTCAGATGCTGTCGAACGTTCCTATCAAAATGGGGGCAGTCCCCACATGCTCGATCATTTAATGTATTTCTAGATGGACGTTTTCCAGTAATACAGGCAGTAAGTTAGTGAAAAACGTGCTCATTTAGCCGCAAAGGAAGAAGATGCGCCACACACTGAACCTGCGCTGACTACGTGTCTCGACAAGGTTATGTGGATTTTCGTAATTCCATGTGTGCCTGGCTGTTCCGGTGATTGAGTATATACTCATTTCTGGTGAAAGTGGCTTCATCGGTGAACAGTTCTGAGGAAAACGAATATGAATTTTCACAATGATGATCTCACGCCCAGTTGCCTAATTGAAAACCGGGGAATGAAGTTCTCTTGTCCCAAGGTCTGTTTCTTCAGACCGTGAATTAGTGGACCGTTTCTACTGTTAAGTCTCCCCAAACACTACTACTGTTTGTGTCCATTGCACGAGTATTTGTTGAAGGATGAGCCTTTAGTCTGTCAAGAACTTCTTATTCGAAGCCCCAGTGCGTACGTTTCGATTTGCATCAGCATCCAGTCTATGAACTGACAGGGATCCAGTGAGGCCGATGGATAGACTGAAAGGTGATACGACGGGATATTGTATGTCTGGACATCTTTCTCCTCACAGCTGCGCAGATACAGGTTACACTTCCTCTAGCTTTCAATACATTACAAGCATATTACAAGCTCTGTAAATGAATAATCATCATGTTTTAGATTTGCGCGTAGAAATTGTAAACGACCCGCTATCGAAAATGTAAGGGTGAGCAACAAGCAAACGTACGAAGCCCCAGTGCGTAGATTTCGATTAACGTATGCTGGAAATATATGAAACAAACAGTGAGTGAGAGAGAGAGATATATTTATGGACACTCTTTAACATTTCAGGTCATCAGCGTGAGAGAGAGAGAATATAAATATATTAAACTTAATTTCATAAATCCGTGGTATGAGCTTTTTGCAAAAAATATAGCTGCAATCTCTCACTCGACGTTACTAAGACAGTGCCGATATCGTCCGCCAGTTACTTCCGCAGATAATTGGGTTATTCCTGTACAATAGGCGTTAACTCAGAGCGTCGTGCTGTAATACAAATGTAGCCAATTCATATACTCAGGGCCAAAGGATTCCCCTCCCCCCTGCTGGAGTAAAAGGAGATTTGCTATTATTGTGATTTACCCACCTACTTTGTAGCATATAATTCCATATATTTACGAAAAGGAGACGAGCATACGCCTTTCACATGTATAGGTAAATAATTAGGTACTCCAGTACATTTTCCCCCTGCAGTTAAAGGAGATTTGCCACCATTAATTACAATGATTTACTGGCTAAAATTACATTTACGACCCCGACCCCCCGCTGCAGTCAAATGAGATTTTCCATCATACAATGGTCTACTCATCGCGAACAAAAATAATTAGCCACGGTGCCAAGTAAAACTTTCCATTCACAACATATTTAACAATTTGGCGCTAACGTTCAGGTGGCGTGCGGTTTTCTCACTTTCCACTGCCATCCGTTAAATCTCGTGCTTTACGAGATCGGAAGGAGACAGACGAGATTGGCATTAGCAGACGTCCTTACTTAAAACGTCAAGTCATCTCTTATCTCCAACTAAACTTTCAGAGCTATGACACGGTAATAACGCTCAATAAGCCTTAAATTACAGATCACTACCTTAAATTAAATTCAGCATCGAAATCCTTATAGTGAGACGGGGCATGTTGGGCAACCGGTAAGGGATACCTGCTTAACAGAACGTCTATGATTGTTCATACGGAGCGAAACAACAGTAGAAGTTAAAACGAATATAAAATACTTTCAAAGTATAAAGATAAGATGATTAGAAGAACAGGTAGCAAATGAAGAAAGAATATATTCCCTGGTTAAATTAGGGCTGCGGTACTAATGCCAGGGGGTAATTAGCGCATGGGTTTTACATTTAGGGCGTTGGCAAGGATATGAGCCTGCAACGGGAGAGTAAATTCGAAGGAGATAGATTGCGATGAAATATATGGTTAGGGGGTGTTCTAAAAGTAAGAGTACAAATTTATAAAAATCACTTAAAGATGAATTCATTAATAAAGTGTCGCGCATTCTTTCAAAACAGGTCTGATACTTTCAATTCCAGCATGTAAATAGCAACAAGATTAATTAAGTTCTTAATGGAAGTTTTGGGTTTACATTGGAAAGATTAGTGCCCTGGGATGATAAGGGATTCTTGTTGATTTGGTTTATTTATGGACGCTCTTTAACACCTCAGGTCATCAGCGTTCCATTTAATTCAGGGCGTGAAGCTGCCGATACGTTTTGCTCAGAGACCTCTTCTTTCAGCCTTGAGGTTCTTTTACGTGCCATAAATCTACGACACGGGACCAACGGCTTTACTTCCCTTCCGAAGGATTTTTACGCCCGAAAAAATCTATTGAGCGCGCAATCATGGGTTTACAAGGCAAGTATGGTTACTACTAGATCACCAAGAATGACTTACGAGATTCTAAAAGAGAATATATAGTAATAATAAAAGAAGCAGAAAAAGTGTGTGTGTGTTTGTTTATTAAAGCTCTAGCGGACAAATTTTTATTTTCTCTCAATGAAACTCGGCATATATCAATCAATTAACAAACGATTCAATAGAGTTCGTTAATCGGCAAAATTGGATTTCTGAGGGTGTGGTTTAACCAAAAGCTAACATTAAAAATAGCCCTAGAGACCACAATTTTTGGTTTTTCTCAACGAAACTCCGTATATGCCATTGAAATAAAATAATAAAAATAGTTTCCGGGAATAAGCAAAATCGGACAATTTGGAGAGGGGTTCCTTGAAATACAAAATTTAACAATCGCTCTAGCGGCATCAATATATATTATATATTGATACAATATATATACCATTTAAATAAAATAAGAAAAATAGTTTCTGCAAATCAGGAAAATGGGACTGGAAGTATACCTGAAAACGGAAATTTAAAGAGTAGAATTAAAGCTATATTTAGCGGCCGCATTTTTTGTTTTTTCTCGACGAAAACCAGTATATGCCATTGAAATAGAATAATAAAAATAGTGTCTGAAAACCGGTGAAACCAGATTATTAGGAGTAGGGAATTTACCGGAACTCAAAATTTAAAAATCGCTTTAAGGCCGCAATATTTTTTTTTTCACAACAAAATTCGATTTATTCCATTTAAATAAAATAAAAAAGTAGTTTCTGAAAATTAGGGAAATCGGACCATTAAGGAGTGAGAGGGATATACCTGAAAAAAGACATCTAAAAAACGCTCTAGCGTTTGATTTTCTATCGGTTGTTTCAAAATAAAAGGACAAATTAACTCATCATATCAACTGTATTTATAACCATGCACATGTTTTATATTTAACAAAAACATTATCGTAAAGATAGTAAATGTGAAATATTAATTTAATATGTGTGTAAGAATTATATTCGTATGTAAAAGCGCTCTGTAATAACCTTCAGAAAACGTTTGCGTTACATGTTTTTACTACAATAAAATATACATTAAATTTCAAAGTCACTGAAAATAGATGGCATTTTCGATTCTATTGTATATTGTTGTTTGTGTATATTTGCTTAGTACGTAGTAACTGTTTTTAAATAGTAACATGTTTTTGTTTTATTGACACACTATGAAATACTTAAATACGCAATGTAACTCGAAACCTTCAGTTGTTTCTCTAAAGTTTAGTGAGTATAAAGATATCAAAAGCTCGTTTGTTAAATATGGTTACATTTAAAATGTTTAAAAATACCCACACAGTATATCTGTATCTGTCCGTGGTCATTATTTCACTTAATAGTACATAATTAATTTTTGTGGTTTAATTAAATAAAAAATAATAATAATTAGAAGAAAAGTTTCTAAAAAGTGGTTTCTCTTTTATAATAATTATACGCTGCACAAATTCTAATTTTGTTTCCCCTTACTTTTGAAAATTAGAGTAATTTACCATAGACATTTATTTTCAAGTAATTTTGAAAGAAAAAACCAGATAATCCTAGTTAAGTAATGTATTATAATTCAGTTTCTTTTACTATTTAGCTTTAGAGTTTGTCATACTAACATCACACAGTAATGTCGTAACTTATTTCATTAATTAATAAGGCAATAATTTGGATTTTATATTCTTTTTTAAAGTTATGCAACTTGCTAGGAATTCGCTTAGCTTACGCAGTTTCTGTGTGGTGGACTCCTATTGTTTAATTACTTTTACTCGGCTTGTTGATTCCGTGTATTTACGGACGCTCTTTAACATCTCAGGTCATCAGCGTCCCATTCAATTCAGGGTGTGAAACGGCCGACAAAACTTGTTTAGGGGCGTCTTCTTTCAGGCTTGAGGTTCTTTCAGGTATAGTAAATCTACGACTCGGGACCCACTACTTCCCTTCAGAAGAAAGCAATACTTAGGATTTTTACGCCCACAAAAATCCATTGATCCTGGCCGTGATTGAACCCGCGATCTATGGTCTACGAGGCAAGTATGGTTATTCACTAGACCACCAGGATCGAGGATTTTACTCGGCAATAATATGTCTACTTCCTCTCCACTTATTCCGCGACAATGACTATATCCCTCTTAGACTTTCCATGCGTCCCGAAAAATGTGGATTGTTCTGATTTTATGTGCCGAGGAAAGTGTTTCGCCAAAATTCTAAGTATTTAAAAATTCCGATTTTACAATTTACTGTTAGTTTGTAAATAATAAAGAAAGCACGATATTAAATGTTTCAATTTACATGTTATTGATACAAATAAAGATTTTTTTAATTAGTGTGTAACACCCTTTTTACTGCCGAGGCACCACAGGCGGTGGACACTGATGATACATGAGATGAAATGATATATTGAAAAAGGATATATATATTTTTTTAAGGAAGGAAGCGTTCCAGGCCTAAGTTTAGGGTACCTCTCCGGCATTTGCCATTATGACTGAGGAAAACCTGGAAAAAAACTCAGTCAGGGAGGGCGGTCCTGGCAGGATTCGAACCCCAGACCTCCCGCTTTCGAGTCCGTGCCCTAACGAGACCTCGGCCACCGTGGCGGTATAAAGATCATTTCATTAGTGTGCTAACAGCAGGCAGTTTCTTAACTCGATCGTCAAAATTAAGTATGAAAAATCACAGACGTTCTGTTAAAATCAAAGTTTCCCTTGCCGGTTGCCCAACAAGCCCTGTCTCACTGTAAAGATTTCTTTCTTTCTTTCTTTCTTTTTTATTTTTTTTTCTTTCTTTCTTTTTGATTTATTTATTCATAGACGCTGTTTAACAGCTCAGGTCATCAGCGTCCCATTCAACTCAGTGCGTGAAACGGCCGACAAATTTTGCTCAGAGGCCTCTCTTTCAGGCTTGAGGTTCTTTTCATGCCGTAAATGTACGACACGGGATCCACGGCTTTACTTCCCTTCCGAAGGAAGCCATACTTAGGATTTTTACGCCCGAAAAAATCCATCCGTCCTGGCCGGGTTCGATCCCGCGATCTTGGGATAAAGATTTCGATGATACAGTTAATTTAACATTTATTGATGCGTTACCGACTCATGGCTCAGAAAGTTTACTCAGAGATACAGAAATGGCAGTTATATTGTTGCATAAAATTCGTATACCACCGGGTTTAAATCTTACGTATTAATATATTTTATATTCTCTCTTTGCTTGCTTAAACTGTTTCTGTGCATTACGTTATGTTCGATATTCAACATTTATCTTTACTAAGTTCACCTGTCTTCTTGCCATAGAGGAACATGAGCTATTCAAAATTGACTTTCTATGGGTTTTATCCTTTTTCTGCTGTTTATTGCCCAATGGTAAGCAGATAAACACATTTAAAATAACCAAACGATAAACTGAAAACTGAACTCTCCAAGTTTGATCGGTCCTAGTGAAACCATACTTGCCTCCTGAACCCAAGATCACGGGTTCAATCCCGGTCAGGATTGATGGATTTTTCGGGCGTAAAAATCCTAAGTATGGTTTTCTTCGAATGGGTAGTAAATCCATGTGTCTCGTGTCGTACATTTACGGCACGAAAAAGAACCTCAAGCCTGAAAGAAAAGGTCTCCGAGCATAATTTGTCGGTCTTTTCAAGCCCTGGATTGAATGGGGCGCTGATGACCTTAGATGTTAAAGAGCGTCCATAGACAAAAAACAAATCAAAATTAAATTTGAGTTGCTCTTTACCTATATTTACAATTCTTGATCACCATATAAAAATATATTTATAAAGCACGTGAGACATCTACAGTTCCAGTAATCATGGCCAGTGTTGCTTATATAGGCTCTTTTGCTAAAACTGCGTGGATATTAAAAATTATTTCAGTTGCCAAATCTATAACATATAATATTACCTTATGTGTAAACAACGAGTCAAAAAAGTTAAAAAACAATTAGTCACTTAAATGTTTCTTAACTGTTGTTTTTATATCTACCAAAACATACAAATTCAGTATTAGCTCTACTTTATGGCTACTGACGTTCAACTAAGCTAGACGGGACAAACCGTGTTTATTTGATAATTCCATTTTTTATGAAGACTACAGTTATATGTATAATCTAGTTTGATTGATTCGGTTCGTGATACTAGTGATTAAATAAATGTTAAAAATTACAGGACAATTAATTTTTAATCTGATTTAACTAAATATAATGAGAAATATATAAAAGTTGCTAACTAGAAATTACTTGAACTGTAATTTAAAAGGTAACTGGTGTTTAACCATCATTTCTGTTGCATAAATATAATCTCAGATTAGTAATCTCGAGTTTGCATTAACCGTTGAACCTATGACAACGCGAAACAATAGAAAAATTCGCGTTTAGAGCGAGTTGATGTTCAACTGTTTAACCTGAGAAAATCCAGAGTTATTCAATTTTTCCACCTTGTCTTCAAATGTGGATAAGGAAAAGTCAAAGCGAATGCGAACGAAGACTTCTGCATTATTAGTTCCATGTGTGTGCAGTCTATAGCAACTAAAATTCCAGGAAAGTTGCGAATGTTATAGAAGCCTAGTATTCCTATTCGGTTGATATTTTAATGAACTGACGCAATTGCTCTAGTAACTTTATGGATGGTTCTGCTTTCTCCACGTTAATATTAAGTGGAGAAAGCAAACAACTCTGAGTACGGGACTGAAATTTAGAGAATTACATTAATACTATTATATAACGTCTTAGAATTAAGAAGAAATTATGTTTATGATCAAAAAGTGATATTCTTCGTTTACCAATTTTGTTTTACAATAAGTAACGATTGGATTGTTTGGAGCAGAGGACATAACTTTGGTATCTGAGTTGCTGACAGCTGGCTCTGTGCCTACTTTCCCCATGGGCGTATGTGTCACGGAGCTGACTATGACTTAGTAGCATAGATACAATCTTCTTTTGGAAACAAGTTGTATGTTTAAACACAAAGACTACACTCTACAACAGCCTTGTGCAGAAGTCTGTTCATTTAGGCATTGGGCCTCTTTTTCTTAGTTTGCTGAAAGTAAGAGATAAATTTATTGCACATGTTCTTTCTCTTCTTGCTAAATGTTCCTTTCAAGTAGTTGACAATGTGTGCTGTTCTCTTTATGGTCCACGTTTTATATGTGAGGAATAAATATCCTCCCACACTCTGGTAACACTGCTGCCTCTGCAAACTTAAGCAGCTTTTCACAATTGTCTTCTTTTAAATAAAAGTTAAAATGATAGCAATGCTTTTTCAAATCTCTCAGATGTTGCTGCAGCTTTCTAATGGCAATTTAAAACACATTACATAATAAATCATGTGTGTTGCTTCCTCACCACAGGTTTTTCCACCACAACATTCTGTGTTCATAAAAATCAATAAATAATTATTAAATTCTTTAAGCAGGTATGTTATTTTCGTTACATATGCATTAGCAGTTCTAAAATCTTGCACACTGACCTTGATTAATATTCTCTGTATTTTAAATATATAAATATATTTTGTAAAAATGCAAATTTCCCATTCAAACTTCTAACTTCTGTGGCAATGAATATACAAAGTATGAAATATTCTACAACAAATATTTTCTTCTATATGACAAAAATTACTATACAAGGTGAGAAACAGTATTGACAACTTTTGCAGAGTGAAAGAGCAGGACTAGATGTAAATGTATTTGGGTGGAATGTTCTATTGAAATATCATCCTACACATATTCTGATATAATAGAGCAAAGTCTTGGAGTGAACTGCTGAATATGGAAACAAGAAGGGAGAAGATAGAAAAATGCTTGTTGAGAGTCAGATTATTTTATATTGAATTTATTGGGATAAAAAGGAAGTAAAGAAAATAAGAGGAAAAGGAAAAGAAAACGATATTAACCTGTGTTCCACATTCAACTATCTTGAGCCTTCCTTACAACTTAGTGAAGGGTCTAAGTCCTGCAATTATTGAATTATTCTTTTTAAATACTGGATTATATTAATTGATATCATTGTATGATTCTGTTGAGCTACACACTCTTAAAGCTTCACTTACTTTTCATAAATGTATGAAACTGGTTTCGAGAACATTTAGTTCCCATCTTCAGCCAGGCTAAAGTTCAACTGTCTGATCATTCGTTGAGCTGTGGGAATGTGTATTCATCTCTGGTGGTGGTGTGATAAACTTGTAGTTTATGTTTTCATCTCCAGCAATATCGAAGTTCATTATGCTGTCTTTGTATTTGTAATGTAGATTTTCTCCCAGGTTGTCAGTTCTGTAGGTCCTTGTACTAATTTTAGTAATTTTGCTTTATTTATTTTGACATGATTTGTGCCCTAAAATAATATGGTACTACTAATATCTCTATTTGCTCGTACTTTATGTTCCTGAAATGTTCCTTTAACTGTGTGCCTATATTTCTCTTTGTTTATCCAATGTAGATTTTTTCACATTCTAGACAGTTTATTTTGTAAATACTTGAATTTTCTTCTTGTAGAATACTATCATTAACATTATCTATCAATAAGTTTTTAACATTAAATCTATTAATCGGTGCCAACCTGATATTAAAATCTTTAAGAATATTCTGGAATTTTTTTATAGCCCATTGATATGTGAATTTTTTAAACCTTCAATGGGCAGCCCCTTATCTCCATTTCTAGCTAACCTCTTCATAAATAGATTTTAAACACACATCAACACAGCTTTTCCATACATATTTAAGGTATGGTATAGATATATAGACGATATATTTGCAATAGTTAACAAAAAACTCATTGACAATGCCTTAAAACTTTTGAATATACAAGATGTAAACATATCATATCATTAAAACAATGAAATGTCAAGAAAATCGTAAATTTGGAATATACGAAAGAATACACATGCAAACAATCACATCAAAGCTGACAATTTTAACCCCACAGCGCACAAACATGCAGTAATTAACAGTTTAACACACCGGCTAGTTAACCTACAAATTAGCAAAGAAGAATATTTTAATGAATACAAACAAATAGAAGAAACAGTTAAAATGGTTTTAAAAAAGAACTAATACACAAAAAGGTGCAGAAATTCAAGAGACAATATCATATTATTGAAACCACAACACTTTCAGCAAGAAAAAATAAACAAATTTTTAAAAAATTCACATATCATCCATGGGCTACAAAAAAATTCCAGAATATTCTTAAAGATTTTAATATTAGGTTGGCACCAATTAATAGATTTAATGTTAAAAACTTATTGATAGATAATTTTAATGACAGTATTCTACAAGAAGAAAAATCAGGTATTTACAAAATAAAACTGTGCAGAATGTGAAAAAATGTACTTTGGAAAAACAAAGAGAAACATTGGCACACAGTTAAAGGAACATTTCAGGAATATAAAGTACAAGCAAATAGAGAAATCAGCAGTACCATATCATTTTTGGACACAAAATCACGACATAATAAATAAAGCAAAATTATTAAAATCAGTACAAGGACCTATGGAACTAACAACCTGGGAGAAAATCTACATCTACAAATACAAAGACAGCATAATGAACTTCGACATTGCTGGAGATGAAAACATAAAATACAAGTTTATCACACCACCACCAGAGCAGAATACACATCCCCACAGCTCAACGAATGATCCCACAGTTGAACATGGGAAGATGGGAACTAAATGTTCTCGAAACCAGTTCCATACATTTATGAAAAGTAAGTGAAGCTTTAAGAGTGTGTAGCTCAACAGAATCATACAATGATATCAATTAATATGATTAGCTTCACTGTGCAAGTTCCAATTTTACATTTTAAGAAAAACGGGATTATATATTATATTATTTTTATTATAGTAGTTTTACTTTCTCTAATTACTGTAGAACAATTTTCTCTTTAATGGAGGACAGAGTAAAGTTAACTTAGGTATACATTTTTTACACTAAACTTCACTTACTTACAAAAAATAAGATGCGTTTCAGGAGAATCTCTCCCATCTTCGGTTGCTCACTAAACCGCCATTACTCAACGCGATGGCTAGACACCCAGATGTTCCTGTGGTGGCCTCTGTTGGGTGAAGTAGGAAATTGCCGAGTTCATCCATAGGAAGAAACTCAAAGTTAATTAGGTTTTCTCTATTTTTTATAATGAAAATTTTTTCCCAAGTGGATAACTTCAATGGGTTGTGAAGATGTTTCAGCAATTTAATTTCTGGTTTTATTCCATAGTTTTTGGTCCAAAAGTGAGCTGCTACTGCTGATTTATCCACCTGCTTAAACCGAATATTCCCAAAATGTTCTTTCCTCTGAATTTCCAAATTTCTCTTTGTTTTGCCTATGTAGCTCTGCTCACAATCTGCACATTTTATTTCATAAATTCCTGATTTCTGTTCTGTTAATATGGAGTCCTTTACTGGGCAACCCAATAAATTCTTGATGTTGTATCTGTTCTTTGGGGCTAACATTATCCCATGTTCTTTGAAAAGTTTCTTGAACTTGTTGTGGTAAATTGGATGGTAGGTGAAACTTTTAAATTTTTATTCTTCTTTTGTGTATTTCAGTGTGGAAACTTCCCTCATCTCTTTTTGTCTTTTAGATTAATTGATCATTTTTATCACTGCGTCTTTGTTGAAACCATTGATTATATTTATTATTATTTATTATTATTTGTTGGTATTCTATTTTGTACTCTGCTTCTTTGAGTGGAATATTCATCAATCTGCGTGCCAAACTGTGAAATACTGCATATTTACATGGAATGGGGTTATAACTCTCATTTTAATGTAATTTTCTGTGTGTATTTCTTTTCTTAATTCCAAAATTCAAACAATCTGCATTTCTTATAATTTTTAAATCTAGAAATAGTAGCCACCCATTTCTTTCTTCTTCTATGGTAAATTGTATAGATTGATATTGCAAATTAAGAAGTTTCAGGGCATCTATTGACTGTTTCTTTGGTATTATTGCAAAAATGTCATCCACATACCTATACCATGACTTGAAAATTAAAGGGAAGGTTTTGTGATATGTATTTCAAATGATTCATGAATAACTCTGCTAGAAAAGTGACAAAGGGTTTCCCATAGTTAGGCCTGAAACTTGTTGGTAATATTTTTTGTTAAAGCTGAAGTAATTTTGTTGAATGCAAATATTAGTAAGTTTCATTAAGTCATCTATTTCTTCTATTTTTAAATTTATTCATGTTAACCATTTCTTTAGCATAAGCATAAGTTTCTCTATAGGTATGCTCTGGAATAAGGCTTTTACATCAAATGAAACCATTATATCTCCAACTGTAATTCTGTTATTTTCAAGTTTTTTGACTAGATCAACTGAATTTTTAATGAACTTCCAGTTTCCTCCTATGGATGAACTCAGCAATTTCCTACTTCAACCAACAGAGGCCACCACAGGAATATAATCACAAGGTGCCTAGCCATCGTTTCCAGTAATGGCAGTTCAGTGAGCAACTGATGATGGGAGAGATTCTCCCAAAACACGTCTTATTTTATGTAAGTAAATAGAGTTCAGTGTAAAAATGAATACCTAAGTTTAGAATATATTACCACTCAATTGTAAGCAGCTTTGTAATTAGAAATTTATAATTGTCACTTGTCTGCATTTGTGCCTTGAAACAAATGTGGTTACAAGTATTAGTGGTTCCATGTGATCATGAACTGTTTTTAATAAGATAAATGGAGTGTTAAGTGAGTAAGTGACTGATAGTGACAAAAATCACACTGAAAGTGAACAATTCCTTCCAATACAGCTGTAGAGCTTTCTCCAAACACCAATTCATGATGTCAAATTAAGCGCTCTGATAATACTATATTAATGGTTTTGTTACAGTTCAGAGAAAAACATTTTACCGCGATAGTGTAATTTTATTTTGTAAATATTGTGAAATGAAAGTGAAGACGAGTTTTATTCTGTAACAACATGGCAATATCACCAGACAGAAAAATTGGTAAATATGCAAGTTACTACAGAACAAAGATCATTGTTATTTGATAAATCACAAAGCAGTTTCTGTACATCGAGCAGCAAAACCAGGGGAAATGTGACAACTTGAAAATGCACATGTGGCCTTTACACAACTCTTCTGATGAATTCTGATGAACACTAAAGGTATGGATTTGTCATGTAATATTGCCATTAAAGGATGCATCGCAATATATTAAACATACTCACTTGGCTTATTTTTCTTTTATCTTCTTGGAGTCAGCAATAGCTTTTGATTTATCAACAGTTCTGTAAAGGAAAGAAAAATATTACCTTTTTGTCATATTTTCATAATTTTAAAGCATAAATGCAAACTTGTTAAATTCATACTTCATATAAATTCCAGCTCTAGTAATAAAAGAGACCGAAATAACATAGCATCAAGGTGAAAGCATTATTAAGGGTGATTAAACAGTATGGAGATGCAAATTTAAAATATATTAATGTGATTGACCTGGATGAAGAATATATGAATAAAGTATTGTTTGATACAGCTGTGAAAAGTGAACGATGGTATATTGGTTTAAATACCCCAATGAAAAGGGAAGAAGACTGACTGTAACAGACACAGAAGCTGATAATGATTTTGTAGAAGATGGTGGTGGTTCTTTAATTGGTAAAAATCACTGATTAGCATGAGAACATGAACAGGAAATAATTTATTTCCACAATGGTTTGAAAAAGTTTTATGGAAACAAGAGTCAAACAATATTCAATGATGGAAAAACCCCATATCATAGTGTTAATGCTGAAAACCTAGGTTTTTATAAGACTCTATTCTAGAATTGAACACCTAGACCATTGGATCTGTCCGCTGGATGGAAAAGAGAACCAAATTATAAATTCCCTTCCCACCCACAAAATTGCTTTTCTCCAATGCATTTCTCTCCCTCCTTTCCCACTAACAAGTAACTCATTCACACTGTACTTCAACAATGTCAGATATATGCTGAAAACTGTAGCAAGAAATAGAGAATAAAGTTTAATTAGAAAAGTGACAGCATTTTGCAACAATGACAAAGATATTACCTGATACCTGTTAATCAAACAATAAAAAGATGCTGCAATGTTAAGTGAGACACATGTGATTGGTTTTATATTATTTATTCCTGTAATATTTCCATTGCAAGTAGTCCCACTGAACTCAGTAAAACCCCAAGTTTTTTTAACACAAAATAAAACACTGATAATTGACAAGAAATATGCATTAGACATTGAATAATGTTAGTTTAATACTATTTAATACATTGTGCCTTGGCTCACAATATTCTCCCCACCCCCATTTAACAGGTAGATCAGAACTTTAATATGGACCATTGTACATATATATTAAGAAAAATATATATTGCACATAAAGAAGTACCAATACTGAAGAATTAAAGCTCACATAAGCAATAGATTTTATGGGTTCAAAGAAACTCCACTACAGTTTTTGGATTTGTTACAAAAATTATATTGCTGCATAGGCCATATATTACTTGAGAATAACAGAGCAGGATCAAGCAGAAGAAACATGTACTGTACATTTGAACAAAAATTGAATACATTCACATTGTATAGTCCTGGTAAAACAAAGAAGTTATCACCTATAATAGTACTGGAGAAAGGCATGTCATCTCTCTAGCTAGAGGCAGCAATGGTTTCATCAAGAGTTCTGTTACTCATTTTTAACGTGGGGAGTAAATTTGGTGATTACTATGACAAGACAATAGTTGAAAATTTCAAAAGTGGCTTGTTGAGGAACCACATTGCAATTTAGCTATTTATTGCATTATAGTCGAGGACAAAAAAATAATATACCATGCCTCCATGAAAATAAGCCTCCATGTGCTAACAAGAAAGCAGAGATTCAACAATGGCTACAACTGAATTGTGTAAACTTTGATGAGGGAATGGCAAAACCAGAATTGCAGCAAATTGCGTAAAGAAATAAACCTGAACCTACATATGTAGCTGAGCGGATTCACAAAAAACATGACAATATGGTGTTGAGATTGCTGCCACATTATTGTGATGTCAACCCTACTGAATATGTGGAGGAATGGTTAAAAGGAAAGTGCCCTGAAAATGATGAAAAGAAGAGGCAATTTTGCCAACACACATAACAATTAGAAATTAGGGTATGAACATGGAAAGAGTCTACAAGAGGAATACAGATGGGTGGGCAGATTACACTGGGCAACAAAAAAATAATTTTTGAATGTTTCGAGCACTTCATGAGGCAATTCCTACTAATTTTGGGTTGAGAAAAACAAATATGACAATGAAAAATTTTTATTAGCTCTAGTTTCTATGATATACACAAGGTGGAAGTATTACATATTAACGGATTGAGAGAAAAGCATACATATTAATTACACACATGCTAACAACAATGAAAGTGCATTTGATTTTTTTAACTGGTAATTACATGCTAAGAGTTCTAAATTGCTGGAAAAATACTTCGCAGATAGTAGTGTCTGAAGAGAATCATGTGGTGGCCTATTGACTTCGTCGTCTTTTAGCTTGTAGCTTGCCTCTTGTGATGGAGTTCCGCAGAATCCCTATACAAAGACCAACAGTAATCCGCAAGCATTATTTCATTCCAACGGCCCTGATATCTTTGTTCCATAACAGAAATGTCCTGATGGAATCTCTCCCCATGTTCATCACTAACAGCTCCACAACTAGGAGGGAAAAAGTCTAGGTGGGAGTGGAGAAAATGGATCTTAAGGGACATGTTGCATCCAAGGTTATGGTATTTTTGCAGGAGCACTGTCACCAAATGCTTGTAGTTGTCATCTCTTTTGTTGCCTAAAAATCCATGAACACACCCTTGAAGGCTTCCCAAGCTTCCTTTTCTTTCCCCTCCAAAACTTGGTCAAATGCAGGATCCTTTACAAGTTCTCTTATTTGTGGTCCGACAAAAATGCCTTCCTTAACTTTTGCATCACTTATTTTCGAAAATTTCTCTCTGATGTACTTAAAGGCCCGTCCTTCTCGGTTCATAGCTTTGACAAAGTTTTTCATCAAACCCAGCTTGATATGCAGGGGTGGAAGAAGAACGTCTTTTGGGTCCACAAGAGGCTTGGCAGTCTTTACAAGAGGTGTCAGATTGCGTTTCTGTGAGGAAAATGTTATTTCACCACAAATATAACAAAAGTTATTCACCATATTTACACATTTTCGTGGCATTTTTACAAATTTTACACTAAAAAAGCACTCGCAAACCAGAAATTTTGCATTAATTTGAGTAGAAACTACATGTAATTCACAGTCATACCAACAGTATCTATGTTTATGACTTACAAACAGCTGAAGAGCATTTGTGTTTTGTTATTTGACAGGTGTGCCAACTCCCAAAAAAAATTCCCCCAAATTTAAAATCTTCACTCTAAAAAATGAAATGTCACTTTATCTTCAAAACAAGAGCTAATCTATCATTTTTATGGTGATTTTTGAATTCAGCAGATGGAAATACATGTAAATTCACTATTTTTAAGCCCAAAACATTTTCATTGTTGCCCAGTGTTATTAATGGAGGTGCAAAAATTGATTACTGATTTGGAAATGGATAGTGCAGCTGCAATGTTTTTCTGATTCATATTCAGATATATCTAGAATATGTTCCACTAATTTTAGTAAAAGTCCTTCAAAATGTATTAGTAATATAATTTTTTAAAAACATAGCATACGCTTAAACTATATATGAAGAATAAATGTAAATATTGTTGCATATATGTAAAATTATTGTATATATGTTAATATTAGTGTAGCGTCTAGTAACTTTACCATTGAGAAAGGAGTAGGTAATACCTTCTTTCTCTTTATGAATTAACATTTCAAAATCAGGTGTTTGAAGCTCTAACGTAAAATAATGAGTAATAAGAATTAGGACACTCATATGTAAAAATGGAATAGATTTCTATAGTAGTTATTTCAGTAATCAAGTAATTGTAGACATTTAACACTATACATTATTTATAAATATGATTAATAAGGAATCGTCTTGATATAATGAAACTCTGACTGCTGTAAGTTTGGCAACAACCTCAGAGATTGCAGGGTCACATTAAGGTTTGTTGTGTTGTTGGTAAGTGAAGTAATTGAAAGAGGGTGAAATGCCATACCGTGTAGTGTCTAGGATGAATGGAGTGCTTCTGGGGCACAAATTGTTTGGCTATTCTACTACCCACATATGCAATAAAATATTTCTTAAACTAGCCATTAAAACATAACAAAAAACCTCTACCTTTCAATTTCATTCAAGATTTGCTGATATCTCGCTTTGATTTTGATATACTTAAGACCAGGATGGCAACCTCAAGGGATTTCAAATTGGACCTTCCAACTGTGAGTCCCAAGCATTACCATCTGAATTCTCCATGGTTATACTCAGAATTTAGTATAAGGTGAACATATTGAAGGGACCGAAGTGTCTAGGACTGCTAATGAAAGACTTTATTTAGCTTAAGGATACTAGAGGCAAGTGCTGGAAATAAGTAGAAGGATGTATAATTTAGCATTGAAATACTCATTTGCATTAGCTCAACAAATGAGTGCATTTGAGCTCTACACATGCCTATGCCCTAATAAATTTATGGCTTATCATTCTACATTAAAGTATGTAGTCAAAACTCGAGAGACAAGGGGAAAAAAAATTATTTTTTTATATATGCATTAATATTATTCACCATAAAGTATATGGAAAAGAAAAAAAAGGGGGGGAAATTAGTTTTTGTATATATATTAAGAAACTACTATAATTCCCTACATATCCAATATGCCATCACTGAAACCCTCTTAAGGCAGCATTATGCCCCTTATGGTGGAGTGAAAATTAACCAAAACCAGGTGTCTCTGGTTGTCAGAAATTTAACTACACATATTCTGTCAAAAACATACTTATGAAATCTAAAAACATTAATACAGTGACACCTGTCCATATTAGAACCTGAGTATCTTTGATTCCTGTTCAATTTTAAAAATTTTATTGTTACTAAAGTTATTCTTTCCTAAATAAAACAAAAACTGAAATACTCTGCAAATACTTATAATGAAAACTATATTCTTGAACATACCGTGAGCTATATTTTAAAACTGCATGCAGTTTTAAGGAAATAACAATGTATGAGTTACTGTTATAAAACTGAGTTTTTCTGGAACAGTCTGTAATATATGTTTGGTTTTTGGAAGATAGTTTGAAATGCTTAATTACGTATCTGGCTGACCACCTGGTGTAAATATATATACATATGGAATGGATAATGTAATATAATTATGAATATTTCATGTTCAATATTTACTTGTTAACAGTTGACTTCATAACTAAAGGCTGTGGTGATCAACAGATTAAAGGAAAGGTAAGAGTAGGACAATTAAACGGCCAGTAGAACAGAATAGTAGAAAGATGCAAGCATCTATGTGCCTACATATATTTTATTCGGCAGATTCTAATAGAATACAAAACATGCACAAGTAAATCATTATTAGGACGAAAACATAAACAGAAGATACAAATCAGACCATAACAAAAATATTGTTTTTAGTAATATAGAAAGTGAGCACATTGCCATAATGCCATTCTCAGAGCATTTGGAAATGCCCATGAATACAAAAATTCTGTCTTGGTCACAATGCTAAAATAATATGGACATACAATTTATCACAGCAGGAAATGACTGAAAATTTTGCAGGATGACCCATAATAAGATAAATTTCTAAATTATCAGCCAACAAAATAAGAGAATAATGACTATTTGAATGTTTAAATTTTGATAGGAGGAAGTTAAATTTACATTACAACCAAAAGTTTTACAAGCATGTGTAAAAGTAATTTAAGATATAGAGCGGTAGTCTCAAACATTCCCAGACTTCATTGTGACATTTTGTAAGATGTTGCATCTTGTTTTGGAGCTCTTGTAAAGGGGAGTGTCTGAATATAAAACAGGCATTGTCTGCATTCAGAATATAATGTTTCTGGCTCAAAATATGATAGGTATTCACTTCAATTGCTGGTAAAAATTAAAATTTAATAAATGGTGTTAAACTATATTGTGTGTCTAATTGTTGCAGTTACTTCTTCCTCACTCATTACACCATCAGTTCCACTTTTACCAACACTTTCCCTTCCATGTCACCAACACATTTTGATAACTGATGGATGTTTATTGAAAGGAGGAAGACATTGCCTTATAAAGGTATAATGAAGATGTCTGTGGCTGGTCATAGGCACTTTACTAAAACTCATCTCAGCCAGGCCTAGTAGACAGTTTCAAGTTTTACTCCTCTAACGCTACCTGTAAAATCCCTTTCATATAACGCATCATTTTGTGAGTGGCTAAGCAGAGTATAGAATCATAATATTTGTTGTTAATGTCAAGTAAAATGTAGCACTGTTTTTAAATTATGTGCAAGTTATTAAAAAGAAAAGAATAAAGGTGTGCATAAGATGTAATGTTAAAAGATGAATTGTAGAAAAGCTCAGGTGTATGCCACTTTCTTTGTAGCTTTTAATGCCTGTTTTTTACTGTGGGGGCATCACAGATGGTGGATACTGATGGTACACGAGATGAAATGATAATTTAGTAAAAGAAGTTTTTTTTAGAAACATTCTAGGACTACATTTTAGGATACCTTGGGAATTGAACTCACATGCTATCACTTCTAATTCCTACCTGTTAGAGATATGCAAGTTTAGACATGTGCAGTTTCACCCACAGCAAAATGGAAGTAACACATTATAAAAAATATGCTGCTCTGAAATTCTGGCTTTACCTGCAATCTTCAGCTGAGGCATACAATGTTACAGGAGGCTATGGAGAATTTGTTCCTCCCTATAGCACAGATCCAAGATGATGTAAAATGTGAGGAGAGGCTATCAAATTTAAAAGAAGATGGATGTGGCATTCCATTTTGTGCTCTAATGGAAGAAAGCAACAACACTGCTGTTGTCATGTAAGAGAGAATATTTATAATAACCTAAAAATTAAGTATTTTTAATATAAAAATAAAAACAGTTTCTGTAGCTGTGATAACTATAAAGAAATAAGGTATGATGTAAAATTAATATTCATATATGCTTTCATATGCATTGGAAAAGGACCCATAGCTGGAAAAACTTTCAGTCATTTTTAAAAGAGTATTTGTGTGTATATTGAGAGAGGTAAACCTAATCTAACCTCATACTCATCTTTTAAAAATGTATAAATCTTAATAACAGACTTAAACCACAACAATGCAAACTTTTATGGAACAAACATATAACAAATTTGTAAATTTAAAAAAAAAATGGAATTACAATGCACAACTTAACCATTGTTCCAAATTCTTGTTTTACAGCAACAAGTGTTGATACTGAAAAGGTTATGATGAAAATTAAGGCAGTTAAATAATTACATCATAGTATATGAACATGCTAAATGTGGTATTAGTATGTAGAAGTGCATAGACCAGGTGAAATAGCCCGAATTTTATCAGACATTTGTGAATCTGCAAGAAAGTGTTAAAACATAGTTTACTGCTATTTTGATAATTTTGGTGGGCAAAATCACATCCTCACCCTTTTGGTAATGATCTTGAATGCCTTGCATCCAGCAATAAAGCATTAGCTTCCAACACTTATGTATTATAGTGTTCAATGTAGATAATGCACCACAGTGCTTCAGGTATCTTCATTCTCAGTTTGTAATGGTGGCTTGTGAACAGCCATTATTTCTAATGAGTAAGACTGCAACTACCATTTTCCGGCTTTCATCCAGCTTGAAGAGGAGAGTGTTCCATTTCTTTTCTTCAGCAGCTTTTTCAATTCTTTGTTTATAATCAGCATCAGTTTTGATGTAATCAGGTGTTTTACTATTACAAAGATTGACTTGTCTTTCTCATATGATGATGTTAGCATATCGGCTAGCTATTGGAAAGATAAACATGATATAGAAATGGGAGTGAAATTATTAAAATCCGTAAATTGACCCGTTGAGCTGGGAATATGGGAAACAATTTATATAAAAAATATGAGGATAAGGTTAATAACTTTGAGATCCCAACAGAAGACAAATTAATGCAGAAGTTCATAAATTGTCCATGAGAGCTACACCACCAAGTCCTCCAGCCAACCAACAATGAAGCCGACAGTTGACTCGTAACTGAGGAAGCAGGCAAAAGCCTGCGAAACTAGTTTTGTATAATTCACAGTAAGTGGAGCATAAGATTATCAAATTGACTCATTAGATAATTCAGAATATAATAGTCGCTTCACTGTATTGGTTCTGACATGAAATTAAATGTTGTATTTAACTTTTTCTGCTATAAAATTTCAAAAAAGGCAGTGTGACCCTTATACTATATAACTACTGATTACAGGTATCAAAAAATAATTCTTCTTCAGCTCTTCAAAATTTGAAATATATTACAATATTTACATTTTGGAAAACAAACAGGTTTTTATGTATGCTGACGAGATGTAAGATGAGTATCTATAAAATAATGCTTTACATTTTGCAAAGAAGAGGTATATAGGAGCAATTGTATAAGTTATTTGCTTCAGTATTAACAATTCCATGTACAAGTGCATCCGAGAGAAGTTTACAATGTTTGAATAGAAGTAAATCTTTCAGAAGAAACACTAATTTATAGGAATTTTTAGGAAGTAAATCTTTCAGAAGAAACACTAATTTATAGGAATTTTTAAACATCTCCAGATAGAAACAACTTTTTTGTGAACTACTAAGAAAGCATACAATTTATGAGGACATTATGGATAAATTTCAATTTCATTGAAAGAGCGGCCTAACATAAGAACTAGGACAGTCTCGTATGTTCATTAATATGTATAACCTTTGACGCAAAAAAATAAATAAATAAAAAATACAAAATAAAAATTTATTATAAATTAGTCAGCTCCAAATTCTATGTGTTGATCAGAAAAATTTGGGAATGCTTGTAATGCTATTCACAATGCATATACATTGAGCTTTTTGCCTGTAAACGTAATGTACAATCATAAGCATCTGGAAAGAGAACATTAGGGTACAGCAGAATGGCCCAGCATTTAGTAGTCATGCTCTTCTGCATAAGCTTCCGAGTTCAAATACCACACAACATTTTTGTTTTATTTTTTTATAACTGATTTTATAAGCTATATATATAGAACATCATTTTGCCTTAGTATCACATATTTTAATGTATTATTTGAGGTTTAAGGCATTACATATGCACACAAATAAATGTAGAGAGAGATAACATAGTAAATTAAGAGTTTAAAATGGTTAATGCGAGAGAAACTTTACAGAAATGGAAGATAAGTACAATGTATAACAAAACAAAACAAAACAAAACAAAAAACAAAGCTACTATCAACAAAAATGGAATACCTAATCAATTTATACATGTATGTACACACATACACTAAACTAAATCTAATCTTGGGGTGAATCCTTGAAACCAGAGGATCAAGTGGTTCTTTTTGTAAGTATAATTGGTTAAACAGGGTGATAATGATAAAATTATTGTAATGGTTCACAATTCTGAAAAATAAGTAATTACCTGCGATCTTGGCTGTGTGGAACTTTGCTGTATTAATAATTCACCATGGATGTGTGGGACCCAGACTGCACACTGTTCACATCATGCTGTAATAATGTCTATACTAACTCTCATGCCATATTAGATAAGTATTTACTTCTATTGTGCTCCAAACCTATATGCAAGTTTAAACTCCTTTTTACTAACTCTCATGCCATATTAGATAAGTATTTACTTCTATTGTGCTCCAAACCTACATGCAAGTTTAAACTCCTTTTTAGAGTTATTTATATAATTCTTTCGCTCTACCTTAGTGATTCACAGATATATCTTCTTGCAAGAATTTACCGTACTGCATTCAGCATGAATTTCCTCAAAAATTACTAAATTTTATGATGTCATTGTTAAGATAAAATTTTGCAGCATAACCACAGGTAAAGTAGTATTCTTCTCTGAAAAACATTTAATTACATAAAAATTATTCATTGTGTGTTATGTTTATTTTTTAGAGCTTGTCATTTAGAGTTATAACTATTAATACTAACCATGCTGATTTAAGTTACCATAAATAGAAGAAGTGAATTACTTGTTACTTAGTCTTATTCTTTTCATTCCACTAAAGTGTGAAACTTGTCATTTAATCTTTAAGAATTTATACAAGAGATCATTTGTTTGTTGCCACCCTTAAACCATTATGAGGTATAGGACATGAAGGGGGGAATATGCTAATTGGTCCAAAACTGACTCTGAGCTAGCTATGCAAACTATGGGACAAATATATAACTTATAGCAGCTAACAAACTGAACCCTACGAGCTTTGGCTACTTTAACCCTAGGGCTCACATATAATGTCACATAATCAGCCACAACAGCAGAGGGGGTATAGAGCACATTAATTAATAACATACTCTGCATATGGGAAGTTTAAGTCAATATGTAATCAGAAAAATCAAATATTTCTCACTTTCTTGGAATTAAGAGAGAAATGTACTGCCAAAAACACGCGAAAACAAACTTCTACATTATGGCTTGAAAAAGAAAACTGCAAGTGAAATAACAAAACAGTGGCAGCACTCTGCATGTATCCCTGGCCCTATGTCAGACATTGCCCAGCCAACAGATAAATCAATTGTGACATAGAAGTAGTTGGTTCCAGATGTCGCATATTCTGGGGCACCTTTCACCAAACTAGTAATACTGCCACTTAACAGGAGCATGTGAGAGGATTGTATCAGTAATAACTCCCACCACACATGTTCCATTGGCTGTCAACTCTAATCTTCACCACACATTCCAAGTTTAGTGCAGGATCCTGGGGGATAGTCAACTGTGGCCCCCATATGCAATCCCAAGAAAGAATCTTGTAATTTAAGAGATATTCTTGGAAGGGGCATCTTTAACCTTGCCACACATGCTACAACAATAACAGATAATACACAGCAGTAGTATATGTGGATAACTGAAGATCCCTACCATTTGATGTCTTGAAGCCCTGGAAAGAAATATGAGATCTTGGGGAATAATGCTAGTGATATGAGGCAGGCAACAAGGTTTTTAGCCCTTGGATGTGTATATACACTTTAAAGATGCAAATTAAAACATGAATGTGTATTCTCTTAAAATTATACATATATTTACTAGATAAACTTATATATAATATTGTACAGTTTTAAATTTAAAGCGAAAAGTTACATGTTCAAACTAGCTGATGAAGAGAAACTTGAGTACAGGTAATAAAAGAAACCTGGGAGGTCTGTTTTCATCACATAGAAGACAACTTTAGTAACGAGATTGGTAGAGATAAATCTTAAGTGAGAAAACAATAATCCTGAGAGACAATGGTGACTGAAGGTGACAGTGAGCGAGTAGCACAGGAGGAGGAGAATGATGACAGCAGTGTGCCATTTGCATGATCGTAATATTAGTTTTTCTTTTTAACTTCAATACATCGTTTGTGAAAGGAGTGATCAGACATCAAATGGACTTGGGTAATTATGTGATTAACTATTATAAAGGAATATCTACTTATCGAACCTTTAAAATGCATCAGAGGAACTATGGTTCCAAAGTGTGTCAAAACTGTAAAATATCATTAATACTCAATTTCCAATTATTTAATAATTGCTATAAATGAAGACAAATGCATATACTCAAGGTATTCCTAAGAAACTTGTGGGAAAGTATTCTCTGATTATTTCTGTTCTACGGTTACTAACTTCTTCAGAGAAACTATACTATAGCTAGAAATACTGTTTCCAGCATCTTGAATACTACTAAAAGATTGTAAATTATAATTAATCATTACTTTAGTACAACACTGAAAAGTACAGCTTTATATATCTACATATTATATATAAAACAAATCAGGATAATTATTCAAATTTTAATTATATCAATGTAATAACCAAGCTTCCTAAGCAAAGACTGACCAGACACCCCAGTTTTTACATTAATATCCTACCGCCCCTAGTAAAATCTTCATGACATGTAATTGTCCCAGTTTTTATCGAAAAGCAAAATGAATACAGTATTTTCTAAATTATTTATTTTTACTATTACCAACAGCACTAAGATTAAGTAATAATATAAAATTGTATATTTTCACAATAAAACAGGACATCACTAGATGTTTAGCCTAATAGTACTGCAATGAGGTGGAAGTTTATTCTGCTATCTGCAAGGCAGTTGCAATAGCATTGGGGCATTGCTTATTGGTATTTTGCATAATCTGGTATATTGAGGTAGAAACAAGTTTGCAAGAAATTTAATTTGTTGCCTTTGTTATCTGTTCTGAGAATAGCAAATCAGGTTTTATTTTGAAGTGCATGCAGACAGATTGTGTAACATTCTGACACTATGGAAGTTGTGTGAACAACAATCTATTGCAAAATACATTCAGCACTTTAAAAGACTTAATGTATCACTTAAAAAGGCATGAAACATACAAACAAAATAAAATTTTAGCTGTAATTGCTTATATGCATATAAGATGATTACATTGATTCATAATAAAGATTATATTTTTCAAAAAATAATTAACTACAGACTTACAACACTAGAGGAAATTAAAATTACCACAGAATGCAATTAAATATATCAACAAAAACAGCACTTTTTATCATAAGTATTGTCCTTAATATATCATGGAAAAAGTATAAAATATAATTCTGGAAATAATTCTTTCAAGAAAGAATTAAAAAAAACTATTTAATTTATAAATGTCCTTACAGAATGGAAGACTTGTTCCTTCAATAATAAAATATATGTATATTCAGGTTGTATATTATAATTAAGGTGGTATATCCTATTCACTTTTTACTACAATAAGTGTAACTTCTAACAATGTTTGATGCTTGTAATGCAAGTTAAACATACACCAACTAAATAAATTAAAAATTCTGACATTGTATACTATTTCATGCATTTGAGCTTCATGTTAAAATATGTAATTACTTCTATAGTCTGTATTTGTTTTTATTGTACTATGTTATATTGTGACAAGATCTATTGCTTATTATAAGCTTAATGGTTAAAAAAAAAAAAGAAAAGAAAAAAAGAAAAAAAAAAGAATCTTATCTTAAAAATCCATTAAATAACTTGGAATCTGTATAAAACATTTAGAAATAAAAAAATTATAAATGTAATTTAAATAATTGTATTCCCACAATCAGAAATGAATGCTGCATAGTGCAGTAACTATAAATACATTTTAAGTAAGAAAAATCCAGAAATATCTTTAAAAAAAATTAGGAAACATAAAAAGCTGAAACAAGAGGAGGATGAAACTTCATTATGTGCATTGACCCAGTAAAACATTCTTAAAAACATTCTCTCCTTCTTCGTAAGTAAAAACATAATAGTTGGCAAAAAATGAATTACTAATCAATTCATATGTATATACATACATATACATATAATAGCCTAGATCTCAACTCAAGGGAAATGAAGAGATCCAGTGGTTTACTGTGACTCTCGAAGACCTGAAGACCTCATTTTATCTTATTTTCAAGAGTACAAACCAAATAACACAACAGTTGGTAAAAATGGAATTCTAATCAATGCACATGCACAAACTTAAACCTAACCTCGATTGAATCCTACATATCAAGAGACCCAGTGGTTTAAGTGGTTCTCTTAGGCCTGAAGACCTATGTTTATCTCCTTCTCATAAGTACAAACTAAATAAACACAATAGTTGGCAACAACAGAATTCGTAATCAATTCAATAGATCTAATCTATTGAAGGACCCAGTGGTTTATTACTTTTGTTATAACAACTCCACCTACTGCTTACATACACAGAAGGGATATTTTGATGTGGGATGAATATACTGCAGCTTCAAAGAAATGAAACCTGGAGCTGTATACAGCACAGTCTCTACTTTGAAACTTAATACAGATATAGATGTTCTTGTTCTTTGGATCCTCTGGACAGGAGGGCTCAAGGATATTGAACAAATTATAAATCATTCAACTTATCATTTACAATAATAGCAACTTTATAACAATTAACAATATAGATAAACCACCATATTAAACAACATAAAATTAGAGCAATAATGATTAAGTCATTATTAAATATGCTACAAGGAAATTAGTACCCCCCTTAATCACTTGTGTAATGAATCTTAAACATTGGGTGTATTTCCTGAGAAGCTAAAACATTCAATAGTGAAGCCTTTGTACAAAAATAGAGAAAATATAAATGTCTCTAATTATAGAACTACAGCTATTTCATTCATCTACATTTTCTAAGGTGTTTGAGAGAGTAATGTTCAGTAGGCTTTACTATTACCTTAAAAGTAGCAATATTGTAGTTAATTATTCGTTTGGCTTTAGAAAAGAAATTTCAACAGAAAATGAAATCTATTAACTTACTAATGAAACTTTAACTGCAATATTTAAAATGGTTCATATTCTACCTTGACAAAAGGAAACAGAAAATGGTAACAAACTGTCCCTTTAAAAATAAAAACAATGCATCAGAGTGGGGAACTATGGAGTGCCTCAAAGATCTATTCTGGGCCCTCTTCTTTTTCTGATACATAAAAATGATCTCTCCTTATCTA
The DNA here is from genome assembly GCA_030762175.1 of Metallyticus violacea. Classification (NCBI taxonomy): domain Eukaryota; kingdom Metazoa; phylum Arthropoda; class Insecta; order Mantodea; family Metallyticidae; genus Metallyticus; species Metallyticus violacea. Next base: position 139,335,369 of record CM060835.1, on the reverse strand, counting down.
TCCAAGATATAGAAAATGTGTTCTATTTTTAGATGACACAAGTATATTGATAAATAGAAAGAGCCTTAATGATTGTGCTATTAAACTAAATCTGGTTCTGAGTTCTTGTGTGTATGGTTCAAAGCAAACAAATTGTCTCTAAATCTAGATAAAACAAATGTTATGAAATTCATCACTCACAGATCTCCAGATCTACAATTACAGATAGGATATTATAACAGTGTACTTTCACAAATAAAATACATTAAATTCCTTGGTTTAATAATTGATAACCCTCTGAATTGGAAAATGAACGTGTCTTACAGAAAAAGTTATACGAATAATCACTGGTACACATAGCAGACATTCAGGCAGAAACCTCTTTAGGAAATTTGAAATGTTTAACTCTTTCTTGTGAGTATATATTATCCCTCATTAACTTTTATATAAGAAATAACAAAAATTTGTTCAAATCAAAATATGCATGACAAGAATACTAGACAAAAAGCAAATCTACTGAGACCGGCTTCAATGCTTTTCTGCCATCAAATAGGCATTTATTATGAATTGATTTTAGTACAAAATCCTCATTCCTCTAGCCTAAAAGCCTATTATTCTGTAAAGGAATATATAAGTAAATATATTATAAAAACACTGCAATGATTTTATATCAATGTATAAGTAATCATATATATACTACAATTTGTATGATTAAGTGACTTGTCTACTTTTATTGTTTGGTTGAGGTGTTCTTTTTAAATTTTTTACTACAATAAGTGTAGCTTCTGATAATGCTTGATTCTTGTAATGCAAGTTAAATAGGCAGCAAATAAATAAATTAAAAAATTGAAAATATGACATTGTATGCTATTTCACACATCTGAGCTTCATCAGATGTGGATGTTCTTGTTCTATGGATCCTATATACAGCAAAGATCAAGGATATTGAACACATTATATAATCATAAAGCGTTCAACGACTCATTTCCAATAACAAGTATGCCATGCATTAACAATAAAGATCCATCACCATATCAAACAACATAAACTTAGAGCAATAACATGATATTAATTATGCTATACTGAAATTAAAACACTTGTTTCTATTATAGAAGGTGTGAATAATTAAAATTTCTTTAATTTTTGTCAAAATGTTTGCATTTCTGTAAAAGACCCACCACTATATTAATGCTAATTTGGTGAAATAACATGATAAATTCATTAATTAAGCTACACCAAAATTAAAATAATTGTACATATTATAGAAGATATGAGCATTTAAAAATTATTTTAATTTCTTTTTGATAAGTTTGTGCTTCTGTGAATTACATAACAATTTCAGTGAAACTGGAAGACCATTATATAGTTGCCCTTTTGGAAAAGTGTAAATGAATTTATTGGTCTATTCAAGTCAACAGCATGTCTAGTGTTATTATGTACTTATAAGTTCAGTTTAAAGTTATCTAAGTTGTCTGTCACAAAGCTCATGAGAGATATATTCTCCAGTTAGAGCAAGTATATTCTGCTTCTTAAATAATGGTTTGCATGATTGTTGAATATAAACACCATAGAGGATTCTTATTCTTCTTTTTTGCAGGATGAAAGCTATTACTATGAGAACAGAATACCCCAGAAAACTATTTCAGATCTCATAATAGAATGAAAATATTATACATTAAGCTTAATGCTTTTTGGTTTCTAAGATTAACCAAGCTTCTCAACGCAAAATACATCTAGCTGAGCTTTGGAATTATGCTCTCTATATGTTTATCCAAGTTAGCTATTTGTCAATTTCTAGTCCCAAGAACTTGTTATGAGGCACTTTCTAATAGTGTTACTAATAGTAAGTTCTGATATTAGTTTATTTTTAGTTCTAAATTAGATAAAATTTGTTTTCTCAAAATTTAGTAAAAAGTTATTACATTCTAACCAATTATTTAGCTCTTCAAATGTCTTTGTGGCTGAATTTGAATGTTGAGCATATGAATTCCCAGAAACAACACGGTCGGTCCTGGTGGTGTAGTGGTAACCATACTAGCCTTCTAAACCCAAGGTTGCGGGTTCAAACCCGGCCAGGAGCGATGGATTTTTTTCGAGCGTAAAAACCTAAGTATGGCTTCCTTCGAAAGGGAAGTAAAGCCGTGAATCCCGTGTCGTACATTTATGGCACGATAGTAGTATATATCCCTCCTCGCGTGATTTTTATATCAAATTGATATCAAAAGTGGTGGGGGAGGTGGTGGTGGGGGTGTTGTGGTGGGGGAGGTGGTGGTGGGGGAGGTGGTGGTGGGGGTGTTGTGGGGGTGGGGGTTGAAAAATCTCAATTTGAATTGATATCAAAATTTTGCGATAGCAAAATCTCTGGTTGATTAAGCGATAGCAAAATCTCTGGTTGATCGAGTGTTGGATTTAAATCTCCGGTGTGTGATCAATTAATTACGCTGTAAAAAAAATGGAGAGCCCTTCCGCCACTGCGTTGGCAGTTCGCCACTGCTCCGCCCCACCGCTCTCGCCCCACCGCTCGACCGCACAATGCTTTTTGTTCCCCCGCACAATGCTTTTGCGTGAATTCGGGGGCATCTTTTCTTCTTCAATGGGTGGTTTCTTATTCGTTTGTATATATTCTTTTTAACAAAAACTCTGCATTTTCTCACACAGGGTTAGAAAAGTCAAAAACAATATGTGGGTATTTTAAAAGTTCTTTTCTTACTAACACGTTCGCTCTCTCTGTATTTCTAAAAATCTATTATTTTCACAAGGAAACAAAACCTGTATACGTTTGCTTTTGTTCTTTTTCATGCGTGTTTTTAAAAAAGAATTCGGGGCATCTTTTCTTCTAGCAAAAACTCCCTCCGCACACATTTCTAAAACCGACCCAATGGGTGATTTCTTATTCGTTTGTATATATTCTTTTTAACAAAACTCTGTATTTTCTCACACAGGGCTAGAAAAGTCAAAAACAATATGTGTGGGTTTTTTTCTTTACAGACCAACTAAAAGTTCTTTCTTACTAACACACAGTGACAGAAAAAAGTCAAAAACAAAGGGGATTCTTTTTTCTTCTTCTAGCAAACTCCCACCGCGTACCCGAGCCCGATGGAAGATTAAAAAAATGAATATACCTTCCCCCACCATTTGTACGACGATTGGCTGTAGGGTTATGCATGCGCCGTAGAAACCTCCCATTCCACCTCAGTTCATTCCGTTGATTCTGTTACAGAGTCGAAAGTGCCACACAACCAATGAGAACGGGTGGTGTGTGAAACCTGTGACGACGTTGATGTTCCTCTGTTCACTTCTGCACCAAAGGCAAGCTGTATGCGTTCAGTTCAATGTAGCGCCGGTTTCATGTATGCAGCAATGAAATTCCGGACACATTCCGCAACGATGTGCTTATGAGCGGTACATAAATAGCACACGTACTTCATAGCTTCTCACAGTTTTGCTACTTCGATATCTCTCCAACGAGAAAATTTACAGAATTACCCGAGCATTTGGTCTGAGAAAAGATTATGTGTGTTACTGGCCTTTTTATTCTAATTCAGACCAGTAAGAAGGTTCTGAAAACCCCATATTCCCTTGGGCCACTCTGTATTTACAACGATTAATAGTCTCACAAAGTCAATCCGGTAACTTCCCAAAATTTTATCCACCTAGCAACGCATTCTTTTAAAATGCCGTAATTGATATTTTTGACCAAATGCTGTAGCCTTTTTTTGTTCTTTACAACAACCATTACAAATCTTTTAACATTGGAGCAGCAACGCATTCTTTTAAAATGCCGTAATTGATATTTTTGACCAAATGCTGTAGCCTTTTTTTTTTTGTTCTTTACAACAACCATTACAAATCTTTTAACATTGAGCAATTTTTCAACTGAATTTATGTAAATTTATATAATTATGCATCTCAAATACATCCGATAAAGGGACCGTGAATCATAAATTATCATATCTACTTTTTCAGTGATCTTGAATCATTGTTTCTTGCACTTATAATCTTCACCAGGCATAGCTCATAGCCCAAATAAACCTATTGGCATTAGTAAGTCTACCTTCTTTTGATATTTTGTAAGCTCTACTCTGATGAATTTTCATCACTAGAAATGCCACGTTCAGTCATATTTTCTCTTGGTCTGAGAAAAGATTATGTGTGTTACTGGCCTTTTTATTCTAATTCAGACCAGAAACTTTCAAAATGACTTGTGGTATGACATTGAGTGCAAAAAATCAGATCTCTTTTCAAAGCATTCACTGAAATTCATATTTGAGTATCGTAAAACAGCACTGTCAGTTAATTCACTGCAGGAATTGAACGCCATATGACTCTAGATCCGGTAGATGTTCCATCACTTAGCGGCTTGACTGATTGCTGAACTGGCACAGAATCATCCAGTGTTAAGGCGATGTGACCCTTTCTCAACAATACAGTAATCTTGGACTTTTGCTACCGGATCTATTAGCTAGACAATTTCCATGTGGTAATTGGTTCCTATGGTTCCTACTGAAGACTTCATCCACTATTGGTATCTTGTGGTTCGATGAGAATAAGTGATACCTACCCACTCAGCAACAAGCCAAGCCACTGCGATGTCTTTGTATGTTGTCCATGCTGTCGCTAATTGCAATTCTTGCACCATTGCATGAATAATGTTCGCTTTGTATCGCGTTTTGACGCGGATGTTCTGAGTCAAGAAAATCCGTCAAGCCATCTGTGTGTTTTGAAGTATATTGTTTGCACATATATTCTGTGCTTGACTCACTGGTCGCTAATTGCAATTCTTGCACCATTGCATGAATAATGTTCGCTTTGTATCGCGTTTTGACGCGGATGTTCTGAGTCAAGAAAATCCGTCAAGCCATCTGTGTGTTTTGAAGTATATTGTTTGCACATATATTCTGTGCTTGACTCACTGTGTTGCAATTTTAAAAATCGTTTATGAATTACAGTAACTCCCCTAACAAAGCAATTTGTAATATGCCAACATCACATCCAAGGCCAGGTCTCCCTAGGACTATTATAGTTTATTATTATCACATCACATCATATTTGTGACAAAAAACTGTGTTGTTTTCTTAATTTTTATCGCAAAAGTCACTCTATTTTGAGTTTAGGAGGCAAGTAGGTTACTACTACACCACTAGCACCAATTTACAGTTTTTGTAATCAGTGATGATATTATTATTTTCAATACTACAAAACTTTTTTCCTGCTTGTTTAAATGACAACGTATTAAACAAAAATAAAACTAATTAAATGTAAAGGCATTGTGCATACACGCTAAAGCAGTGGATTTTATACTTTAGCATTCGTTTTTCTCTGAAGTTTGTTATTTGAACTCTCATCGTTCTTCCCGCCAACTCTTCGTATGTGTCTTTTAAAAATAATATTTTATTGTTCAAAGTAAATATTAACAACAGTTTCATTGCACACATTTAAATGGGAGTAAGTTTTCTGAAATATGTATGTTTTATGTTGTTTTCAGAAAAATCCACATTGCTTTAACTGTTTATTAATAGTCCGCATGACTGAACATTTTATATACAGAGAGTGTCAAAAATGTATGCACACTTTCACAGTAGATATCTATTTAATATATTTCAAAGTTGGACCGAAAAACAACAGTAATGTATAGTATGATGTTCTGTAAATAGATGTGATTCACATTTTAATGGCGTTGCTACGTGACAGGTACATGAACAATGAACAAATGAAGCCAAGATTATCTCGTATGATATTCTGTAAACAGATGTGACTCACATTACGTTGTTACAACAAAATGGAACCAAGATTATCGTTTGAACAGCGGAAAGTGGTTTTGGAAAACCGAGAATGTTGAAGTTCCAAGGCAATGGAGACGTGTGTACAGAACGGAACCGTCAACGCGATAACAATTGTACACATTCAAGACAAATTTGAGATTCATGGTACCGTATGCGATGTTCACAAGGGCAGATCTGGAGACCTCGCACAGCAACAAGCCCCGCGTCCTCGGCTATGATTTTGGAACGTTTTGAACACCCGCCGCAGAAATCTACAAAGCAATGTGCACGTGATACTGGGATTAGCAGTACCAGCGTACGTCGTATTATTAAAACAGCAAAGTTGAAAGTTTTCATCCAAAGACTTTTGCATAACTGAACTGAATTCAGTTTTCTTGTGTTAATACTGTTTTATTTTATTTTATTATTTTTTTCCCTTTTGCTTCAAGTGTGTATACAATTTCTGGCACCCTCTGTATAAGTTATAAACGCTTGAAAACTGCCAAAATTAAATGTTAAGCTCATATCATATAAATTCAAAGATCACGAATTAAACGTTCTCCCGGTTCTTGTTTGAATGAAGAACGCGGGTTAAACATGGAAACAATAGAGTAACGGTTGTGATGGAATAAATAGGTCAAAGATCTATTAGTACGCTTACTTGAAAGTTTTAAGGGTCCACACACATACACGTTGCCTAACGGAACAGTGCCCAATGCAGCTAGCCAGCGTATAAAAATAAAACGAAGCTCAAGCTCAATGAGGATCGCTGCAGGATGAGTCGACATCGTATCGTATTTCTACCTTAGTATGGCACTTGTAAAATATATCGCGTATATATGTGATCTTAGGGTAAGAACAAGTAAAACTAGATTATTTCATAAAACTACTGGCAAACACGCACATTTCTCTTTATTGTCTTCGCTTTATGACTTGAGAGTGAATTGCATGCTCCAAAGTCAGTAGTAAGTCCCTCTTCCCAGATTTTATTTTATCTCGCCCGACTCTTGGTGTGTATTTTAGAATGTTTTAGAAACTCCATTACTTCCAGTTTATTCTATGTTGGGATTTTTGCTGCATTTGTATTATTTTGTATTAGTGAATGGTTATTTAAACGTTGTTTTCCATTCAAATATCTGTTATATTTTCTCTCTATGCACAATTTTATACCTTATAAAATGTTCTCTTCTGTGGTCTGCAACACTGGCATAACCATTTAAGTCTTATGTTTCGTCTACACCTGTTCTTTAAGTATTTGTACATTACTTAACATAATATTTTAATTTATGTAATTTCTTTCCTTATTTGCATCAGATTTATAACAGATTATTGCAACCAAAGTATATTTATTAATTTTTTTCATCAAATCTAGAGAAATTTTCCCGCAGAAGTGTCATTATTTTAATGTTTCTTTTGAGATTTACTTTCTTGTCTACTACCATTTTTCACAAAACTTTCTGGTGTTCTACGTGAACCTGCATTTTTTTTACAGCATAATTAATTGATCACACACCGGAGATTTAAATCCAACACTCGATCAACCAGAGATTTTGCTATCGCTTAATCAACCAGAGATTTTGCTATCGCAAAATTTTGATATCAATTCAAATTGAGATTTTTCAACCCCCCACCCCCACAACACCCCCACAACACCCCCACCACCACCTCCCCCACCACCCCCACCCCCACCACCCCGACCACCACCCCCACCACCCCCACCACCACCACCCTCCACCACCCCCACCCCCGACCCCCCACCACTTTTGATATCACCCCCCACCACTTTTGATATCAATTTGATATAAAAATCACGCGAGGAGGGATATATACTACTCACGATAAAGAACCTCAAGCCTGAAAGAAGAGGCCTCTGAGCAAAATTTGTCGGCCGTTTCACGCCCTGAATAGAATGGGACGCTGATGACCTGTGATATTAAAGAGCGTCCGTAAATACATCATATATATATAAAAGAAACAACACACTGGTATCACCTGTAAAAAACACTGCTTTAGATTTATTACTTTAGGCTAGATTGTAAATATTTATAAAAAGTTTAAAAAAAAGCATAGGGCCCAGTAATGAGCTCTGTGGTACTGCAAGTTTAACAACGCCAGTAACAACCTCACAATTATTGATGATGATAGTTCAAGTTTTATTGGTTAAACATGAATTAAAGTAATTTAAAGCTGGCTTGTCTTTCTATTTAGAATCGAGCTTAAAAGTGGCATTGCTAGTTGACATCTCCTTTCTAAATTCAAAGTGGGATATTGTTGGAGTCACGGTATTTCACAATGCGAATTCCTGCAGTATGTAAAGTGCTGTTACCCTCAGCTGCAGTTAAGAAATATGAATTAAATGCATTGGCAATTTTATAATCATTGTCACTGAAAAGTGTTGAATGCTAAAAATTATTAAAAATATTCTAAAAGCGTTCACAGTCTATTTGTGAAGATTTCTAATTGCTGGTGTTATTACCATTACCAGTTGGCTCGTTATGAAGTAAGATCTATATAAACTACAAACACATGTATGTTAAAAGTTACATAGGGTGAGGGAGGGAAGAAGAGAGGGAAAGGAGCTTTCTTTTCAGTCAAATGGAGAAAAAAGGAAATTCTTCTCAGGTATAAAAACCATTGGGGCCCACTGCTGGATTTTTTACAGTTATTTTTGAAGTGCAGAGAAATTAAATTTAGTAAAAATTTAGATATATCTGTTTAACATCTAGAACTTAACCTAAGTATGACAAATATAGAAAATAATTTAGATTCTTTCAAAGTATATGAAAGCAGCAAATAAACATGGCCAGAATAAAAAGTAAAAAAGTTTGTTGATACATAATTTGAAAATGTAACAGCCACCAGTAAGCTGGTTGTTGAGAAAAAACGTAGGCAGGCTGGATTAAAATTACAGAAATCATCATTTATGTTGCAATGTATAAGTTAAGCTTTTGAAAAATAAAATGTTTTTTATATATTGTTAAGAAGATAATGTAAGCTAAAATAAATTACTATTAACTACTTTTATATTAACGATTAACCATACCATTAACGGACATTAACTCCTGCAGGCCGACGCTATTCAACTACTTCATACGACTGCTTCTGACAGTCACAGAGCGCATACACACGTGTGTGTATATATGTATGTAGCGCGAGACGAATGATTTGAACAAAGGTTGCAAGCAGAGCTGAAAACACACTTGACGCTACCCGCAGAACAAATTGTTGAACCCTAGAGCTGCAGTCCCGAGCGATAGCGGAGAATGCCGAAGGTAGTGAAGCTTTCAAGATTAATAGCTAATGAAGTACTCAAGCTCAGACGATAGGAGCATCATGCTATTATTGTGAAGGTAGTGGGTGAATTCTCACATTCTGATGTTCTTTTTTTTTCCCCTCTTCCCTACCGGAGTTGGGGTGATTTGTCATCATTACAATCATTTACTCCCTAACATAGTACCAGGCACATAATGCGCTATAAATTGATACTTACGATTTTTTTTTCAATCAAAGGAGATTTACCACCATTTACCTGCGGCCATCAACTTGTATTTACGAAAAGGAGGTGAGCGTAGGCTGTAGCGAGCCGCAGTCAATTACTGGGTCTATCGGTTTCTAGGATTTACCTGAGGTTAGCGTTAGGTTAGTGTGTTAGTGTAAATGAAATTCTAATAAGACAACGTGTGGTAAAAGGAGAAAAAGTCATTTTTGTAATAAGGTACATATTGCAGTCAGAAAGTTACAGAAGACACAAAGGTTACGTAACGTTTAACAAACATGCGGTCACGCAAACGATCTCCGCTGTCGCTCTACCGTTCAAGAATTTGGTCTGCAGGGAACGTCAGGTTGAAAGCACTAGTGCTCCTCTTGCTGCAAACGACAGCGGAGAGAGCCGAACTTATTCAGGCACTTGTGTCTAGTCACGCTAACAGTCACAAGTGTGTACGTGTGTTGAGAGGGTGGAACTGCTTATCTCATTCCGAAAGGCGGTAAAATCTTGCAGGGAAGATAGCGGAGGTGCTGGCCTTTGTTGTATCAGTTTCTGCAAGTGGAATGGGATGAGACGTGGTTTCTGTTCTATTTTGCAGCAAAGAAAAGGAGATGACGTTATCCTCCGTTGTTTCAGGTTTTGCAAGAGGAATGTGATGAGAATTTTTTTTTGTAACAAAGAGTATTATCTGTGGAATAATCTTCCTCTTTTGGGACATTTCTGTAGTTTTGGGCATGGCTACTTGTTCATTTTGGTTGCGAACAGCGGGCAATGTTGCCTTTAAGGATGCCGTGTGTTTCTTCACAACTTTAAATTCTCTTGTGGAAATTTCGTTAATGACACTGAAAAGCAACTCGGACGCACTTTTTTCCATTTGTTCTGATAGGGGCATAGAAGAGTTGGGACTTTCATGTTTGCTCACTTGGGCTAGTATTTGTTCCTTTTCATTGAGAACAGAAACATCTCAAGTCATTACTATCTTCAGAATGTCCTATAGGATGTTCATTGCGGATCTGAAATTGACATATGCTGTATATGTGTTTACACACATTTAATGCTGGAATCAATGCACATGCAAGAGTATCTGTGTATGCATGTATTGCATTCTTTGCAGATTAATTTGCATTTACAGTCTACATCATTATCTTGCACAAAATACATCTTTCAGGTTCGACAGAATGGGATCTTCCAACGCATTCTTCCCTAATAATGATGTCTTCGTTTATTTTCAGGCTTTCTTTGTGTATACGACGTATGTCTATCATTTTAAAGCTTAGTTTTCCTTTCGTAAGCACAATGAGCCTGTCGAACAGCTTGTATTTAACAAAGGATATTAGAGTAACTATTGCTTTATCCAGACGTTTCACTCGTTTTCCATGAAGATACATATATTTGAGCAAGTGATGCATTCGCTCGATATGCATATTTGTGTTAATGCCAGCGTGCAGCCTGTGACAGTAAGCCCAGCATTCTGCATTACTCACGTAGTTTTCCTGCAAGTATGAAGCAAACTCAGAGGTGTCAGGGTCATATTGCAGTAGGAAGCTTTATCTCAAATACGGTGGCATCTCTCTCTCTACCAGTAATGTTCTTACAATCCTGTAAACATCTGCTTGTTTTTCTTGGCCTCGACCGATTTCGTATTTTTTCTCCAGGCTGTCTACGTGCCATGTACAATACAGTTTTATTGTTGGCTCTTCTATTATAGAATTCCAAGCATTATAGAAGGACTTCGCTAGATTTAACATAAAAACTTTATGGGAAATATTTCCAACTGCCGTCTTTTATGCACTGGAAAAATATGGACAGCGCCTGAAAATCGGCCCTGTTGGATATAGGAAAGGTGCATGGAAATCCTTGTCTTATGTTATCCAGTACTACAAGTGTTATGAGTTCGAAATCATTGCTATTAAGTCCGTGCTTTCCGTCAATACATACACAATCATTTCCAAACTTTTTAATAGTTCGCCCGTGCGTTGTTCATTATAATTAATACAAAATCTGTGAGTGGGAGACACTGACCGTGTCTTGTGACACACAGGGGCTATCATTTCAAGTACCTATGCCTCAACATTTTGATGCATGACGGAGAGGAGTATAAATTTTAGCATCTGACACCGAATCTGCATATTGTGCATCCTCACTTGTCTCATTCGGGATTGAGGAGTTCGGCACTCTCCGCTGTCGCTCGAGTGTAGCAGCAGCAAAAGGAACACTAGTGCTTGCAGCCCTGATTGTAACGTCAAGTATGACCTTCAGCGTAGAAGTAGTGAGTCAGCCAACCTAATTTTTTTATTGATTTATTTATGGACGCTGTTTAACATTTCACCAATTTTGCCCAGAGGCCTCTCCTTCAGGCTTGAGGTTCTTTTTCGTGCCGTAAATGTACGACACGGGACCCACGGCTTTACTTCCCTTCCGAAGGAAGCCATACTTAGGATTTTTACGACCGAAAAAATCCATCGGTCCTGGCCGGGTTCGAACCCGCGATCTTGGGTTTAGGAGGAAAGTATGGTAACCACTACACCATCAGGACCGACACCCCCCTAAATGAAACATCAGTTAATTGTTTAGCTTACGATAACTTAATCCAAATAAACCATTCAGCTTCCCTCGATCTGTCTGTTTCCATAGTACAAGGATTTTATATGGTACGGATTTGTGTAGTTGTGTTTTAACAATTACTAACTTCTGCTTATAATATAAAAACTAAAAGATAAAACTCTGCACAGCCAAAATCGTAAGTCTGTTGCTAAAGTTTGCGAGTATGTGAAGAAAGAGGCTAAATTTTCCACAGAGTAATTACTTTAGTGTTTAATGTAAGTTTTTACAGCTGAGGCATCAAAGACGGTGGACTGATGATAGAAGAGGTGAAATGGTAAACCGGGAAAATATTTTTTAAGGAAGGAAAATATCCAGGTTTAAGTTTGGGGTACTCCCGGTATTTGCCATTTATGAGGACGGAGAAAAATCTGGAGAAAACCTTAGTCAGAGAGGGCGTTCCCGGCAGGAATCCCGAGTATAAGTTCAGACGGTGATAGAAAGAGTTGCTGCAGCCCCCAGAACATCTCACAGCTCAGTTAACAGAAATATCTGGAAGAAACCAAAACTTTAAAAATAAAAGAACTTCCCTTGGTACTCCGGGAAAGAAACAAATGAAAAAGAGTCACCGAAATCGATGATTTTGATAAGTGTGTAACTGGACACTATATAAGACTTCTATGCCGAAGAAAAGAGTGTGCCTATAATAAAAAGGATGCTATAGAAGTTATGAGAAATTATTTTCATACATCTATAAAATGAAGAAACAGTAATTAAGCAATTAGGATTTAACTGGAAAATAACTTTAGAAGTCCGTCACTCAAGAGCTGCGTAAGCAAGTTGAATTTGTGAACGTTATTGCTATTTTTGGCATCTAGAAAATATAGTCGATAAATATTTGAAGACATTTTTTTAAAACATTTTAAATTGCCTAAATTGCCTAAAATTGCTGCCGCTTGGGCGTTAGCAATAGCACACGAACTCACGCAGCGACACCATACACAGCTTTAGATTTTGCTGAATTTTGAACTCGATGAATTGTTTGTTGATTGTTATATGCTAAGTTTCATTGAGAAACATCTCGCTATCATGAACTTTAAAAACCAACGAAAAACCCAAATTATGTCCTTATTAATTAATGAAACAAGTTATGGCATTGCATATTAATTAGCATAACAAACTCTAAGCTAACTAACAAAAGAAAAGCTGAACTGTACATTACTTAGTTAGATTTACATATTTTTCCTTCAAATTCACTTGAAAATAAAATTATTAGTCTGAAATTATTCTAATTTCCAAAAGAAATGAAAGCAAAATTAGAATTCTTGCAATCTATAAATGTTACAAAAGAGAAAGAACAATTTATTATTATTATTATTATTATTATTATTATTATTATTATTCATTCTTGAGACTAAAATACATAAATTAATTGCGTATTATTAATAAAACCAAATGCATGACCATTGACAGATAAAGATATACTCTGTGGGTATTTTTAAATGCAGCCCTGTTTTTGAACCGAGCCCTTGGTATCTTTACATTCAATAAAATAAAGAAAATTAACAGAAAGTTTCAAGCTATATTGCGTATTTAAGAACATGTTCATATATTACAATAAAAAAACATGTTACTATTTAAAAACAATTTCGATGTGTTAAGCAAATATACAGAATCAACAATGAACAATCGAATGCTTCGTCGACTTTTATTGCCTTTGAAATTTAATGTAAATGGTTGTTATTGTATTAAAAACATAACGCAACCGTTTTCTGAATGTTATTTATTACAGAAAGCTCTTACATACAAATATAATTCTCAAATACATATTAGATTAATATTTCACAGCTACTATCTTTACGACGATGCTTTTATTAAATATAAAACATATGCAACATTAACAAACCAGCTTATATGCTGAATTAATGTCTCGTTTTATTTTCAAACAATATAGAGAAAGCAATGACAGATAAAATTATTCCGTGTGGGTATTTTTCAACATTTTTAAATGTAGCCAAGTTATGAACTGAGCCCTTGGTAACATCTTTACATTCAATAAAAAATTCCGTCACGCAGGAGCTGCACAAACTAAGCGAATTGTTCAGAAAGCTAAATAAACTTTGTAGCGTCAACTCCCCACTGCTTGGATTAGTTCGCCACAGCGACCTAGAGAAGAATAAGTAGAAGGTACGCGCCGCACAACGGCGCTAACATGTAAATACACTTAAAGATACTTTTAATGGAGCATAGGTTACAGCGGCGCTAGTATGTAAATATCAATAAACTAGATAGCACCACAAATGCCATGCCAAATGACCAGGTCCTGGCGGTAACAGGTATAAAAGCCGACCGAATATAAAAAAAAAAGTGTTCGTGTATAATTGTATATATTAAGATCCATAAAGACAAACGCCTACGGCGGTAACTCTCCTTAGTTACATAGCCACTACAATACTAACTGTGACTAACGCCAATGGCGGACACCTATGCCGGACTCCCAACCCATTACATTACCCCATTAACCCATTATTCACGTGAAGATTAGCACTGCTTCACCACATCGCAATTTCTTCCACGTGTTCCAGCGACAGTGAGCCACAAGGAACAAGATCTCGACTCGCCTCAACTCATCGGGGTCAGCAGTAGAACATCTCGTCGTAAACGATTGGTATACCATATTATTTCTTAGCATGATACCTTGAACTCAGATCCCACTAGCATGTGCACGTAATACCTCCACTAACATCTAGGTCCTGCCCTGGGCACTCTGTGTCAAGGTCAGCAACCTAGCCTTACTCTAGTCTAATATACTCCTTTGTATGTCGGGCGTCTTTATAATGAATACTCACTAACCTCAGGTTGCTTCGGCGGTTCCTGACACACCTCCCCTTGTTTCCCACCCTAGTCTTAGTGCATGGTAGGGGAGGCAAATGTAGGTCCACTTCGGATTATTGCCACCAAGGGGGCGGAGGAGGGGTCCCTCCAAAAAGTTTAAAAAACCCGGAAACCAGGGGAGTCCAAGATGGGACGCCGTGGAAGCAAGACCTCAACGAGCCAATCAGAACGTAGCACCCGCCTGGCCGCTCCGAAGCCAGTGCCCTACACCGCAGACACGCTCCAACCACCGCCCTCCACGGCAGACACTCGGTCAACTCCAGCCACAACACCGGTAACCGCTCCAACCCGGGGTCCTGCTTTACCCAACAAAGTTTTTAAGGGGGAAAATGTGCAACAGGATACCCCGGAAACAAAGTCTACTGACAGAAACACAGACAATCCCATCGCCAGATCATCTGCCCCGCCTCTACAATCATCACCTCTAAAACAGAAACAGACACACCACAGCTTAACAACACCAGCTGGCCATAGCAGTGCTGTGCTCCGAGGAGTCCGCGGAGCATAGGCTGCTCGTATATTCTGCGGGCCGTCTGCACAATATGCAATCCGTATATATTCGCACAGAGGCCGGACACCCTTGGTCCGACTAAATTTCTTATAGCCAGAAGAATGTGAGGCAGCCATCGCCGCCGGAATAACAATTGAACTTCACCGCCCCACATTTGAACCCAGCCTCCACCGTCACAATGCCCCGTGTAGACCCTGCTGCACAAACGGGCACTCGAAACAAGCTTGTACAGAACAACCGCGCCGCCACAACTGTGGGGCTGCAGCTCTCACATCTAATTGCTCTCAGCACGATCTGGGCCGCCGCCGCAGATACACGGGCCTGGCCCCCTGTCCTCACCAACAACTACAACGCATCAACTATTGCCCACGCACTGCCAACCAACACACAGTGCGCACCAACACACTCATGGCCGTCAGGAACACAGAAGTTGCACCCACCGTTCTGAGTACAATTCTGGAAGCAATATCGGAGCTGACTGGACTCATCAACGCACTGCAGCACGCTATCCTGCAACACACAGGCCTAATTAACCAACACCTCTAAGCACAGGAAGCCACCACTTCTATAGTAAACTAACTGGAAGAGGTCTTTACTACCCTCCAGGCCACCTACACACAAACTTCAGACTGCATTAGGAGACGTATCCAAGACATGAGATCAACCTCTGAAATTGCAGTAAGAATCCTACAGGACACGCAGAAGGAGCAGTTCAACGCCACAACTTCACTCCTGAACTCAATCCGAGCGGACATAGCAGAAAAGCCAGCCTGCGAAAACTTAACCGACACCCACAACAATCCCCTAAATGACGACGAACTCCCCACAAACTATTTGGCCCCATCTCCACGCCAAGACAACTACCACACAAATAGGTTTTCTAGAACTAATTAGGACTACTACCATTTTGCTCAAGCAGCACGACAATTATGCATAAACTGCAGACCTCAAGATCCGTTTCAATGAAACTCACACTACTGATGCAGGTTTATGCCAGGGCACAGCCATGACGTAGATCCTAACCCTACTCAGACTTCTTTGGCGTTTTTAGCATCACTCAAAAGTCCCTGGGCGCTTAAGGCGGTACCAGACATTAATCCCCCTACTGTCAACATTAAATAAACAGAGCCGCCACAGAATTACTTACCATTAAAAATTCGGAAACCAGGGGAGTTGGAATTGGGGCCCGAAGCGAGAGCAAAACCTGCAAGAAATCTCCAAATCTCCAAAATTTCGCTCGAGGAAAACAATCCAAAACAACAGCACACGCCAAAAACAAACGGACCAATAGGAGGACATCGTAACATCCACCGAGCCGCTACGTACAATCTCACCTAGCAACACTCCCGCCATCTGCCCGTTGCTCAACCCCAGCATCCCCGGACAAACCTGACAACCACAGTCACCGCAGTCATTCACCAACCTCCTCCTCGCCAATGCAGGAGACCGGTCTTCCAGCAGTTGCACGACTTGAGCCTCCCAGAAATCCGCGCTAAGCGTAAAATGATCACAATAAGTTACTTTTGGCCATCCATGAACGCAGACATTAAGAAATGGGCACATCTGCCACCAATGCCACATTCCAAAAATCCATCGGCACTCAAGAGCACCTATACAGCAATTCTCGACGGCCTCCAAGTGCGAGCACATACACCTGGTCATCGTAGGCCCATTGCCACTCTGGAAAGGATGCTTATACTGCCTGATCATCGTGAATAGAGCAATCAGCTGGCCGGGGTGCACACCTCTCAAACGAATAGACGTAGCCGCGATCGCAACCAACTTCATCAGACTCCGAGTGAGCGTTTCGGCACCAGGGCTAGAATTGCGACTAACCAGGGTCGACAGTTCAAGACAGAACTATTCACCGAACTAACACCACTCCTAGGGATAGAGGTCGGTCCTGGTGGTGTAGTGGTTACCATACTTGCCTCCTGCGCCCAAAACGCGGGTTCGAACCCGGCCAGGATCGATGGATTTTTTCGGGCGTAAAAATCCTAACTATGGCTTCCTTCGGAAGGGAAGTAAAGCCGTGGGTCCCGTGTCGTACATTTACGGCACGAAAAAGAACCTCAAGCCTGAAAGAGAGGCCTCTGAGCAAAATTTGTCGGCCGTTTCACGCCCTAAGTTGAATGGGACGCTGATGACCTGAGATATTAAAGAGCGTCCATAAATAAATCAATCAATCAAATCCTAGGGATAGAGAAAAACCGCACCATCGATTACCACTCCCAGTGAAACAGGAAAGTAGAGCGTTGGCACCGTTGCCTGGAAGCCGCACTGACGACCGCTTTCAATCCCACTGCGTGGGTGGACAACTTACCACCCTACTGGGACTGCGCATAGCCCTCAGCGACGCCGACAACCAGAGCTCTGCCGAATTTCCAATCCATCCGCCTCTCGATGACCGTCTTCGCGCCTTCCACCATGGAACGGAAAACCTGACGCAGGAAACCCAGGCCAGATTACAAGATGCCGGATGGAATACCTACCGAAAGACCTTAGGGCAACCACCCATATGTACCTTCCACAAGAGATAAGTAGGCACAAGCTGGAGCCATCTTACCGTGGACCATTGCCGGTAATCAGAAATAATGGGGAAATATTGGAGATTCGCCTCAAGGACGGGAGCAGCAGTAAAGTTTCCATTGACCAGTGCAAGGCCACTCACTCACTTGTTCCCGGAGTACGTGCCGGCACCCCAACTGCCACCAACAAGTAGCGCCAGAACGGACAGTGCTGCAACTGCACCCAAACCAACTGCGGGCAAGGCACCACAGAGTACACGGGGCCGGTTGCCCAGACAAGCGGCCGCACGTGCAACCAAACGAGTAGGTTGCGACAGCGGACATCAATCCATCATAACAGCCGCTGAAGAAAAGTGGCTCATTCAGGTACGCCGGTGGTAAGAACTACCTTCATCGATAGAACCATTGGAGGAGTACAAGCTAGCCGAGGTGCCATGGCGCCTGATCTCACTCAGCCTCCCGCCTAGGGAGCCGCGACAGTAGGACCACCAAAGAGGAAACAACGAAGATGCAAGCGACGGAAGCACGCACACTGCACCCCCACTGTCGTCCTGGGGGGACGTATGAAGCGTCAACCAGCTACTGCTTGGATTAGCTCACCACAGCCAAGCGACACAGAGAAGCATACGTAGAAGGCACGCGCGCCACAGCGGCGCCAACCTTTAATACACTTAATGATATTTGTAGTTGAACTTACATCACAGCGGCGCTATCATGTAAATACAAATAATGATACATGATGTTGAATATACGTCAAAGCGGGGCCATTATGTAAATATGTTAAGAATCAATAAACTAGATAGCACCACAATGCCATGTAATGACCAGGCCCTGGCTGTCGCAGGTATAAAAGCCGATTGAGGTTGTCCGAAAGGGAGGACTTTCGTCGACCAGTGGTTAAAGAAAATAGAGGTCTGCGGAGCGAGGCCGAGAGATTCCGAGTGGCAGGCCATAGTTCAGCCCGCTTGCAGAGCCGGCCTACAGAAATGCTTCAGCTTCAACCTTCTATAGCTGCACAGTTTAGATGAGCAGAGGAGCACAATCATAGCCAACAGTCCTTGCCTGGTATACTAGGCGCCTTTCGGGGTTGGTCTTCTGCTCCTCGGGCATTTCAGCGACCACTAACTTTCCTCTGTTCTATATAGTGTTTAAGCTTCCCTGATTGGCTAGATTAGTTAAGTTAATTAGATGCTGCTACAAATTAGCATAAAAATAAGTGTTAGATAATCACAAAGTCAATGCATCTGCAGTAACGTATTAGCCTTTATTATGTTTCTTCATGCTTACATTTTCTTCCTTCATAAGATAGTTTAACTTCAATTGCACTAACAATGGCCAAAACGGGTCGCTATGTTTCCTCCTCGACCTCGGCAACTCCTCGGCAACTTAAGGAAGTTAGTAAAACGGCGAAAAGTACGCTGCAGGCCAAAACCACAAAGGCTAGGAAAACTAACAGCATACCTAAGCGAGGAGGCAGCGAGGAATCGGCGCCCAATAAGCCCCTGGATCAGAGTCTGAGCATTGACAGCATCAGTAGTCGTCTGGTCATTGACGAGGACATTCCACGAGTGGCCGAGGTCGTTAAGACGTGGACTCATGAGCGGGAGGTCTGGGGTTCGAATACCGCCAGGACCGACTTCCCTGGCTGAGGTTTTTTCCAGGTTTTCCTCAATGTTCATAACTGGCAAATGCCGGGGGGGTACCCTAAAGCCTAGAACGCTTCCTTTCCGAACAAATTCCTTTCCCAAGATATAATTTCATCTCATGTATCAGTCAGTGTCCACCGCCTGTGGTGCCTCAGTAGTAAAAACGGGCGTTAAACACCATTAAAAAAATTGACGAGGACCGGTTGGGGGTCGCCGTGGAAGGTCGAGCTTCCGGAATCGTGAGTGAGGAGGGCGCAAGAATAGAAGTAACTGCCGGGGAATCTCCATTACATAGGATGAGACAGGATCTCTCTCCCAAGTCTATGTTTCTGATTACTGTGTCCATAATCTGGCAGCTTTGGCCGGCGAGTACAGTATGATCTAGGCCTCGGGGACGTTCCAGTCGCAGTATCGGAATGGATTTAAATTCACAACCCTTGATGATTATAATAACTTCATTCGACACTGTCGAAATAAGAAAGTGCCTTTCCATGTTACTGGTCACCCGTAGGAGTACAATTTCAAGGGACTGTATGGGAACATGGCTATGGAAGAAGTCAAGGCCGAAGTAGCACGTCTCAAATTTGAGGTAATTAAAGTCACCAAGTTAAACCGTAGAAGGCTTAAGGCTTATTTGCCTATATTTATGGTACATCTGACCAACGAGATTGGTTCCACAGCCATCAAGTCCCTAACGGACCTCGCACATTACCGAGTGAGGATTGAGGATTATTTTATCCCAGGGCCCCGTGCAGTACGGCGGGTGCCTCAGGTTCCGTCATCTAACGTGTAACTGTGAGGCACCGTAGGTATGTTTCCGATGTGCTGGGAACCATCATGTGAGCAAGTGTCAGTCGCAGTGCATCAGTGCGCACTCTGTGGTCAGTCCGGCCATGGAGCAAGATGGAGGGACTGCCCAATTTATCAACAGCTCATTATGGCTACATCTCCCCATGCAGCTCGCGCTAGGCCTCCCTCAATCCGAGACACGGTGTTCAGCTCCCGAGGCATCTTCGCTGCAGTATCACGGCAGCAGCAACAGCGCATCATCTCACACCACGTCCACCCAGAAAAACACAATCACGTACGCAACATACACAACCCAGTTCCACAAACACAAAACACGCAACCACACCTATTTCAGAGCACGCGCGTGCGCAACAGCGACCCTCGCGCCAATCGCATACCCACCCAGCCGACTCACATCACACTCTTCCCTCCTTCACCCCGGAAGGTGAGCTAAGAGCTGGTTCTGATAGCGCCACAAAGATATTCCTGACCCGGGTGGGCGTCGAGGATATGCAGGCGGGCTTTCACAGGATGTTACTACTAGATTTTTTCTTCTATAATATGCCATTTCATGGAACTCCGTATGACCAAGCTATCGAATATGTGAAACTAATCCACAAGTATGCTCTCGCAATGGGATATGACTAAAGGTAATCTGACAATTAATCATCACCATCAAACCTATACAGTTACAGATTTCAAATTAACACATACCGCGACACCCCCGCCGCAATATAAAATAAATAATGTTCAGGAACTACAAGAGGGCGAGATCAAACCTAGGCGAATTCCGACATTATCTATCCATAAACCATATAGACATTGTACTCCTAAGTGAAACGTTTCTCACACCCAAAGTCAGGTTTTAAGTAGCCGGTTACAAAATACACCGCACTGACCACCCAGATGGGCGTACCCAAGGAGGAACAGCCATACTGATCGCCCGACAAATCCAACACTAGCAAATGCATGTGCCAGTACTAACACACATGCAGGCTACTGCAATCAGAACAGTAATCCAAAACACTCCTACCACCACTGTAAACATCTACAACCCCTAGGACAGATGCAAACTGAAGATCTAGAAACCGTTACAAACCTCGCAGATAGCGTAATTGCTGCAGGGGACTTTAATGCGCGACATGAAATCTGGGGGTGCACAAACAACACGGCGGGAAATACACTGTACGCTCATATGCAAAACAACAATTACATCAACACTTTCACCGGGGAGCGTACCACACAATAGAAATTCAGCATCAAACACGATTGACCTTGAAATCCTCAAAAACAAGGCCTATAACTGTAACATACGTCGGGATGAAAAACTTGCATCCGACCACTACGCAGTATTACTTGAAACTGAACCCCCCCCCCCACAAGAGAATCAGAAACACTCAGACAAACTATTATCCCACCAACTGGGAAACTTTCCAAACCACATTAGATGCAACTAGCCACTGGACCCCCCCGCCACCTGTAGACCCCAGACGAAGTAGATGAAGCAGCAAATTACCTTGAGCAATCAATTCAAGTAGCCATTGACTCTGCTGTCCCAGTCCGACCCCCACTTAAGGATAAAATGTACTATGCCCTAATGAACAATAGAAACTACGAACGCCGAAAGTGGCAGCGCATGCGAAGCGTACTATATAGAGCCAATATGGAAACATTGAACTGTGAACAATATGGAGATGATGCATCAACAGTGGAACAAGGTGTTGAAAGCATCACTCCCGAATCAAATAAAGTACGGACAGTAACAAAGTAACTAATTAAACAACCTTTAAAAATTCCTCCACTATAAATTTCCACCAATCCACGCGGAGACGCCCACAGACAAAGCTGAAACACTGTCAGATGCCTTGGAGGCAGCATGCGTGCTAAATACCGAACCAGTCGACCCAAACTTCGATGCCAACATTATTATGAACACCGCACATATTCAAACCAACCGTACTCATAATAAATTGCGCAGAACACGTCCCTCAGAGCTGAAATACATCATTGAGCATCTGACAAATGGCAAAGCTCCTGACCCGGATGAAATACCAAATTTGGTGCTTAAAAATCGGACATAGTCTTAATTCTGCTGGCCGAGATCACCAACCTCTGCCTGTGTAACGGATATTTCCCCTCACCATGGAAGCATGCTACTGTACTTATGTTTCTTAAGCCAGGTAAAGATTCTGCGAACCCAAAAATCTGCAGACCAATTAGTTTATTAAATACTATCATAAAAGTGATGGAAAAAATAATCCAAAAAGAATAGCAGTGCACAATAACCTAATTGTTGATAAGAAAATTGGAATTCGCGCCCAACATTCTACCGCCCTGCAGCTAATGCGAATGCTCGGATATAATCACAATAAATAAACAGGAGTGCTCTTTCTTGACGTAAAACGAGCATTTGACTCAGTATATCACCCTGGACTCCTGAAAAAGCTAAGAGAACTAAAATTCCAAGACACCATGGTCAAACTTATCGCTCACTACTTAAGCAGAAGGACCTTCTCTGTATCACTAGAAGGAGTGAAGTCCACTCGGCTCTAGGTGATTGTCGGAGTGCCACAGGGAAGTTTCCTAGGACCCGTACGGTTTAATATATACACAAATGACATTCCAAAAACACCCAAAATTATGCTCTGCATATATGCCGAAGACACGGCCATAGCTGCGCAGTCCTGGAGTCCAAATGCAACTGCATCGAGACTGCAGGACGTATTAACTGACTTAGAGCCATGGCGCATTAAGATAAAAGCCACAAAATCGCAAGTACTTTTATTCACCAAGCGGCTCAAAGATGCTAAACAGCAGATACCATCGCTTCACCTATTTCGTTAATACATACAATGGGAGATAAAGTCATACCCCTAGGAGTCATATTAGACAAAAGTCTAACCTTCGAAAAACATGTTAAATCGGTAGAGTAAAATGCCAATTTACAACTGAATCGCCTTTATTCCATTCTAAACCACCGGACCGCGCTGGACACTCGAATGGGTGTCACTGTATATAAAATGCTAATTAGGCCCGTAATCACTTATGCCGCGCCCGCGTAGGACTATTACACGCCATCTCATATTACAGTACTCCAGAAACAGAGCGCTACGAATAATAACAAAGGTCCCCAGGAGTGCCCCTGCTGACCTCCTGCATGAGGAACTAAAGAAGCACAGTATAGAGGAACTCATTAAGAAGCTAGCACACAATCAATACAAGATATGTAATAACCATGACAACCCATTGATTAAAACACAGGGACAGTACGAAGTGACGGCAGACAAGCACAAATAACCACTCTCAATATTTAATCGAGTCATCCCAATAAGCAAACACAACACATTGCAATCAGATGTGTAAAAACACTTTGCCAGCTTAGTGCCAATGAACCCACCATAAAATTATAGTGTCCTGAAAGTCCCCGGGTGGATATCCCCCCTCCCCGGGGCAGCTGGGGTTATTAAGGGCGACCCCGTAACGATGACGACCCACTAGCATGCAGATTAATGAATAGCTATTAAAAAAGACTGCATGCAAGATTCTTAAGATAAATTAACCTAGATGTAATAAAAAAAGTCCTCACTGCCTGAGCATGATTCCACCATTAACACCTAGGTCTGCTCTGGGCTATACGCCAAGGCCAGTACCTAGCCCACCTCTGCCTGATTGCTTTCTTGTAATTGGGCGTCTTAGTAGAATTACCAACTAACTGCAGAGTGCTTCGGCGGTACCTGGCACACCTTCACCAGCACCACGTAAACATCTGTCATAGTGAAGGGGGAGGGGAGAAAAAATGGGAAACTAGTTAGCCTCATTAGGTCAAGCTATCGAGTGGACTATTCGAACTAGGCTTCTAAATTTTGGCTACACTCCCCGCTTTCCTTCCTCCGCTCCTGTTACCCGCCGTAGCCTGGCCATACCGGCTTGATTCCGGACAGTGTATCCATACTGCTCAAGCGGAGCCTTGCCGGTATTGGCCAAACCACTGACACCCAGCCCATTCCTTGTGAACCACCTCGCCGAGGAAGAGAACAGGCTGGGAAAGCGGACGTATAGGGATTACATCCTCTCGCACTTAGCACGCAACATGAACGACATCAGGTACACAACAACTTTAAAAAATAATATAAAATTGAAATTATTAATTAGTGAAATTAGTGAAATGAAATAGGTAATGGCATTACTATATGATATTAGGGAAACAAAATTCAAATTTTGTGCTATCTATAATTACTGGAAAAGATAAACAACATTTTAAAATTATTATTATTATTATTATTATTATTATTATTAAACCACATAAATTAATGGTATGATATTAATTAAATGAAATGTATACGCACTGACAGACAAATTTATACTGTATGAGCATTTTTAAAAAATATTAAATTTAATTTTTTTTAAAAACTTAGCTCTTGACATTTTTACATTCACTAAAATATAACAGAAAGTTTCGACATATATTATGTATTTAAGATGAGCATATGTTTCGATGAAATAAAAATGTGTTACCATTTAAAAACAGTTACAATGTACTAGCAAATATAGACAATCAATAAACAATCGAAAGTTCCATCTATTTTCATTGGCTCTGAAATTTAATTTAAATGTTATTGTATTAAAAATATGTAACGCAAACTTTTTCTAAACAAAGCGCTCTTACATCCAAATGTAATTCTCATACATATTAGGTTAATATTTCACAGTTATCTTCACGACGATACTCTTGTTAAATATAAAACATATATAAACAGTTATATGCTGAATTAATTTATATTTTTATTTTGAAATAACTGGGAGAAAATTAAAGATTAAAGCGCTTTTTAAATTTCGATTTTCCCCTACTTCAAATTGCCCCATTTCCCTGATTTTCAGTAATAATTTTTCATATTTCACATAAATGATATGTATTGAATTTTGTTGTAAAAAAACATTAGTGCCCCTAGAGCTATTTTTAAAATTTGGGTTACAGGTAGACCTCCACTCCTAATAGTCCGATTTCACTAATTTTCAGAAAATGTTTTTCTTATTTTATTTTAATGACATATATTGAATTTCGTTGAAAAAAATCAAAAATTGGGGGCGATAGAGCGATTTTTAAATTTTGTTTTAAATTTCTGCTTTAGGTTAAACCCCACTCTCAATGGTCCAATTTTGCTGGTTAACGAAATCGACCAATGATTTGTTGATAGTTATATACCAAATTTTGTTGAGAGAAAAAAATTGCGACTGCTAGAGCATTAACAGGTTCACATACATATGCACATACACTGAAGGGGAATTTTTTGAATATTTTTATTTACGCATTATTATAATTCCATTCATTTTTTTAAACTTTAAATACTTTACCAAACATTTTGCAACACACTTGTTCATTCAGATATCATTATGAGTTTGTAATTTGCTTTATTGCATGACCATGAAATTGAATGCAATTTAAGAACATTTTTACATCTAGGCCAATTGAAATGTCTAATCACATTGTTGTTCTTGTATTGTTATTACACCAGTTTTATTCTATTGTTGAAGTATTTTAATAAGTTTAATGCATAATTTTATGGGGTAAAGATGACGTTAAGTCGAAAGGGGCTGCTAAAGCAGTTGTCCTGTTGAAAGATGAACGGGGCATGCGTTATATTGCCCACGGTTAAGGCATTGAAACCAATTTCTCTACAATACAAGGACATGTCGAAGGTTCAGAGAACTTCGTATCTACTGCAACAGATCAGGATCAGGTCGCAGAAGGATGACATGCCAGAGATGGTCAATTTCCGCGACTTAAGTTTTGCGTGATAATCACAAACAGCCATAGAAGCTCCAAATCGACTGCAAAGTAGCATCATGAGTCAATATCAGCGTGAGAACAGAGAGAAAGAGATTTGAAGAAGCACAGCTTGCCCCAGAAGACCAGTCAGAGGTACCTTGTTTACCCAGTAATATCGGCAAGCACGCCTTACATTTGCTCGTCAACATCTGAAGTGGACTGAGGAGCAATAGCTGTCATATTCACTGACGAGTCTAAATTCAGCCTAAGATCGCCTGGTGACAGGGAAAGAGTATAGTGGAATATTGGAGAAAGGTATGCATCTTTTTCAGGGGAGGTTCTATCATGGTGTGATCTGGTATCAGTGTGGAAGCCAAGAGAGTTGGTTCTTGTGGAGAACGGGACCCTGAATGCAAACCGGCACATTGAGGAAGATTTCAGTAGCATGTTATCTCCTATGTTCCGTATGTTGGCAATGATTTCAGCGAAACTATGAGGATGAATCAAATAAGAATTTTGATTTTACAATTTTGAATAGTACAGACATACCCTTGAGAGTTGCATTGTGGGAACTTCCGGATTAGGGGGAAAACCACTTCATCTCGCACAATAGTTTCGTTTGTCATAGCAAGAGATTGAGTTGTATCTGCACCCAGCCCATGTCACACATTTGGATGTGTTTCTCTACAATGACAACATTGCATATACCTTTCTCTACAAAAAATAAACAACAGATTCTATTGTAGTGTTGAATAGTCTGTCATTATCAACCTGCATTGGATGAAACAGAAATTGCTACACCATAATGGCATGCTTTATTTAACTATGGGATGTAGGATAGCTTAGCCCAAAGACATGCTTATATGAATAATGAACGAAAAATGAGGCCTTCATGATCACTGGTTAATTGAATGCATTTCTACTAATGACGAAAAGGATTGTGAAGTCATTTACGTTTTGGGAAAAGATGGGAACTGCAGGTTTCCAAGTTTGGTCTGTATGGAAAATGCTGTAATCTGGTAAAATTCAGTCTCTCATTTGCTGATCTTTGGTTCGACAGCATTGTACTACAAGAAAGCTTTCCACTTTTCATTAAAATTCTCCATAACAATTATTTTAAAGTTCAGAGCACCAAAGTATAATTTACTGAATTGACTGATGCCTTTATGTTTCAGGAAACCAATGTGAACAATCTGTATCCCAAAAACTGTCTCATCTCCTATCACAATGTTGTGAAGAAAGCGTCCATCATGCAGGATCTGCATAAACTAAGCAAATTCCTCAATAAGTCATATTTGTGAAGGGTATTACAGAGCATTAGAGCAGAGAAAGCAGTATCACTTTTTAAATTTTGGTTTCCAGCTATGTCCCCTCTCCTATTGGCCCAATTCTGGTGCTGCTAGAGCAAATTTAAATTTTGGGTTTCAGGTCCTAAAAGTCTGATTTCACTGAAAACATTGATATTATTTTATTTCAATGACATATATTGAATTTGTTGAGAAAAAACAAAAATTGCGGCCGTTGGAGCAAATTTTAAATTTTGTTTATAACCCCTCAGTCTTTAAATTTCGTATTTTCAAGGATTCCCCCACTTTTAATGGCCCGATTTCCCTGATTTTCACACACTATTTTTCTTATTCTTTTAAATAATATATACAAAGTTTTGTTGCTAAAAAACAAACAATTATTGGTGCAGGTAGAGCAATTTTTAAATTTTGGGTTTCAGGTAAACCCCCATTCTGATAGTCTGATTTTGCTGATATTTTCGGAAACTATATTTTTAAAATTTTATTTTATGGGCATATACCGAGTTTCGTTGAGGAAAAAAAACAGAACTTGCAGCTGCTAGAGCGATAGTAGACAGACATATATACATACATTTGATGGAATTTTAAGAAATGTTTCAAAAGTTCATGGGTACAACCGCAATAAATAATTCCTTCGGAATTCGCTAAAATTACATCTTCATTCTTAGAACTCCATCTACGTGCCAGTTTCATGAAATTTATAGTTACTGCAGTGCATTCAGTTACCTTTTTTTTTTTTTTTTTTTTTTTTTTTAAAGCAAATTCTGAAGGAATGTCTCTTTTGCAGTTGTACCCATGAAAAGATATTTTAAAATTTTCTTCAAACCTATATCGATCCTCACCGAAAATTACTATTAAAAAAATATTCTCTTAATGCTTTAGCGGCCGCATTTTTGTTTTTTCTCAACGAAACTCGGCATGTAACCATTTATTAAAAACAATTAGTTGAGTTCATTAACCAGCAAAATTGAACTATTGGGGGTGGAGGTTAACATATAGGGATCATTTCAAAAAAAAAAAAAAAATCAACATTGCTCTAGCGGCAGGAATTTTAATTTCTTAAAAGGAAACTCGGCATATATCATTGAAATAAAACAAGAAAAGTAGTTTCTGAAAATTAGTGAAATCATTATTAGGAATGGGGGGGTTTACCTGAAATCCAACATTTAAAAATCGCTCTAGCTTTACCAACATTTGCTTTTTCGCAACGAAATTCGGAATATACCATTTAAATAAAATAAAGGGAAATAAGTTAGGAAATCGAACCATTAGGAGTGGGGCTCAAAATTTAAAAATTGTTTTAGCGGCATAAATATTTGTTTCTTGCCAACAAAATTCCCTAGTAACTTTACGGATGGTTCTACTGGTTGTTCCTTTCTACACTTTAACATATCTCCAGTAGTTATTTGGAAGCTCCCTTAAATATCACGAACACCAAATTCAAAGCATAGCTTGTGATTATAATCGGGGAAGTAACATCTGTTCCAGTTCTCCGACATCGCATTTTGAATTGTTTGTCGTTTAGTTCTAGAAATGGGTTATTTCTCCCATGCAAATACACGAAGAACACGGTAAAATTCATCATCGGATGAGATGTCGGCATAATCAGAAACTGTACAATAAACCGCTCGTAAGGTATAGGCCCAACATAACATATAATTGAACGCATATCAGTTTGTTATTATTACGCGGAAATGAAAAGTGAAACATTGAAGAAAATTTACCTACATAAAATTAAAATAAATTTGATTCCATTTTATTAATAAATGAAGTTGTTATGGGAAATATTTTATTTAACAATTACTAAACTCTAGTTAGTGCTTTAACTTGTGAAATTTCGGGAATTAGATTTTGTTTGAGGTTAAGGGGAAATAATCTTTGATTAATATTTATACAACCAAATTTTCCAAGGTAAGCACAACTGGTGCATTTTATGCTCTAAACGCGAGTTAACTTTTTATACAACCGGTCCTTAATGAATTGTGACGTACTAGAATAGTTAAATATACATTCACGTTCATTGTAAGGCCACTAGAGTCAATTCGGACACCAATAAACTCAATTCCAACCGCCAACGATCCAACAGCTGAGGATGTGGACAAAAGTCCATAAAACATGTCCTATTTAAATTTTGGAAAGCTAGGAGGAATGTTTATTAAACAGCCCAACTCATGACAGGTTATTATATATCTCAAAATTCACTTTCTCAACTGTCATTTATATTTTTCCAGAAAACTACAAAGCAGGATGATGAGTGTGGTGAGCAGTGGAATGAAGAGATTAGGACAGGTGGAACTCAGCACAACAGTTGGACACTGGGTTAGAGATGAACCAGATTTTAAGAAGAAAGGGCATTCATTAATAGGCTAATATTTTTTTTTAATAGTAATTTCAATTCCTGTATGTTTTTGTCATTTTGTTTCTCTTTTATTTTGTTTATTTGCAATTGATTGTAAATACTTTTTATTACATTGAAGTAGTGTAAAACAATATTGCTGAAAGTATGTCTTTGACTATAATTATATATAAACAAGTTATACATCTCCAAAAACTATGATTTATAAAAAAAATTATTAGATTTCTTTTCTCTTGACCCAAAATTAGCAAACTTGAATCTTTTATTAACCTGAGACAAAAAGTTCCGCAATTGGTCGTGCATGTTCACAGTACACTTCTGTTCATTTTTCTGGATGTTGTTTATTATGTGAACTGAGTCTTCTGGGCTTAAGGCCGTGGATTCTTCTCCTTCATCTTCCCAGACTGTGCTCGAAGTGATCTTGCAGACAAGGACTTGTTGCTGGAATGGGCGGTGGTATATATAGTGGGGTGCTTGTGGAAGTGAATTCAGATTGGTTTGCTTGGTTAAGGGGGTTGTATATAACCTGGAGCTTCTGGGCATTTCCAGTTGGGGTTTGTTTGATTTGTTCGTGTAGTTTCTTTGTCTTTATGTTTTGTAAGGCAGGATACCATGTTGAGAGCAATTTCAGAACTTCTTTCCTGTTAAAATTGATACTATGTTTGTAAATTTCAACATCTCAATATCATTCTTGCTTATACTGGGAGGGAATTGAAATTTACAATCATGTTGAGCACATCACCAATGATGTCCACCGCAGTTGTGAACGAAACGTCTGCGAAGATGGAGAAAAATCCCATTTGATCACGGACTTACAGCCCAGAAGACTCAGTTCACATAACTGATTGGCCATGAAAACTTGTTCTACAATTTCTGCATGTTGTTCAATTTTCAGAAAATAAAATTAATACATTCATATTAGACACCTATGAAATTATCATTTTCCTATGAGCATTCTATAACAATAGGAAGCTGTGAAAAATTAAAAAAGTAGAGGTCTCCTTGATTTTGTTGCATTAGTAATTCAAATAGTCTTCTCCTTTTACTATATTCTTTCCACACAAGAAAATCATATGATAAGTGTTTGATTCATGGACATCAAGAAAAAATAACACAAACAAAGTCACTTGTCTTCTCACTATGTGGAAAATATTCTTGACAGCATGATTGTACCAATATTTTGGCTAACTACAGATAAGGGCTATTCAAAAGAAAGAAGAATTTTAAAGGTCAAAGATTTTGGAAGGCAATGAAACTTTTAAATAAGGAACAATTTTCAGTGTGTGGATGTCCATTTCGGTTAAAATAATCCTTCGGCATCTCCAGGAAAACCCCTAAGTCGTGCAATAAGAGCAATGCTTAGAATACCACGCGGGATATTAAGGAGACCCTAATTAAGGGTAGGTACTTCAGGCTGTATCCACTTATGCAAGAAGAGACTAAATATTAAAATATTTTGTTGTAGACAGATGTTATCGAATGACCAAAGGGACTTCATTGGCTGATAGGGCTTGTTCATAATTAGAAATTTTGGAAACACTGGAATGACAGTCAAATATAGCTACTCACCCTTGTCAAACAAGGAATCTGCTTGCCTGCATTTTCAATCTTTCAGGCACTGGATATCAAACTACCCTTGTTAATTCTCTTTCAAAAATTAAATTGATCTATTGATGGTCTGAGACTCAAGGTCAATGTAGCAGTTCAGTAAACTCTATCTGCCTGCCATTAATTGATGACTGCTGCTGTGATTAGACAGTTGAACAATATCACAAGTTATTTAACAAAAAATGTATGAGAGATGACATAAATTTTATAGCAGTTAACAAAGATATTAATTAAAATTTTCTGGAACATTATTTTTATAGAATGAAATAATTTGTATCTTTAACATTTTTTCATCTGTCACCATTCCTAATTTTAAGAAATAAGTCAATCAAAATTGCAGCAAGGGGCATTTTGTTTCTGTTATTGTTATTGTCAGTTTGTTAATTAATGGCTAATTTTGCTGCCCAGTAGGTACGATCCATGCAGATTTGAATAGTTTATTAAAAAATCTTTTTATGAGTACAACTGCAATTGCTAATATTTCTTCGGAATTCGTTAAATGTATATGAGGATTCTATACAAAATTTAATATGCAGCCTCTGAATGTCTTATTTCATTAGACATTACAAAATATAAACTAAGATAATATGTTATTAGGCTGATAGTTCCAAACTTTATATTGAATGTGACCTCTGTTATTTGTAACCGGTTGTCTGTTTCAGTGAGGGTTGTGATTACATAACATGTAAAAAATATGCGTAATTAATGTAATAAATGTAAAATACGTAAAAAGGGGAGTAATCTCAGCTCACAAGTAGTGATGATTGATGTCCGAAAAGTCAGCGAAAGGGAGAACGTGGAGTTTTATGATTTAAGAAAGCATTGTGTTCATGAGATATGTCGGGTAACCGACCGATTATTAAATGCACCAAATCATATTACTTTATCATAATATACTAACTCAAGCATTTTTAACACTGTTTAACTCACATTTTTGCTTCTGAGGCATCACAGGCAGTGCACACTGATCATACGTGAGACCGAAACTCAGAACTTCATTTTCATAAATTGATAATATGCTTGTAATGAACATTAATATTTCATAAATATATTCTGATGTATGTATATGGTTTGTATTGAACCTGACTATTATTTAGGTCAACGTATTTATTCTTATGTTTTGACAAGGAATGCTTGTGCAAGGAGTTTTTAGGGAATTGCTATCATACATTTAGGGTAAGCGACCAGGCTCATGTTTATTGAATATGCCTGTATTTATAACAAGGTTTCTCTAGCCTTAAGGAATGGCTATGCATAGGTTACAGACCATCATAAACACAGGAAACTCAAGTGTTCGCCTTTGTGCAAAGACACCGAAAATTTCTTTTGTTAAATGACGAAACCATTGACCTTCGACGTAATTCTTGCAAAAGTTGAACATCTTTAAACTTAATTGTTACAGTTCCAATGCAAATAAACACGGTAATTAAGTTATAAGTCAACGTCCAATAAGAAGATTAGAGGAGTAAGTCAGAATTGGACATTAACCAATAGAAAGGATAGGGAACGCGAGATCTATTCAAGAAAGTCGTAATATAGGATATTTTTATAACATCTCAACCGAGCCACTTTATAGAGATAGAAATTTACCATATTTTGATATTGGGAAGTCTGTAGTCATTGAGTAATCAGTAAATCGTCATCAGAGAGACAGTGTGTCAAAAAAAAATCGTTATTATACAGAAAATGAAACCAGTTAGTTCGTTTGGGTTATCAGCTCAGTTTAATTCCGCCGTCAGCTACACAGTGTTAGTGCATTACGAACAGATGGTGAACAGTCATCAGAGAATAAACACAGATAAATAGTGACTAGAAATATTGAGTATTATGAAAAATGTGTTTCGAATGTAGTTCTACCGCAGTTAGCTTAGTTTAGACCGTGCAAGTGTGAACTAAAGGACTCGCAAAGCAGTCCTCAAGGCGCTAAGGATACCCAGACGTGTGAAAAGACATTGAATAGCTGAAGAATAAATCGAGTGAATTGCAATTCTGCGAATTTTTGTGTAATGTGTTTGATACCTTGCAATTGACTCAATCGAGTTACGAAACTACAGATACCCTGAGACCAAATTGAGAAGAATGACTGTGGCAAAGACGGTTAAACAGAGGACATCGGGAAAAGAGGCTTATTACGAATACCCAATACCAACAAATTAATCAAACCAATTACAATTCTGTCCCCTTTCCCCACATATAACAACGGCCGCAAAATGAGATGAAATTATAAGTAGGTAAAGACTTTCAAAGGGAAGAAAGCTTTCCAGTTTTAGGGCAATCCCCGTCATTTGCCACTTCTAAGGATTGAGAAAAATCTGGAAAAACTTCAGTCAGAGGAAGGCCTTGGCGGAACCTTATGCTCGCGAGTTCGTGCCTTAACAGCCTCGGCTACCCGTCTCGATGTGCCGAGATATAGCTAGGCCCTTCTTGATGAGAATAGAACATACCTGGAAGCTTACAGAACAATGAAGCTAACAAAAATAGATTCAGTGATTAAGTAGATCTGTACAAGGCTCTATATGCACTTTCTTATGAGATTTATATTTTCTAATTGAGAATCAGTAGCAGACCACTTTAGCATATATATCATCATTTCGAAATGTAAGATGCTCCCCCAGACTGCTGAGAGCCGACTTCTGAGGTTGGGATGCATGGAAGGCGGCTACGTTATCCCAAGGATAGCTGGTGAGGTGGAGATAATTCGACTGAATGAGCTCAGGACACTTTGTAGCCTAAGTTTCCCAGGCATTCACCTTGAGATCAAGGGACAACCCCTGAATAAATTTCAATCAGAATCGAATTTGGACTCACCGCTTAGGAGAGAAAGCAGTGATCTAAGGGGAGAATTTAATTTTTTTCATGTGTGAGTCGAAAATAAGAATGATGTTCTCCTAAAAATGCAGCATAGAGCATCTTAAAGCTGATAAGAATTTGTAATAGATGAAACATTTTCAGAATGTTCGCGTTCTACATTGACATGTTAGTAGAAATTATGCAGGAATTTTTATAACAAACGATGTAGAAACCAGCACTTACATTCCTTGCAATTTCGCAAACAAATATATTTTATTTTTAATAATAATTTTCATTTATTGAAGTAAATCAAAGAGTAAAGATATTATTTTGGTTGTAAATAAAAAAAAATTTTTTTTTGCACAACACATTGTAACCGATTATTTTTCAAAATTTATTTTTTTTTTTTTCGCAAACAGGTATCTTTTATTTCTCAACAAGCACTTTCGATGATATTCAGCACGTATTTTAAAGATCGTAAATGTATTTTATTTTAAAATTAATATTTTCGTTTGTTAAAGAACAACTGATTTTTTTCAATCAAGTATATTTCATTTTTAATATCAATTTTAATTTATAAAAATAAATCAAAGAGTGAAAATATTTATTGATTGCAACATCTTTTTAGCAAAGTTAAATCTTGTAACAGTTTCTTTTCCATTTTTGTAAACAGGTATATTTTATTTCTAATATTAATTTTTTGTTTATAAAAGTAAATCAAGAAGTGAAAGTATTTTCTGATTGTAACATAACTCATTTTTTGCACTATATACTTCTTTTTAGTAATGTTAAATGGTATAGATTTTTTTTTTCAAAGCATGTATTTTTTGCAAAGGGTAAATGATATCAAATAGCATAATTTATTTCTAATATGGTTTTTTTATAAATGTAAATCAAAGAGTGAAAATATTTTGATTGTAATATAACATCTTTATTGCAAATTAAACACACTCTTTCTTATATTTGCTAATCTGTACAGTTACAGTTATCTACGAAACTATTATTTACATATTTTATTTGTGGATTAAATTAAT
This sequence comes from Metallyticus violacea, assembly GCA_030762175.1. Classification (NCBI taxonomy): domain Eukaryota; kingdom Metazoa; phylum Arthropoda; class Insecta; order Mantodea; family Metallyticidae; genus Metallyticus; species Metallyticus violacea. The sequence continues at coordinate 139,300,369 of CM060835.1, read as the reverse complement.
AATATTATATTTCATGCTTATTATTTCTTTGATTTATAAATGTAAATCAAAGAGTGAAATTAGTTATGGTTATTTTTGATAAAAACGTATTTTATCCGCAACATAACTTCCTTTTTGCAAAGATAAATGTTGTAAATGGTTCATTTTAGTAATTGGGTATATTTTATTTGTTAATATGTTATTGAGATGCTATTGTGCGTATTTTCACCAATGTGTGGTTTGAGCTTTCGCCGTTTGTTGGAAGTCAACTTTTTCCAACAGTCACATAGATACATACGGCGTATTTGTCCTTCCAAATACTTGCGGAAAACATCAAATGTACCCTTGTGATATTTTACAGGCTCCGATCACTCCTTGTAGTTATGCAACACAGCTTATTTCAAGCAGTCACGTATATACACGTTGACACCTTTGACCTCAGGAATGTTTACACATATAACTACGTGTTCTTCTTGGCTGTCCATGGGACGTAGCTTTCCTCCATAGGCTCGAACTTGATTTCACCCGGCCGACAGCGTGCACCAGAGATTGTTTGTAGCCTAATATGACCTTGAAGCACACCTGCGCGTTCAAACATGTTTTTCCCTGATGACGTCATATGGCCTTGTTTTTCGCTCACGTACAGGTTCCAACATGTTTTTCCCTGTCCGACAATGTGACATTGACAAATGACAATGTGCTTGGTTGTGATGTCATTCGGCCCTGGAATTATTTGCTGCTTTCCCACAGTTTGTTTCAGGGAGTCATGTTATTTTTCCTCCTACTCTTTATAGATTACAAATGGTAATTTTCCACAGTAGCCAGTAGGCAATCGAGCTTGAAGTACCTTAGCGTCACCTCATTTAAGGTATGGTATATTATTTGTAAATGTTTGTTTATATTTTCACCAACATGTTTATTCATTTTTCAGCATAACAGCTAAATTTACAGAGTTAAAACATATTTCCCATCCCCACCATTTTAGCATGTCTATTCCTGCCCGATATTCACTAAACCTTTTGAGTTTATAGTTTTACCATCGCTATTGTAGTTCAAATTCCCTCTATTTTTAATCGGTGTTTAAATATTTGTGTATGTACCCAAAGTTTAGTTCACAGTTTTTTCACCACTAATGTAGCTCAAATTCCCTATATTTTGTAATTCATCTCGTGTCAAATTCACAGTTTTACCACCAACAATTTCCCCCACAATTTTTCTTAGAGCACCTCATGTTTAGTTTACATTTTTGCCACCAAGCGCTTCCTCCACCATTTTCCTTAATTCACTTCATGTTTAGTTCACAGCTTTGTCACCATGAGTTTCCTCCACTATTTTTCTTATTCCAATTTAGTTCAAGGTTTTGCTTCAAGACTTTCAGACACAATCTTAACCGATCGCTATTTTACTTTACATTATTTTGGGTAACTTATATATTAATATCTATTTAATTATATGTATGTATTCAATCGATAAATAAAGTGGTCCCGGATTAAGCAATTGGTTTATCGACATTCCTACAATCAGATTACAGTTTCCTTCTGCACATGGTCACGTCATCTGGAGGGAGGAGGATTAAATGCGACACTAGCGCCATTTGGTGGCATGATTTTTGTTTGTCTATCCAATTAATCCGGGTATCTATTACTAATACCGTTGAAATAGTACGAAATTATAAACAAATTTCAAACTTTCCTTCCATCGGTGTAGTAAGGGATGAATTCTGACAACTGTAAATAAAACCAAACTCTAAAATCTAAGGAATATTACGGAAGGAATAATATAATTATGGATCAACATGGTTATCAGGAGTTAGTGAATACAATTATGTTTTGATAATTTCTTTATTTGCTTCCAAAAGAACGATGCATTTATCACAAAGGCACTTGGTGTACTTATCAAAACTTGTTAAGGAAACCTCCTTATTGTATAAGCCTGAAGTTAGGCTTTAATTAGAAATCTTAAAGCATTACCAATAGGTATGTATTGTGATAATTACTTTTATATCAATTTTGTTTTCTCTTCTACTTTTAGCAAATATGATGACCGTGCAACTTTGGGGGGGGGGGGGAAACCATTTTTCAGAAAGGCCACCAACTTAAAAAAATGGCATGCGAACATGCTTCTAGTATCTAAAATTATTGTTATAAGACAGTAAGCAACAACTTTCTCATTTAGGGATTTAGAGATGATATGGAAGAGCCTCTGGAGAACTGTAAAAAATTCAGAAGTAATAACTTTGATACGCAACTTCTGCGAAACGAACCTTTTAATAAGCAAAAATAAAATTTTTAAAGGACGCTCATATCTACTTCTTGGTAAAAACAGCGCATTTCTCATCTTGGCATTGCATTTGTTAATTAAACTTGGAATAATATACAGTGAAAAAAGAAATGCTTGTAACACAAGGAATTTTTTCTACTTTTAGAAAATACAGGATTTCTACTCTCTCTTTATGATGCGCTACCTGGCTTATTTTCATGGCATTATAATGTGCTAATTAAATATATCGACGGTGAGGAGCGAAAGAAACTTTGCTAATGTGAGGTAGTTTTCATGCTCAAATTATCGTTTTCCTAAACAGTGGGAGGTGCGATAAGAAAATATGTTTCTTTTTACCGCATTCTATTTAAGAAAGGTGGTCTCTGTTTATAATAAACCTGCTGAGACTGGAAGATATTCTTTAAAATAGAGTTTTTTTTTTAAATTGTGGAATACACATTTTATGTGCTTAATATATTGATGACCGCCTTCTTGATTTAGTGGTTAGCGTAGCTGACTGCTGGCCGGGAGGTCCAGGGCTTGATCCTCGGTACCTATTTAGAAACTTTAAGTTAGGCAGATCTGGAATGGGTTCATCCGGCCTCGTGACCGCCACGGGTGGCCAAGGTCGTTGAGGCGCGTACTCGTGAGCGGGAGGTCTGAGGTTCGAATCCCACCGGATCGTCCTCCTTGACTGAGGTTTCTTCCAGGTTTTCCCCAGTCTTCATAAATGGCAAATGCCGGGGAGGTACCTAAACTTAGGCCTGGAACGATTACTTCCTTAAAAAACATCCTTTACCAATATATCATTTCATCTCATTTATCACCAGTGTCCATCGCCTGTGGTGCCTCTGTAGCAAAAACGGGCGTTAAACACCATTCATTCCGGCCTCGTGGGAACAAATAGGAAAGTGCCTAATAGGTAAGCCGGCTCTGGTTAAACCGTCGCATAATGGCGATGCGGTGTGCTTATCACATGCCCTCCTGCAACTGCATTGTAACAGTGATATCGCATGACGTAGGTAGAGGCCAAAAGCCTGTAAGTGCTAAAAAGTTATTGGAAGAAAAATAGATATTTAATATAGTTCTTACAATTAAACTGTTAAAACGTTTGAATCTGTCGTTATTTTAAAACGTGTTTAACGGCCGTTTTTAGTACTGAGGCACCACAGGCGGTGTACACTGATGATACATTAGATGAAATGTTAAATTGGAAAAGGATGTTTTTTTAAGGAAGGAAACATTCAAGACCTAAGTTTTAGGGCAACTTCCAGGCAGTTGCCATTTGTGAAGACTGAGGAAAGCCTGGAAAAACCTTCAGTCAAGGAGGACAGTCCTGGTGGGAATCAAACCACAGACCTTTAGATTGCGAATACATGCCTTAACGACCTGTGGCGGTCTGAATCTGTCAAGAAAACTGATCAAAAGTGGTTACTAAAGAAGATTTTAGAGTGACGCCCAATTGGGAAGAAAGAACAGAAAGACCAAATAAGCGTGGCTGGAAAGTTTTAAAATCTGTGATAAAACATGAAAGATGAGCTGCAGGTTTACTGGGAGGAAAGACGAATTGAGATAAAAATTAAGTTAAAGTAGGCATCTTTGCACATTTAGAATCTGTATGATTACAATGATTTGATGATGATATGCTTTGAAAAACAATCACATAAAATGGAAGAATCAAACTAACAAATTACAATATTTTTTTTCAGAACGAAGGGCAGTAGGTTGTTATAATGGGAAAGAAATCGAACAATATTCCAGAAAATTAGGCAAATCTTGCGCAATAGAAACCACTCTTTAATGGGTATATAAGTTGATGCTGAAGCTTTTCTGAGAGTGCTTTGCAATTTTTTTAATTATTTAATTTTTAGATGTTCATAAAACAGAATAACAGAAAATATTTTCAGTTGAAAGCGCGAGATCGAGAGAAAAGCTCTAACCGAATTCTTTACATAAGTAATGAATTTTTAAGCTTCTTTCGCAGTCCTTATTTAATATAAAGTTGCCTATGATGCTAATGAAGGAATATGTTCACGCCTGTCTAGTTCTCCAGTATTCCACTGTTTTTCTTTTACTCCACCATAAAACAATAAATGCAAGTTATTTATTAATGAATTAAACACATTCTGTCCATGTTCACAACGTTTAGAGTACTCGAACTACTTGCGATAATGCACTGTAATATCTCAAAATAAGGAAATCCTGAGGTATATTTTAACAAAAGAGAATACCAACTAAAATTAAATGTACAGAAATTGCCTCATTTCATGCCAATTCTTTTTAAGTAGCCTAATAAACATTAGCTTTATCAACAGCTTGTTTTACCCCTATCTGAATAAAACGTGCTTAACACAGAGTGTCATTTTGCGCAATAGCTGCAACTAAATGACCCGTTATTTCATATTTAGGTATCTGTCAGCATTTTGATGGGTTTCTAGTTTTGTGCACTTTTCTACTTGTTCATGGAGAGCGTCCGTTGCTTTTCAGCAAACTCCACTAGTTTCTCCTGGACGGGAAGACCCTTGCGGCGACGTACTGCATTCATATAACGGCGCGCGCGGTTCTCAGAGTCCGCCTTCTCTCCGAAGTGCAAATATTCCTCCTCCGTGCGAGGCGTCCAAAACGGATCCATCTCTATAACCTGCAACAAAAACATGCCATGAGTAACGACGTCTTTTGTCATGAATTCGGGGGAATGTTCTCTTTTTGCCTTGATGTACCAGACTAGCATCACAAGATATGAATGCAATTATTTTCCTCCTTTGTAAGCGCTACTTTTAACAAAGCCGAGATAAATGCGAGAGAAGTGACCTATTAAGCAAGAAAATAATTCAAAGCAAGCTTTAAAAGCAATAAAATGTTTAAAAATGGTATACAGGATGAAAGAGAAGCTAATACGTTAGTGCACAGACCATATTATAGCGAGTAAACATTTTTCTTGATATGATTAATGTTTACTGAGACAATCGTTTAGAGAAAACAAAATGCAATACGTTGCAATATACGTAACTTATTCTTGCAGTTCACCGACAAGAATGATTAGTTTTTTCTTTACACTCTTTTAAAAATTGGGTAAATATGCGACTGAAAGAGCCAAAAATATGAGCAAGAAAAGGAATATAGAACAACAAAAATCTATTGAAAAACTGAAAGTTGGAGCAACAGAATCAAAGAAATAGAGGGAAGTTTGCTTTGTTCAAAGTGAATGAACATAAAATAAAACAGTGAAATTAACCAAACCCAATCTAACAATTTTTTCATGTTCTCAAAAAACCCTAATTTTTGGTTGAGCTTGTGTAATATGAGTAAATTTCTTTTTCAGATTTTGCCACCATGTGACGTCATAAGAAAAACCATAGGAAACAGTAGAAAATAATTTCCTTACACCGATTCCCAATAAAAGTTTTAATCTGAAAGGGAGAAATGATTGAAAGACTCAATAAAACAGTGCAATATGTATTAATTACGTGTAACAGGAAATTACTGCTCTGATAGTGAATATATAAATGAGCCGGCTGCTTCGATCGAACCAATCAAAATATTATAGCTACTTTCCTTTCTCAGAACTTGGTGACATTTTACATTAAAGATTTCGTTGTATTACTGAGTTTAACTCTAAAATGTGTGATCTGGGTACCGCATTGACAAAACCATTAAATTAAACAAATCACAAATTATTTAAATTATATAAATCGAAAATGGTAAATTATTACACAAAATACTATGCATAGTAAACAGAAAAGAATGATATTTTCATTTCTTCTACATGGGGGTTGTATTGTTCAAGTACTTTTGGCTACAATGTTGCCAGTGTTCATACCATTTAGGAGCTGAAGAGTGAATTTTACAAACTTTTTAGGCCCAATACATTTTATGACTAATCTAATTATACGAATAGCTTACTTTAAGGTAAAATATTGTAGAATCTTTTAAAACGGTTTTATAAAAACAGACATTAAAATCTTAAATTGTGAAATGTATTTTTGTCTTGAACAAAAGGAAAAAGAATCTATTAGATCTTTTTGTTCATCATATTTTAAGGAATAAACTTGAGAATGAATGTATTAGGTTTTTTCTATCCTATATAAAATCGAAGGGCTGATAAGTTACAAGCGGACTCTCTGTGCATGGCATTACCTATGTATAATCTTGTTCCCAAACACACGAATTATGAATTAACGGAAAACTGGTGCATTGCTAAAGCGGCAGTGCTAGTGGTAATTGCTTTATAAATACAAATTCATTGCAATATGCAAATTATTTAATTCTTGTTCTGAAAGAGAATGACAATTGACTAGAATGTAAGTTTGAACATACTTAATGAAAACCAACAGACATAGACATGCTCCCATATGTTTTCATGGACATTAATTGCAATTACATTAGTTTGTAATACCTTTCAAAGGATATGACCGATGTTTAGCTCCATATTTGCTACCATGTAAAATCGGCAAATTATACATACATTAAAATGGTATGAGTATATGAGTTTAATATAAAAACTAAGCCTTTTAGAAATAAATCTAAAGACATACTCTGCCCAAAAAATGTTCTGCACCAAAACTATTTATTATCGGATTTTTTTTTTTTTTTTTTTGAGTAGTGTTTAACGCCCGTTTTTACTACTGAGGCACCACAGGCGGTTTATCGGATTTATGATTCAATTAACACACTTAAGTCTTTGATTACTGTTCTACAAAGACTCTCTGAAAAACACCTTTTCATCATAAAAGATGCTTGCCTTTCGTTTCAACTATTCAATTGTTGTATAACGTCCTCTCTGAAACCCACTTTTTATTTATTTTTAATAGAATCTGCGGTACTCAAACTTATCTAACCAAAAGCCTCTGTTAAATGACCTCTCGATTCAACTAAAATTTCAAATATGCATCCTATATATTTTTCTAGTTTACAAAATTTAAAGATATAAAACACTGCAGTAAATCGTTATTATTATTCTTCTCATTTGGCGCTATAGCCTTGGCCTTCAGCGGTGACCTCTGCATCCTCTAACTCCTTCTTCATTGCATGTGATCGAAGAACGCCATCAGGCAGCTTCCTAATTGTCCTCATGAGGCTGGGTGGACCCCGTTCCAGACCTCTCTAGTTTAGAAAAATCACTATGGAGGTATTCTGAATCGAACCCAGGCCTCCCTGTAGCTGTCAGCAACGCTAACCACTAGGTATCATTACATTAGGTATGAAAAAACATAAAATATTAATATTAATAATGCTATGATGGTAAATATTGCTGGTTAATTTTAATTCCTGGAAGAAGGTGTTTCGCTCACATCCTATGAACGTTTTCTAAACAGGTTCTATGCTTGTTTTCTTATATAAAAGAGTGCAAATTAAGTGTTACGAAAGACATCAATACTTTCAGTCAGGAATGAATTCTCTAATATTATGTGAACTGAGTCTTACGGACTGTAACACGTGGTCCAACAGGATTCTTCTCCATCTTCCCAGATGTTTCGTCCATGAACTGTGGTGGACATCTTCAGTGGTGTGCTCATCGCGATTATCTTGGAGACAAGGAAGTGAGTGATTCATTGCTGGAATTGGTGGCGTTATATATAGTGGGGGTGCCTGTGGAACTGAGCCCTAATTGGTTCGCTTGGTTAAGGGGGTTGGAGCTGGCCTGGAGCTCCTGGGCGTTTCCAGTGGGGTGTTGGTTGCTGCTTGGTTCGCGTGGTTTCTTTAGTTTGTTATTTTGTAAGCCTGGATACCATGCTGAGTGCGATTTCAAAATTCTTTTTTCCTGTTAAAGTTGTTTCTATGTTTGTAAATTTCAAAAGTCTCCCGGTATAGGCGAGAATAATAATTAGAAGTTTAAGTTAACGTGTCAGTATCTGAAAAAACCCTATTTTCAAAATCATAAGAACCAATCAGCAACCTACACCCCACTGGAAACACCCAGGAGCTCCAGACTAGATCCAACCCCCTTAACCAAGCGAACGAATCAGAGCTCAGTTCTACACCCCCACAATATAACGCCACCCATTCCAGCAACTGCCTCATCTCCAGAAGATCACGATGAGCACACCAACCTCTGAAGATGTCCATCGCAGTCATGGACGAAACATCTGGGAAGATGAAGCAGAAGAATCGCATTACAGCCCAGAAGAATGTAATTGATACCGGCAGTGAAAGTCTGATTTTTACAAGCACTTGGTGGACCCCTTGGGAGGTTTGAGAACTAGAGAATCTATCCCATTCATTTGCATTATAATATATACTCACATTTTTTTGTTCAAGGAGCGCAAGATTTTAAATATATCAAAATATATTTTCACATGAGTTGAGTATGATAATGCAAATGTTTTTTTTTTTTTTCGGATTAATTATCAGGAATAACACTTTTAAACGACGCTTCTCCATAATGCTGTAGGATCTTAGAATATTTCTCTGCAAACTTTTTATTTGCCTTTTATTTTCACCTTGAAGCAAGTTCATAAGAATCCATTCTGACAAAAACTATAAAGTGAACGTTAATCAGCAGAGACCCGCCACCCAGCGTCATCCTTTTCAATCAACGCATCTTACTTTCAGCTTTGTATGCTCTTTTCTCTATATCTGTTAAGGTGCAAATTCTTTCTTCCAGTCTCTTGTTAGAGCTTGTAGAGCGATTTAATTCCCCTCCAAGTTGGACATTGGACTGCTTCTGTGTCGCGTTTGCACTGGAGGTCCTGGTTAAATTCCTGGGTAGGCTTCTTTTGGGGTTTTCCTTACTCTATTAAGGTGAATGCCAGATAGCTTTAAGGCACCACGGACTTCGAGCTCATTAATTCATTTCACTTCATTCATATCCATAGACTTATGCCTACATTCAATTTACGGACCATGCAGTAAAAAGGCGACAGTAAATAACAATTAAACGATAACAAGTTAATGTACAATAATATATTTATGTTGTGATTAGCATTATTGTAGAAAGCGAATATTAATAACTATAAAATATTCTCCGTATGTATAGTTGTCCACAATAATATTTTAAAACAGATAATTCGATGCATCCCTCTAGTAAGAGAATAGAGAGTGAAGAAACCTCAGCACTCGACTTGCGGTACACTACACTCGAATACTGCTGGGTGATTTTTTCTTCTAGGAACCGCTCCAAGTGCAGGCCGCTGTTCTCGTCTCGTTCCCACCTTGAAAGCCGGCCGGAGGGCCGGAAGGTCGTCTTGTTTGTGACAGGTATTAATTACGTTAGTAAGGCTCAATTCAGGTATTTTATTCCCCAAAGAGTATTTATTTACGATTCGTAAGTAAATACAAAATCGGCTCGTAATATACGGAAATTGTTTAAACAGGAGATTCCCTGATACCCAAGCGTGCACAGTAACTTAAAGTACTCACAGAAGAAACAGATAACATTAGACATCTCTGGAACGTTCCCTAAAAATTACTTTGAAGTGTTTCTCAGCAATTGAAAATTTCCTATTTCTCTATTCGAACCGATAAAAAGCTGCTAAAGTTAAAATTCTACAAAGCCACTGCAGTGCAAGAACTTAAACCGGTTGATCCTACATCCAGGAATAGGTTTTTAGATTTTGAATAATAGAGAATTCTAATGTAATTTTCTTTACGAACGATATGTTAATTCACAAAACTACCGAAACTGCAGTTAAGAAAAACCCAACCTGCTCACGATCAAAAGATAGGAATGTGGTGCGCTATTAGCGGCGAGAGAATAATAGGCCTAATTTTTTTCCTTGCTTATTTTTAAAACGTATTTCGATTTTAAAACATGTTTAAAAAGCTTCCGGAGCCTAAACATAGAAAGAAATATTTAAAATTTGATTCACACTAACCTGCATTTTTGCAGATAAACGTCTATAAGCCTCTTACTTCTGTTTACCATATAACATACGACTCTCCATTCTATAAATACCACAAATTTCTCTTTGCGTGCCAATACCATTCAATTTTATTAAATTTCATTCAAGAAAATAGACACATGCATTGAATAACTTTAGCTGCTATTTTTCCCACATAATTATTTATCCTTGTTGATCTTCTGCTTCGTTCCTGCTGTCCATGAATCACTTTACATGCCATGGTCCTATTGTCAATTATATAAATACTAACTTACGTATAATTGCATTTGAGCTAATCTCAAAAAATATACTTAAAATGTTGAATTTTCTGATTTTATTTGCTCTCGGTTCTCTTCTTGGCAATTTTAGCCTCTCTTTTCTTTGGCGCCATAAAACCTAAAGGATAGGCACTTGAATATCTTTAAGATCAGAGTAATATTTTTACATAAACATTTTCTATTTTAATTTTGTTTTATTCTGCCTAATATAGCCCGCACTCCAGTTGGATACGCTGATGACCTGAGATGTTAAAGAGCATCCTTAAATAAACAAACAAAAATCCAGTTGATGAACAATAAATAACACTTGCTGAAGAAACTAAGGGGTGTAAAAATTACTTTTCCCACATGTATACAGCAGTGGGACTTTCATAGTGCTGTTACTTTCCAGGGTTTGGTAGGATGACACACAAAGGTTGAGGTGCACACAACACTCCCATTTTACACATATTGATGTTCTCTAGAGGTATACCTGCAACAACCAGGGGGGCTCTTTGAGTTGTAACCTTCGGGCATTAAGTTCAGCTTGCTATTTTAGGAAAAGGTGAGACATTCGGGTATGTGAGCGTAACATCTTTCAAAATAACTCTTATCAACAAAAGTGTAAACACTATAAATATTGGATATTTTCAATACGTGCTATATTCTCTGGACTCAATGTCAATATTTTCCTTTCCAGCCAAGATTGGCATTTCGTTTATTTATTCTTCTTTTTCAGTGAGAAAAGTTATGTTTTCAGTTCGCGGTCGGTCCTGGTGTTGTAGTGGTTACCATACTTGTCTCCTAAATCCAAGATCGCGGGTTCGAACCCGGCCAGGACCGATGGATTTTTTCGGGCGTAAAAATCGTAAGTATGGCTTCCTTCGGAAGGAAAGTAATGCCGTGGGTCCCGTGTCGTACATTTGCGGCACGAAAAATAACCTCAAGCCTGAAAAAGAGGCCTCTGAGCAAAATTTATCGGCCGTTTCACACCCTGAGTTGAATGGGACGCTGATGACCTGAGGTGTTAAAGAGCGTCCATAAATAAAACAATAAAAAAAATCTTGCTTCATTGAACATTTATTGTGGTGGCTTCCGCTACGGGTGCGTCCTAAAACCACACCATTTCTTGATGTTATTTATTCTTCTTGTTTTCATTTCAAAGAAGGAGATGGTAGCTCAAAATCTCCATATGACAATAACAACTCTGCCTTCATAAAAGTTCGTCACGCAGGAGCTGTGTATACTAGCGAACTCCTCATCTAGTAGAGTAGCTTTGAAAAAGAATATAAAATCCAAATTATGGCCGTAGTAATTAATGAAATGAAAGCAGTTATGGCGTTACTGTTTGGTATTAGAGGAACAAAATTAGAATTCTTGCAATCTATAAGTATCACAAAAGAGAAGCCACATTTTTAGAATTAGTATTATTTACAACAATAATAAAATTAAAATATAAAAATTAATTGTAAAATATTAATTAAATGAAATATGCCCACTGATAAGCAAAGCTAAATTGTGTGGGTATTTTTAAACATTTTATGTAAATGTAACCATGTTTATGAACTGAGCCCTTGGTATCATCTTTACATTCACTAAAATAGGAAAAAAAAAAAAAAAAAATTAATAACAGAAACATTAAATTACATTGTGTATTTTGGAAGATGTTCACATGTTTCAATAAAACAAAAAATGTTACTATTTAAAAACAATTACAATGTACTATGCAAATATACACAAACAACAATATACAGTCGAAAGTTATTTCGAAAGAAATTTTATTGACTTTGAAATTTAATTTAAATGTTATTGTAGTACAAACATATATCGCAAACCTTTTCTGAAAGTTATTACAGAGCACTCTTACATACAAATATAATTCTCAAAAACATGATACATTAATATTTCACATTTGCTGTCTTCAAGGCAATGCTTTTGTTAAATATAAAATATATGCAATGTTATAAATACAGTTTATATGCTGAATTAATTCGTCCCTTTATTTTGAAACAATGTAGAGAAAATTAACCGCTCTTTCGGTTTTCAGTACAGTCCTATTCCTAATAGTCCAATTGCCCTGATTTTCAGAAACTTATTTTTCTTATTTTATTTAAATAGTATACACACTGAATTTTCAAGCGAAGAAACAAATATTGATGCAGTTAAAGTGATTTTTGAAGTTTGGATTTCAGATAAATCATCCGACATCCCTGATTTTCAGAAACTATTTTTCTTATTTTATTTAAATGGTATATACGGAGTTTCGTTGCGAAAAAGCAAATATTGCTGCTACTAGAATACTTTTTAAGTTTTGGGTTTCAGGTAAACCCCTACTCCTAATAATGTGATTTCACTGATTTTCAGTCACTATTTTTATTATTTGTTTTAAATTGTGTGTGCAAAAAGCAAAACAAAAGAATTATTGGTGCTCCTAGAGCTATTTTTAAATGTTGGGTTTCAGGTAAAGTCGCACTTCTAATGGCCCGATTTCCCCGATTTTTAAAAAAACTGTATTTTTTAAATCGTATATATGGAGTTCGTTGAGAAAAACAAATATTAAGGACGCTAGAGCGATTTTTAAATTTGGGTTTCAAGTAAATCCCCTAGAGCGCACACACACTATATATATATATTGCAGCTAATAGGTACGATCCATGGGATTTGTAGAAATTATTCCAAAATCGTTTCATGGGTACAGATGCAATACCTTGGGAATTGTCGGTCCTGGTGGTGTAGTGGTTACCATACTTTCCTTCTAAACCCAAGGTCGCGGGTTCGAACCCGGCCAGGACCGATGGATTTTTTCGGGCGTAAAAATCCTAAGTATGGCTTCCTTCGGAAGGAAAGTAAAGCCGTGGGTCCCGTGTCGTACATTTACGGCACGATAAAGAACATCAAGCCTGAAAGAAGAGGTCTCTGAGCAAAATTTGTCGACCGTTTCACGCCCTGAATTGAATGGAACGCTGATGACCTGAGATGTTAAAGAGCGTCCGTAAATAAAACAAATAAAAAAAACCTTGAGAATTCGTTAAAATTATGCCATATAACGTACCAAAATCAACTAGATGCGGCCATACTTTGTGAGTACCGCTTAATATGACAAAGGTGCGCAAATCCTACCAAGTCTCTGATATACGAGATTGCTTTGTGTTTACAAATTTTATTTCTTTTAAATTTTGCTTTTCTAGACCTCCATTGTCACTACCTCATTATTATACAATTTAAATGTTTAAATTGTATTTCTTTGGCTTTTACTTGTTTTAACCATGTTACTAAAAATTAAGTTAAACACGTTTTTATGGAGTATATCAATTCTATTTCTTAACATAATCTCCATCGAAGAGCAATTTATTTAATCCAGTAGGTTTTCATTCAGTTTGACAAACAGGTTTTATCATTGATTACGCCTCTTTAGACAACAGTTTCTTTACACCGAATCAAATTTTAAAATTCGGAAATAGAAAAAAGTCGCTAAGGACTAAATCCGGTGAAGTGGGCAGATAAAGAACCAGTTCGTGTACTTTTGCAATTGCGCTATCCTGGCTAAAGGACACTTTTTTGTACGCACTTTTTTTCTACAACTAATCTTCCAACAATGCTGCACAATAGACTACTATTACTTTTTTTTTTTTTTTTTGCTCAGTATCAAATTTAAAATTGGAATAATATATTCAGATATAATAAAAGACAAATTATTAATGTACAATAAAATAAGAAAATGAACTAAAGAACTTGTTGTTTCCACAACGATGTGGACAACTTTTTACATTTACATACTTATTTTATTTTCTGTATTTTTTACATTAATATTGATTCCTTTTCTTGATGAAGCAATCAGTTGCTGTTCGAAGTCAAATGTTTATTATGTAAAATTCCATCGAGCATTAAACAAAGCACAAAAGACATTTACTCCGATAAACACTTATTTGACGTAACTTTTGAAAGAGAGTGTACTGTTCCCAGTGCTTGGATGGACACCTGGCTACTGGTCTTGTGTGTGTAGTAGATGTTAGCTAGAGACAAGAAGGGCCCTTGCAGTACCATCACGTCCAAACTCGGCAAGCGAGATAGATGGAATCGATGGGGCGAACACCTGCTGCCCTTGCAACACCTCTTTTCTCCTGGATTTGCTTCCTGATTCAGAAAGATAATGTCCGTTGATCTCTAACGGTATTCTTACATTACTAAAGCTATATTTTGCTATAAGAAGAACAAATGAATGAAGATGGTATGAACTTTTTCAGATTTGCAAATTCAACGGTTTGGTGATTTCAAATGTTTTTTTTTGGGGGGGGGGGCGGGGGAGACGAGGCTAGTTAGTGCAAGCGATCAAAGTGTTGTGGATTTTACTGTATATGGTTGGGAGTCACTAGGGTGATTTTAAAGTGTTTTTTTTTAATAGTATTTAACGCTCGTTTTTAGTACTGAGGCACTACAGGCGGTGGATACTGATGATACATGAAATGAAATACAAAATTAGGAAAGGATTTATTTTTTTAAGGAAGGAAAAATTTCCAGGCCTAAGTTTAGGGCCGGAATTTGCCAGTTATGAGGACAACCCGGAAAAAACCTCAGTCAGGGAGGACGGTCCTGGCGGGATTCGAACCCCAGATCTCCAGCTCACAAGTCCGCACCTTTACGAACTCGACCATCCGTGGCGATATTTTAAAGTGATGAATTTAGTTAGTAATAGTCCTCTTTTCCTTTAGTGGTGGAGTGGAGGGGCAAAACTAATGATAAGTTGGGTGAGAAAGTAGAGAGATCAAGCCTAGGCTGGAACGTTTTATTTTATCTTGAATTCCGCAATGTTAAGATTGTGTACCCATGGAATTAATTTGTATATCCAATTATACAAGTGTGGAGAGGCACTATTTTTTAGTAGAATTCGTGTTGGTGTAAGACAGTTTTGCTATGTTTGCGTGATATTGACTTGGATAAAAAGTGTTTCATTGCTTGGTAAAAGTCCTGTGGGTGACTTTAGCAAGCATCAGCTCAATGTATCGGAGTAATTCAACATGTTGGCTTGGAATAGAACCAGGCCTTACTGTAATATTTGTAAACATAATGTTACTTGAATAAATATATAAATATTCTGCAGACATGTATATGCGGTGAGGAGCGAAATATTTGTCTAAAATGAGAGTTTGATGTAATTAAAATATATTATCTGTGTAGAAAGTGGCCAGGGCCAGATTGGTTGCCATTTTGTAATGTTTCAATAAGTATCAAGTATAGTCTAGCCAAGTCAAGCAGACTGGATTATATCCAGTCTGTGTAGGCTAGGGATTAAACAAAAAGGAGTTGGGTGTATATTTCAATTTAGTGGATGTAAATGTGATGGAGCAATGATGTAAAGAGCGGATCTAACATCCTGTAATGGACCTGTCCTGATTCAGTTATCAGCATGTACATATTACTTACTGATTAGCGTCTTTCTATATATGAAATATAAGACTTCATGCAGCACACTAAGCCCTCTGTGATGTCCATGCCCCAGATTTGGCAGGCATCTCTCTGGAACTGAATATAGCAGTTGAGCCCTGTGTTATAAAAATAAGCCCTTTATCGCAAATAAGTAAGAGAATTCTCTGCTGCCTATGTATAAGAGCGGGGAAGTTTGCTTAGGTGTAGCAATCTTTGATGGCTCTCTCTAGGTCGTCTGCATGTGTGCAAAGTCAGATAGTTCAGGCATATAGGTAGCATGTCTAAGTATAGAGGTGTTTCCTGCCACCGCGACTTTAACGTAAGAGTGTAACAAAAGTGGAGAGAAAAGTTTGTGAAGGAGCCTTTCGGGGTGAGAAGCTAAAGAGAACGGAAGTAAAATGGGATCCGCGATACTCAGAGAGTGCAAGTAAATGATATTTTCATGCGCTACAAGCCTTCTAATTCTAGTTTTGTTAAACGCATTGCATTTTTGAAGGCTGTTACAACTGTTTCTAATGTGATTAGCGCCTATTGCCGTGTTTTTAATTAGATATGTCTGAGCCATATTTATATCAAGTTATAACCGAAACCCATTTCTTTCCCATTCTCACGATTCGCAAATTCTTCGCGGGCTCAAACCAGACCGGTCGATAGGTACTGCAAGTCTTCCGAAAGGGAGTGGGGTGGCTCAGTTTGTAACTCTTGAGACTAGAATATGGGAGATCCTGGGTTCAGTTCCGGTTGGGACAGCCATTCGTAGTTTCTCCTGGTCACTTAGGCCAGTGCTGGAATGGATCTTTACATTCGCTCGCTCATTTCATTTAACAGTATCAGTTACAGGGTCAGGCGAGGCGGTGTGTGGTTCCTGTCTTAGCATTTGGTGGGTTCTGTCTAGGGACTTCGGGAAACTTAGAGAAATAGGGGCCCGCCTATGCCCGTGCATCGTCTCCTCGCATTCCTGGGCGCCAGATGTATCCTTTAGCTCACGCCTGTCTCCCAGAGATGAAAGATGTACAATAGACCCTTCAGTGACCGCGATGCAAAAATCCTCCTCCGCAGAAAAGCATATCCTATTCTATCCTAAGCCATGAGTCGGTGCAGTTTTACGGCACGTTAAAGAGCCCCATACCTGAAAATACAGGTTCTTGGACAAAATTATCCGTCATTTAAAATCCAAGCAATACCTTAGCGTCGCACTAGATGAACTTGAAGCGATGGCAGACCACTTCTGACATGTAAGTGTTAAGTGTAGTCAAATCCAAATGGTTTATAAGATCCTTTAGGATCCGGAATAGGCCTTATGAACCTTGTAATCGATAATGTTTCTCATAGCACTATTATCAGTAAATACTAAACACCGTTAAACAATCCGGCGTCATCTAATTGGCCCAATATGTATGCCTCTTATATAGATATATTTCTGCTTTCAAAAATTATTTAATTACTATTAAATCATCAGCTTGGCCTTATGATTCCCCCCCCAAAAGAGATATATTCCTTCTAAATGCTTTTTTAAGAACAGTAGTAGACAAATGATGAATCCCAAAAGAAAATAAGGTGAATTTTCTGAAAAAATGTCTCTCCAGATGAACATTTTACTACTTATTAAGAAATTATTTGTAAATTATAATCTGTTTTTAAATTTAGCTAACCTCAATTATTATTATTTTATAATTATTATAATAAACAAAAAACACATTACTTTTTGACATTTTTGTTGCTTTAGGTGCACTTATTCCATAAACTATTTTTGAAATTTTCTCAGTTTGAAAACTGTTACTTAGATTTGCTAGTAAAATAATATGTAATTTAAAGCAAAGCTTCATTTTTAAAAATATTTGCATATAATGTCATTATTTTATGCAAATTTCACACCAAGTGTATTTTTAGAGCTCTCATGTATACATAAGTTAAAAGTTTTCATTAGCTAATAGAGCAATGTATTTTGCACATGCACAAAAGAATTCATAATTCTATCTTACATGTCTTTTAAGAAAAGTGCACCTAAAGTTAAAAATATGCAAGTTACAAAAAAAAAAAGTGCGTTGTGCAAGAACATGATTGCCTATTTAAACTGACCCAAAATTTGAAAAAAAAAGGGGGGTATAGGAATGCCGCAAACACACAAAAACTATATTTGGGCATAATGTGCAAACATTACGTATAAAGCCAAAAATCGATTTTTTGACCCCAAATCTCTACCAAGTGTCCTTGATAATGGCTGTCTTATTTCCTAATGCTCTTAGCTTTATCATTACTAAGCATTTCTGTATTTTGGAAAAGAAGTTTAGAATCTTTGATTTGGTCATGCCACCCTGTAGTTTTAAAGAGCGATTCCGCACGACAGTTGTAACTGTTTCGTTCTGTGTCGTATATGACGATAGATAACCCACGAGGCCGCGTGTTCCAAGCTGCACAACTTTCTACTGCATTGACTCACTGACGTGATTATTGGATGCCTCCTAGTGCGCTGCTTTGGCCGCCGACGTTAATTTAGTTCGCGGCTGTTCACCCCGCGTCGGAAAGATTTGATCTCAGAACGATTCTCCTGTCTGCTGTAACTGACATTCAGAACCACTTTATTTTATACTGAGCACAACCATCCACTATCACACTGTGAAACCACAAACTACTTCTCGCCGAGACCGCTTCCTTCCCTTCGTGCCTTTCTGATTTACACACCGCCATGGGTGCCCGAGGTCGTCGTGAGAGGGAGATCTGGGTTCGATACACGCCAGAACCGTCCTCCCTGACTGAGGTTTTTTCCAGGTTTTCCTCAGTCCTCATAAATGGCAAATGCCGGGGAGGTACCCTAAACTTCGGCCTGGAATGATTCCTTCCTTAAAAATAAATTCTTTCCCAATATATCATTTCATCTCATGTATCATTAGTGGCCACCGCCTGTGCTACCTCTGTAGCAAAAACGGGCGTTAAACACCATTCATTCAGGTATTTACACTAGATTAGAATGTGGATCACGTGGCTTACTTACCTCATACAGGGCTTCACGACAAAACCCACCGACTCCAGTCGTTCAAAATCCAAGGCTGTAATTGGCGAGTCAAAACTCAGGCAAAGGCGCTCATACTTAATATTTTAAAATCCTCGTTCCTTATAGGTGGGCGTTCGAACACGCGTCCAGCTATGCCAGAGTACGTTCACCTGTTTTACCGTCTTTTAAGTAAAGTTCAACACCATCTAAAGGTTTTTGTAGCCTCTAAAGAATAAAGGGGTCCCCCCTGCCTCGTGAGGACAATTGGGAAGCTGCCTGATAGAGCTACAATTTCTTAGACTACGAAAGCCGCGTGACAGGCGACCGGCGGGGTGCAAGCATGCTGATCACAATCCCTTTGCAATACTGCCCTCTATCAATGAAGTCGTAAGACGGAGGTAGAGGATGCAGAGGACGCCGCGGAAGGCCAAGGCTCACCCCGGGCTATAGCGCCATGAAGAAGAAGAAGATTAATATTACATAATTTGAAATACTTAAATTATCTGAAGCCTCGAAGTTTATTGTGTAAAGCTGTTTTACCAAAAAAATACACGTATTTCTTGAAAACTACAGTTTTTTTCCATTATTTGCTTTAATATCCATTAGAGATATGGATGTTTTTTTTTATATATTTGTGATATAAACCCAACAGGTATATCCCTCCATTTATATATCTTTCAAACTGTTCCCTCAGTTTTTTTTTTTTTTTTTTTAACGTGCCATGTTTCACCAATTCCTCCACAAGCACTAGTTTTTCCGTTTTTTTATGACTCACTGCTTGTTTTATCTTTCTATTTCGATAGATATTCCTCTTTTATTTGTTTGATCATGACTTTATGAACTTCAAACTCTGGGCCAATCTCTGTTAGCAATTCTTAAAAATATTTCTTTCAAATTACGAAAGAAAAATTATTTAAATATTATTTTCGCGCTATTCTGCCATGTTTAAATTAATTTAAAAAATAACAACTTTTATACTATACCATATATACCAAATTAAAGCCCTCCTGCTATTTATAGAAAACGTCACGCTATGTATTGCTCGGATTTTGGAGTTTTCACAACCACAACCAAAATAAATAAATAAAAAAAAAAAAACTCCGTTCTGTGAAAGAAGGGATATTTTCCCCTCCACGGAGTTTTATGGAAATGTAGAAAAGTATACAAAAGTATGACCGGAAGTTTCATTAAAACTCGAATCGAAGAACATTTGCGCTTTAATCAGCGCGAAACATACAAACGGCCATGGAATTAAACTTAAAAAAAAACACAATAAAAAAATAAAAGTAATTAGGTTATTTTAATTAGACTAGAGGAAACGCCTAAGCAGCATCCAGACAGAAGTTTTTAAATAAGCAAGACCTGGAATACCTTACTGTGCGCCACACATTGCTATTACTGCACCCGTTCCTCTCTAGACACTTTCAGTTCACTGGTGATGCTGAACGTAGCGTTAGCGAAAGCTCTGGACCAACGATCAAGGTAAAATAGTCGGGCAATAATATATTTCAATAATACAACACAGGCCGTGAATGCCTAAAGAATGTTAACATTTAAAATATATATACACATTGAATAGTGTTTTACGCCCGTTTTAACAACTGAGGCAGGACACCGATGATACATGAGATGAAATGATAAATTGGGAAAGGGTTTATTTACTTTTTTTAAGGAAGGAAACGGTTCAGGCCTAAGTTTCGGATAACTATCTGGCATTTGTCATTTATGAGGACTGAGGAAAGCCTGGAAAAATCCTCAGTCATGAAGGATGGTCCTAGTGGGATTCGAACCTCAGACCTGCCACTCACGAGTCCGCGCCTTAACGACCTCGGCCACCCGTGGCGGTGTATTTTTCTTTAAATTATCTTTCATTTTACTTTGGCTCGTGCCCATTTATACTCATTGCTTTTATATTCAACCATTTAAAATATTTCTTATTCTCATTAGTCACCCCTCTTTCCTGGCCCCAATAGCACTTTTTGTTGATTCTGACGTTCACTAAGAGCTGATATTTGATGTAGAAATGGAGTTGCAGCAACTGTGTTTTGAGTTCCTTTGTTAAAACTTAAGGTGACTGAGATAAATAACGCCGTGCTCATCTTTATCGCCAATAAACTAATTTACTAATGTCTCCAGAAAAACTGTTACGGTATTTGTGATTTCAGCTTAGAATATACAGGCACATTTTCCTGATTCTTGCAACTTTTTTTAAAGAAAGAATAACTGATAAAAAATAGATGTATAATGTTACAGACTACATAGTAGTTGTGTAACGCCATGGTAGCGCTAAAGATCTACATGCATTTTAGGTAATTCTCGAAACTTACATGGGTAACTTTGTTTAATAACGCACCTTATCTTTAGAGGCATTTATTTTATATGTGTAGAAAATTCCGAAAGAGGCTTTAAAAAAGGTGCAATCCAAAACATATTTGCCCATTTCATCTCCAAACCTGGACAAGCTTAATAAACATTGAGTGAGCATTTTAACAGCAAACTAAAAATTAATTGGATTTCGTCTATTTCGGTTACCTACTGTTAATTATGAAAAAATAATTCTTAATTCTCTAAATTAGAAAAGAAATAGTAATAATTGGTTCGTCATTCCTAATTACGCCAGTGCGTTGGCGTTTCCTGTTTGATATCCAGCATAAAAGATCGTCTATGTTATTATGCTGTTATCTAAAGAAAAGATTTAAGTAGTTCTGTTATAATTATCTTGTTTGTAGGAAATGAAAGTGTTATGGTGGCGTTAATTGGGGAGATTACTTTAAGAACTTTACTTAAAGTTAGCGTACCTCCCAATATTAAAGAGAGAAAGTTTCACTTTTGCATGCTAAATGCAGTTTATATGATGATTTTACGAACTTATCGTACCGCGTATAACGGGATCTACTTGTGCAAATGAGGCATGACACTATATAAGGAAACTATTCCATTATTGAAATGCATTCAAGAACATAGTGGCAACAATTATTGTAATGTTAATGTGCTCAGGCTTTCTAAAAATGATTATTAAAGTAGCGATATGAGTAGAAAAGGATTGCCAATAATTGTATTCTCAAAGAGGGCGTTGTTTGTGCAAAACGTTTGGAAATCACTATTAAAAAAAAACATATGGGAGATTTATAACAGTCAGAATTTCTTACTGTTGATCGAGATTTGTTAACGCCATATTTAGAGACAATGCAGTAAAACTTTCGCATTCCCATAAGTTCAAAGGAAGAAAGAAAGATTAAAAAAAAAAAATCATTCAACTATAATATTTACATTCGTTTTTCAAAAGTGCTCTAAACGGTGTAACAGAGCGAGTCAGCATGAAGCTGTAGATGTCAGCAGGAGAAACCGCGGGCCGCTAGGCAGTAATAGAAGGAGACTGCAATGTGATCCTGCAGCGGAGACCGCAACAAGTTACCCGTCAGTTCACCTGGTCACTGATATTCGAACGGTCATTGGGGGTCACGCGGCAGTCCCCCCATGCGAAAACCCTACTGCGTTGTTGTCTTTCCTACCTCCACTTTATGTTTCAATACTGTGAACTGCTCCAGAGTGCTGCTAAAGATTAGTTTGCTAGAGATATTTGACAAAGCTCATAATACAGCATTTATTGAAACATCCGTCTTTCAGGCGGATATGACGCTCATGTTGGTAGTATAGAATTGCGTTACGACCTAGTCCCTTTAGCCAACCTCGACAATGATATAATGTGTTGTGTACCCTGGACATTACAGTCAACAATATTCGCTATACTTAGCTAGCCTCTTCTTACCTAACTGACAACAAACAATTAATTCACATATTTCTTTCTGTATTTTATTACTCCAAAGGTTATTTTTTTATTCTTAGCTGATGTTTAAACATTATTCCTTTGTGAGTATCGTGTCTCTTTCTCTGTTAAAGTCAAGAAGAGCAGGAAAGCTGGTCGCTTTGACTTTACTGCATGGTGAAAACAGTGTTAAGAAATATAGTTCTGATGATTCATATATTCCACAATCAGATCACCCTTCAGAATCATGTCATGAAACTGAATCTGAACTTGGATTGGAAGATGAAGAAGAGTAATCTTATTTACTAGTTCACCATGATGAAGACGAATCATCTTATTTATATATTCGCCATGATGAAGAGGAATCATCTTATTTACAGGTTCACCATGATGAAGACGAAACATCTTATTTATATATTCGCCATGATGATGAGGAATCATCTTATTTACAGGTTCACCATGATGAAGACGAAACATCTTATTTATATATTCGCCATGATGATGAGGAATCATCTTATTTACAGGTTCACCATGATGAAGACGAATCATCTTATTTACAGGTTCACCATGATGAAGACGAATCATCTTATTTACAGGTTCACCATGATGAAGACGAAACATATTATTTACAGATTCACCATGATGAAGACAAATCATCTTATTTACAGGTTCACCATGATAAAGACAAATCATCTTATTTACAGGTTCACCATGATGAAGAGGATTCATCTTATTTGCACGTTCACCATGATGAAGACGAATCATCTTATTTACAGGTTCACCATGATGAAGACGAATCATCTTATTTACAGGTTCACCATGATGAAGAGGATTCATCTTATTTGCACGTTCACCATGATGAAGACGAATCATCTTATTTACAGGTTCACCATGATGAAGACGAATCATCTTATTTACAGGTTCACCATGATGAAGAGGAATCATCTTATTTACAGGTTCACCATGATGAAGACGAATCATCTTATTTACAGGTTCACCATGATGAAGACGAATCATCTTATTTACAGGTTCGCCATGATGAAGACGAATCATCTTATTTGCAGGTTCACCATTATGAAGACAAATCATCTTATTTGCAGGTTCACCATGATGAAGACGAATCATCTTATTTACAGGTTCACCATGATGAAGAGGAATCATCTTATTTGCAGGTTCACCATGATGAAGACGAATCATCTTATTTACAGGTTCACCATGATGAAGAGGAATCATCTTATTTACAGGTTCACCATGATGAAGACGAATCATCTTATTTACAGGTTCACCATGATGAAGACGAATCATCTTATTTACAGGTTCGCCATGATGAAGACGAATCATCTTATTTGCAGGTTCACCATTATGAAGACAAATCATCTTATTTGCAGGTTCCCCATGATAAAGACAAATCAGCTTATTTACAGGTTCACCATGATGAAGAGGAATCATCTTATTTACAGATTCACCATGATGAAGAGGAATCATCTTATTTACAGGTTCACCATGATGAAGAGGAATCATCTTATTTACAGGTTCACCATGATGAAGACGAATCATCTTATTTGCAGGTTCACCATTATGAAGACAAATCATCTTATTTGCAGGTTCCCCATGATAAAGACAAATCAGCTTATTTACAGGTTCACCATGATGATGAGGAATCATCTTATTTACAGGTTCACCATGATGAAGAGGAATCATCTTATTTACAGATTCACCATGATGAAGAGGAATCATCTTATTTACAGGTTCACCATGATGAAGAGGAAACATCTTATTTACAGGTTCACCATGATGAAGACAAATCATCTTATTTACAGGTTCACCATGATGAAGACAAATCATCTTATTTACAGATGAGATAATAACAGAAACTGTAGGGCACACAAATAATAATAATAATAATAATAATAATAATAATAATAATAATAATAAAACTGGTGCAAATGAGAACAAAACTGAAAACACCAACATGTCCATCTTATAAAAACATTGATGATGATGATGATGAAATCTTAACATCAATGGTTGTATGTGGTATTTTCAAATTACAGCGTGAAAAACTGGCGTCTCTGTTTTCCACAGACTGTGAGGGTGCCCAAAGGTCGTGAAACTTTTTTTTTGGCTTTGAGATCTTGACAATTAGGCTACAAGACAAAGAGGAAAATAAACTGATCCTGCTGTTGCAATCTTCCATATGTTCAATCTATTTATTTCCAACTATCAGAAGACCTGTTCAATTGGAGCCCATGCTTTTGTTGACGAGACACTAATTCCTTTTAGAGGAAGGTGTAAGTACGTCCAACAAATCCACAAATATGGCATCAAAGTAATGTCTTATTGATGCACATTCGTATATTTATGCTGGGAAGGATAGTGATTGTATGATTCTTTCGACTGAGGAAAGAAAAACTTCTCAAAAACCAACACAAGCTGTGATTAGCCTCTGCAAATGCATTTATGGTAGCAGTAGAAATATTTCTGTTGGTAATTGGTTTTCGTCTGTATACAGTTGGCTAAGGAATTGCTGTGAAATAAACTCACATATGTAGGTATCCTGAGATCTAACCAAAAAGAAATTCCTCCCGAATTTCTGTCAAATAAGAGCGGAGAAATTGAATCAAGCATTTATGCATTCACAAAAGATTGACAACGTTATCTTTTGCACCCAAAATCAATTATACTGCTCTCGTCTTTGCAACACCCCTAATTTACTGACGAAAAACTATCAAGCCTGAAATAATATCTTTTTCAATGCCATAAAGGGTGGAGTTCACGTGTGATATGAAATGCAGTGAAGATATTTTATTACCTTGTATCCGTCAGCTGTTCAAATGCTATTATGGTGTATGGTGAGAAACAAGGCCACATGAACAGATTTGACTTCACCAACAATTTGGGAATGGAATTAGTGAAGTTAACAACAGATTTCTAATTGAACAATTGATCAGTGCGATCAGCACGAATCACAAGACTGGAAAAACAAAGAACTGCCACTATTGTCATACTAAAAACTGTTTGGAATGAGGAACTGTAAATAAATGTTTATGTATATATCCATTCTATAGTATTACATTTTGTGTTAAAATACATAATTTGTAGTGAGTTCTTTTTAATAAATACATTGACATTGCCGAAAAGAAACAAAAATGTTGATGAAGGTGTCTTAGTATGTCAGATGGAGGGTTATTGCTAGATTTTCAAACAGTATTATAAATGCGCAGGGGTACTGTTAACAGCATTTATTCCTGAATGTATAGATACAAACAAAATATAATACAAATTTACGATGTGTACTTATTGAGATAAAGTTTATTAAAATCAAACTGAAGACGAATATTTGTTCCGGAGGGAGCTAAAAGTAGTTAACCATATGCCATGATTTTCTTGGCAACAACAGGCGGGCCTTAGATTTTCCCCGGACTATCAAAA
Source organism: Metallyticus violacea (assembly GCA_030762175.1). Taxonomy (NCBI): domain Eukaryota; kingdom Metazoa; phylum Arthropoda; class Insecta; order Mantodea; family Metallyticidae; genus Metallyticus; species Metallyticus violacea. The sequence goes on along the minus strand of CM060835.1, from coordinate 139,274,440 downwards.
GGAGCATGAATTTCGTTCTCTGCATTCGTTTATCTCAAAGAAAGTTGTAACAAAATATGGAAAACGTAGAATTAGAACTATCTTAAGCCTGATATATCAGGATTTGTAAGTATAACTCCCTCACATTCAGGAATAACATTGTCATCATAATATTGTTAGTTAATGTTACTGTTTGTGCGTTTTTGAACTTTTTAATGCAATAATAGTTTTGATTATTACTATTTTGTAAACATATATTATAATAAAAACACGAACATTAAAAATGTAGTTTTGTGCTTTGTTTATATCTTTAAATTTTGTAAACCAACGATGATCAATATTAAAGAAAAAAGATGCACATGTAGGATTTTTAAACACTGGGCTTCCTGACAACAAGAGGATCAACGGTTAAGGAAAATATGGGAACTGCTCTACAGTAGCGTCGACATCTGTGAATGCGCCCTGTTCTCGACAATTTTGAGGTTGAATATTTGCGAGTTTGACAAAATCTGATACATTTTCAACTTTCACAGTTCAATTTTCTTTCAAAGGTTTCAGAAATATTAAACTGATATTAAGGACATGAACGACAACAAATATAATAGCTTCACTTTCTTCCACAAGGTATAGGCTCGTCAACCTGTTCCGTCCTCATTTGAACATATCCCTCCGTCTTCCTATTTGGCGACATCCTCTAATTTAGTAAAATGTTTGGTATCCGTTCCTCTTTTCATACTTAATATATGCAGCATTTATTTTTATTTAGATAATATATATTTAACTGTTTTCGAATTTCTTCATTTCTTTGTCTATCTAGAAGAGTAACTCCAGCTACTGCTCTTAAAAATCTCATCGCTGCAGTTTCTATTCCTTTTCTGTTTGTCTTGTTCATAGTTCAGTTTTTATTTCCGTATGTTGTCATTGGCACTGTCATCACTTTATATAATTTCATTTGTGTTGCTTTTGACGTCTTGTTCTGTTCTTTTTGTTCCGTTCATCTGTCTTAATTTATTTACTTTTATATTCAGCTCCTCATTTTTACTGTATGATACATTAAAACCTAGGTAGTTAAAACTAGAGACTTGTTCTGTTATTTCTTCATTAATAACTATCTTACATGATTGTTCCTTTTAAAATCCATTTATTTTATCTTGGTTGTTGCAATCTTTATATTACATGTCTGCATGATATCTTTCAGGTTATTAATACTTCTCTGTTAAACACCTTTAGCTTCTTCAAAAATAACCTGATCGTCATATATTTATATTACAAATAAATTGTTTTCAACTTACATTTATTAATTTGAATACCCCCAGTAGAAGAGCTTTTCCACTTTTATATATATATATAAAATGCTGGCGATAGAGCGAATTTCTATTCTTAATTCTTGCACTTTTATAAAGACTCTGAATTATCTTAATCAGATATCTGGGGTATCCTTTTTCCTGCATTACAGTCCATAGTTAGTTTCGGAGTACCCTATCAAAAGCCTGTTTTATAATCTAAAAATAACATGAAAGTCGGCAAGTTAAATTCTGTATCAATTGTTCCACCGTAAATATACAGTCTGCACAAGATCGCCGCGTTGTTCTTCTTGTAGCAGTACTTCGCTAATTAAATTTAATTAATTATTTTATAAATAGTTTGAAGAAGGCTTATGCCTCCACAATTATTCAACATTTGCCTATTTATTTTTTAAAAAATTGGACACCTCACTCCCGCTAGCCGATCTTGGTACTCGGTGTAATTTTCAGCACATATTAAAATTTTAAAAGTCTATTTTTTACTTCCTTTGATACACATTTTAAAATGCCTATAGTTATGTTATCTTGCCCTGGTAATTTTTTATTGTTAAGATGTTTTCAAATTTCTCTTGCTGTATTTCATCTATCACTTCGAGTGTCCCCGAACTAAATTTTCAAAGTGTTGCAGTCATTGTTCTCCTTTTACATTGCTTGTATCTCGTTTCAAATGTTTCATAATTTTATAAGCTATATGCAAATGTAATAGTACTTGTTAATTTTATGCTCGCCTTCCACCATCGGTAATTCATTTCATTCACCCATTTAGGTACCCATAGGTTTGAGGATTCCTCCTTAATCATATTACCTTTACCATTATCTCCACTAGGATTACGTAGTGGCAAACTATCGCTCGTTACTGTCTTGCTAATAGGAAGGCTCATAATTTCACGAGAATGGGCTGGCACTGGTCTTGTATGTAGCCTGAAATACGGCAATATGAACAAGCCCGCAAACAGTCGTGTGTTGGCTAGTTGTCCTCAGAACATTAATGAACTGAATTTTTTATATTATGGCAGAGTTTGGTTTGCGAGTGCTCAAGTGCGCGCGCAAGGCGTTATTTTTAAGCAGTGCTATCATTAAATTAATGACTTATAAATGACAATTTTTTTTTTTTAGCATTTGAAAACCATCATTGTATGAAAATAAAAATTAATTTAAACTGTATAATTGGCTGATTGAAATACAAACATCAACTCAATATAATTTTCCCGTAAATTTTAGTGCCAAACACATTCAATATGTATTTCTATACACGGTGGCTCAGCCTTAATAGTTGGGACACGTATTCCGGAGGTCCCGACTTGGAACCGCACATCCTCATTCCTTGGAAAGGGGGGAGCCCGCGCCGAGGTCGCGATGTTGTATCTGGAAACATGTCCATGTCATATCCACCTCTTCCACTTCATCCTTTCCTCCCGGAGGTATTCACAAAGTATCGAAAATTCTTCCTTAGTCTCTGTCAACTGTAAGGGATTCCGGCCTCTTCGAAAATGTGTTAAATATGAACGTATAAATAGTTTATCTTTTTATATTCTCTCATATAGGGCAAGGTCTCATAATTTGTACCACTTTGAACAGTTTCTAGACTGCCACGGAATCCGCGAAGTAGTAGCAGGGTTCGATAGGAATTCATTGTAGTTCCATTCTTTAAGCATCTCCGTACCAACTGACAATATTATTCAAAATGTTCAATTTATAATCAGGTCGCGAGGTCGCGATGTTGTATCTGGAAACATGTCCATGTCATATCCACCTCTTCCACTTCATCCTTTCCTCCCGGAGGTATTCACAAAGTATCGAAAATTCTTCCTTAGTCTCTGTCAACTGTAAGGGATTCCGGCCTCTTCGAAAATGTGTTAAATATGAACGTATAAATAGTTTATCTTTTTATATTCTCTCATATAGGGCAAGGTCTCATAATTTGTACCACTTTGAACAGTTTCTAGACTGCCACGGAATCCGCGAAGTAGTAGCAGGGTTCGATAGGAATTCATTGTAGTTCCATTCTTTAAGCATCTCCGTACCAACTGACAATATTATTCAAAATGTTCAATTTATAATCATGTACCATTATTATTCTACATTGAACCATTAACAGCATACCTTAATAAAGTAAGGCAAATTAATGTGCATGCTGGAGAGCCAAGGACCCAGCAACTAAAAATGTTATGGTGTAAAACTTGGAATTTCGCACCTTTTCTTCAAATTGTTGTTTTTTTATAAACAGCATTCATCCTGTTTGGGTAATGTTACTTCTTCAATTTGTTCGAAGCATTATTGCTGCAATATTACACATTGTTTTAATAATACCGTTAATATTGCCTCAACAACTGCAGCTTTAATGTCACAAACAATTTTATTCGTTACTTACTGGTTTTCCAAACGAATAGTAACTTGGATGTATAAATGTTGCAAAGACTTTCCTATAAATTGTCAAAATAGAAGAAACGCGCCGGTACAATTTATGTGACTTTGCCATATTGTTTGTTTAACGCTACCTTCCCTCCAAAGCAGAATTTATTTCAAGTATTATTGAAATAAATGCAAGTATATGTGTGAAATGTGAAAATGAAATCATACATACCTGAGTATATAAAAGTTTAGCTGTTCGAGACGAAAATAACTTCGCAGATTATAAAATCAAACAAACAAATGCAACACGGCTTGCGTGCCTGCTACGTTCAGCATTTTCGCTACATCTTAATACACATTCTCTCCGCTTTGTAGCGCCACAGCTTAAATAGTTCAATATATGAGACCTTACCCTATATGCAGACAGTGTGTTCAATTTCAAGTGGGATGTTCTATTTTTAAATTATTACAGAGCGAGTTCAACCTTCGAGCCATATAAAAACGAAGGTCATGCTTTATTTTTGACACTGGATACTATTCATATGCTTAGTTATATTCATCTTAAATAGAAATAAATGTCATCCATTTTTTCATTGTCAACAAAGTTGCATTAAAATTTAAACACATTTCTTAAGGGCGACATGAATGTAACAATAGAACATTGTACATTTATTTTTGAAAGTTACTTTTGAACAGCAGTTTTGGTTGGCAGGAGTATCGTTACGATATAGTTTGTGTGTGTGTGTGTGTGTGTGAGAGAGAGAGAGAGAGAGAGAGAGAGAGAGAGAGAGATATTCCCTGGCCAATTAGCACCATTTTAACGATTTAGTAATTTACTAATTTTCACAAGAATTGTGATAAATAGCAGTTAACAAAATGCATTAGCGGTTATCTCGATTTAGTCATAAAACGCTACTCAGTTTTTGTAACCATACTTGCCTTCTAAACCTAAGATCGCGGGTTCAAACCCGGCCAGGATCGATGGATTTTTTCGGGCGTAAAAATCTTAAGTATGGCTTCCTTTGGAAGGGAAGTAAAGCCGTAGGTCCCGTGTCGTACATTTACGGCACGAAAAAGAACCTCAAGCCTGAAAGAAGAGGCCTCTGAGCAAAATTTGTCGGCCGTTTCACGCCCGGAACTGAATGGGACGCTGATGACCTGAGATGTTAAAGAGCGTCCTTAAATAAACAAATAAAAAAAGCTACTCAGTTTAAATGTCTGCATGACAACTCTTGCTTACTTCTTTGAAACAAAGGAAAGCGGTTTTGTTTCACTACCAAGCCTAGTCATGTTTAGCAAAGAAGGATTGGTTCACGCTGCATCTTCAGCCCGCTACTACCGTGTTTTCTCTCCTGTGAGATATTTGTTCCTTAAGCTATCACTATGTAGGTATTAGCACAGGAGCTTACAGCAATTTTATAGAAGCAAATTTGCTTACAGCTGTTAGCAACTCACTCCTTCTTAAGACAAATTTCGACTTCCGGTCTTTATAATAAAATACATGGGAATTTCGTAGTATGCAGCAGCCAGTAAGGAGGGGGGGGGATACTATAATTTTCTCCACTCTTCTTCTATATTTGTTCTCCATTTAGCTTGTATTACTTTTTGTTGCTACAGGGTGTAAAATACTGTGGGGGGGGGGGGGCTTCTCTAATTTTCTCCACTCTTCTTCTATGTTTGTTCTCCATTTAGCTTGTATTACTTTGTTGCTACAGGGTGTAAAATACTGTGGGGGGGGGCTTCTCTAATTTTCTCCACTCTTTTTGTATGTTTGTTCTCCATTTAGCTTGTATTACTTTGTTGCTACAGGGTGTAAAACTACTGTAGGGGGGCTACTCTAATTTTCTCCACTCTTCTTCTATGTTTGTTCTCCATTTAGCTTGTATTACTTTTTGTTGCTACAGGGTGTAAAATACTGTGGGGGGGCTTCTCTAATTTTCTCCACTCTTTTTGTATGTTTGTTCTCCATTTAGCTTGTATTACTTTGTTGCTACAGGGTGTAAAATACTGTGGGGGGGCTTCTCTAATTTTCTCCACTCTTTTTGTATGTTTGTTCTCCATTTAGCTTGTATTACTTTGTTGCTACAGGATGTAAATATGCTGTGGGGGGGGGGGCTTCTGTAATTTTATCCACTCTTCTTCTATGTTTGATCTCCATTTAGCTTGTATTACTTTGTTGCTACAGCATGTAAAAATACTGTGGGGGGGGGGGGCTTCTCTAATTTTCTCCACTCTTCTTCTATGTTTGTTCTCCATTTAGCTTGTATTACTTTGTTGCTACAGCATGTAAAATACTGTGGGGGGGGGTTCTCTAATTTTCTCCACTGTTTTTGTATGTTTGTTCTCCATTTAGCTTGTATTACTTTGTTGCTACAGGGTGTAAAATACTGTGGGGGGCTTCTCTAATTTTCTCCACTCTTTTTGTATGTTTGTTCTTCATTTAGCTTGTATTACTTTGTTGCTACAGAATGTAAAAATACTCTGGGGGGGCCACTCTAATTTTCTCCACTCTTCTTCTTTGTTCTTCATTTAGCTTGTATTACTTTGTTGCAACAGAATGTAAAAATACTGTGGGGGGGGGGCTTCTCTAATTTTCTCCACTCTTCTATGTTTGTTCTCCATTTAGCTTGTATTACTTTGTTGCAACAGAATGTAAAAATACTGTGGGGGGGGGGGCTTCTCTAATTTTCTGCACTCTTCTATGTTTGTTCTCCATTTAGCTTGTATTACTTTGTTGCTACAGAATGTAAAAATACTGTGGGGGGGGCCTTCTCTAATTTTCTCCACTCTTCTTCTATGTTTGTTCTCCATTTAGCTTGTATTACTTTTTTGCTACAGGGTGTAAAACTACTGTAGGGGGACTACTCTAATTTTCTCCACTCTTCTTGTATGTTTGTTCTCCATTTAGCTTGTATTGCTTTGTTGCTACAGGATGTAAAACTACTGTAGGGGGCTACTCTAATTTTCTCCACTCTTCTTGTATGTTTGTTCTCCATTTAGCTTGTATTGCTTTGTTGCTACAGGATGTAAAACTACTGTAGGGGGGCTACTCTAATTTTCTCCACTCTTCTTCTATGTTTGTTCTCCATTTAGCTTGTATTGCTTTGTTGCTACAGGGTGTAAAATACTGTAGGGGGACTACTCTAATTTTCTCCACTCTTCTTCTATGTTTGTTCTCCATTTAGCTTGTATTACTTTGTTGCTACAGGGTGTAAAATACTGTAGGGGGACTACTCTAATTTTCTCCACTCTTCTTCTATGTTTGTTTTCCATTTAGCTTGTATTACTTTGTTGCTACAGGGTGTACGATTCGTTGGTTCTGGACATCATAAAGGAAACACAATACAAGAATTGAATGGGATATACTTATTTTCAACACAAAACCTTCAGTAAAAAGAAAATATCCTTTACAGAAACATCAAGCAATCTCACGTAAGGAAAGAGAGAAAAACAGTGATTTAATAACTGTTTTACATAGTTCTTAACAGGTATAAATGACGTTTTAAACGAATAACGTCCACTAAGGTGTTGATAAAATTGCCGAGCGCGGTGGCTCAGCCTGTAATACTTGCGTCACGTATTAGGGAGTTCCCGACTTCATGGGGGGGGGGGGGCTTATACTAAATACTAACGTCGGTTGTTGTATCTGGAAACATGTTAGAGACTTAGTTATTGTCCATATCCACCTCAGGATCATAATCGTCCAGTGTCTCTTTCACATGATCCTTTCCTCCCGGAGGTATTCACAAAGTATCGAAAATTATCCCTCCGCCTCTACCAATCCAATCCAATCCAATCCAATGAGGGATTCCGACCTGCAGGCTTTCTCTGCTACCAAAAAACGTAGTTGTGCAATTGACTAATTTTACAATGCGTTAAATATGGACGTATGGCTCATATGTTTTTATACTCTCTCTGATGTAACCTTAACGTTGAAACATCAACGAGTTTGTATCTTGAGGACTGATGGCGATTACACCTCCTTTTGGACTTGTAGTCTCTAAAATAGCGCTATACAGTTTTAGGTACTACAAAATATTAGAAAAAAGTAATTAAAAGCAAAGCTATAACTTTTTACTGTGGCCTTCAGTATGAAGAGATTTCCCTTCTATTTATGTTCATTAGTAGCGTGGGGACATTTTTCTTTGTAACCCTCGTTTATGACCCTATCCCAAGTTCACAGAAGTGCAGTGGTTCAGCCTATTTACTAAAGATAATCACACTTGCCTCGCAGGCCCAGATCGCCGATAGATTTTTAGTGCGTAAAAAGTATGGCTTCCTTTGAAAGAGAAGTAAAGCCTTTGGTCCCATATCGTACATTTACGATACTTAAAAGAGGCCTCTGAGCAAAATTTATCGGCCGTTTCACCTCCGAATTGAATGCGGCAGAGAGATGTTAAATACTTGTGTTTATAATGATGGAAGTGAAGATTTAGACTTGAAAAGATTCAAACCACCATCATCACCACCATCTCCAAATTTCCCCGCTGACGCTCTACCAAGCAGGGACCTCTCTCATCTGATTTTATATGCCCCGGAGAACCCGGAAGGCTGAAGATCCGTGATTCGAATACCGGCATTGACCCCAATTTGTCATGTCTGATTCCTCATTTCCCATTTATGTCCTTCACATGGTTAGTGTGAAAGAAAAATTCATAATTAATAATAAATACAAGTATTTATTGTTGTTCGTGCTATTATGCACTTAGATAAATTCAATGAATGATGAAGGATTAATGATTCTTTAATTGTCACTTTCTACGAGGACTAGTCAAAAGTCAATAAGAATGATTTTTTTAACGCATGGAATACATTAGGCTCGGTCCAGATTGGTGTAGTCTTTTTCAAAATATTCTCCGTTGAGTTGAATGCACTTTGCCCAACTCGTCTGCCTCTGCCATTCCTGCAACCTGTGCTGGAAGCCATCTTTTGACATGTTCAAAACCGCCTAGCTTTTTTCACGACGACGCCGAAGTACCAAAACGTTCCCTTTTAACTTCTTTTTCAGACAGGAAAAGAAATAAAAGTCACGGGGGGGGGGGGGGCTAATATGGGGAGTATGGAGGATGGGGGACACATTCAAAGTTCCCAACATACTTCCATTCGCCCCATCTGCTGTTCAGGAGTCAGTTATCTTGGGACCCACCTTGCATCTCATGTTCAAGTGATCATGTAAAATCGAAAATGTACTGCCATGGGAAATGTGTAACATGTCTGCATGTTTATTCGTCGGTCTTCACGAACAATGACGTCGGCTGTGTTAATCACTGTTTCGTTTACTGTTGTTGCTGGAGCACCTGGACCGCCTTGCTTTGTTGTTGAAACACGGCCCTCCCCTTTGTACAGACGCATGAGCGAGTGAACTTCTATTTTTATCCACTAATTAAGGACTTTCATTGTGCATAATTGTTTCAACAATGTTCCTTTCCTGTGCGGGATATAAACATTTAAACAATTTAAAAAAAAACTCTTGTCATTTTGATCAGCTCTCGTACATTTTTAATGATAATATGATCGTATTCAACTATTATTATGTCGTTTTGTAATTACATGTGCCGTTAGTAAGTTCGAAATTTTATTGAACTACTTTCAAAGACCTAAATAAGGAATTGCAATAGCTCACTGACAAAATTTGTTTACCAAAACACTTGTCCTTAAGGTAAAAGACATCAATGCGTAAAAGGATAACCGCCCAATGAATTTGGTGTTCCCATTCTACAGTTCGTACATTTTTGTGCAACATTCAGCCGCTGCCACTAATGTAATTCACCTGCTTAACGAACGCACCTAAAATCCGGGATATGACATGGGACCAGCCGCGTGTCGTAGCGACCACAGCCACACGCCGTCTTCTTATTGCTGGCCTGTATAGGTTACACTCGCGCGCACCTGCTGCAATCTTTACACTTTCATGATTCATTAGTGTCGTCCTCACTTGTCGTAACCCTAAACGCATTGCGATAACCGCTATATTATGGGAGCAGGTGCAGTAATACGATTAAAACCTGTTTACATTCCCCTTGTGTGTATGGGGACGAACAACTAGAAATGACCACTTATTTTTCGGCAGAATCCAAAGAGAAGAGGAGTGCAACAATTCTGGTGTTATGCATTATCACTGCACAAACTTTATTATATACATACCTTTTATTGGTAGCCGTCATTTAGACTTTATTAACAGCTACTTTCAGAGCGATCTATGAATTTTCCTAGCAGTTAGCGTGTTTACTCATTGTTAGGTTCTGCATGTAACTTTAATATGTGATAACCCTGAATTCAGTGGCGGCTCGTGGCCCCTGTCAGGGCATATCCAAAAGGCGTAGGGGAAATATCTTTTATCATGACTTAAACTCCTCCCCGAAGTCTAGGCATCCATGTTTGCGCAATAAACTTCTGGCTTATGTGGAACTCTTCTAATTCAGCTGTTAAAGTACGCCTTAAGCCTTCTGCAATAGCAATGCATTTTATGAATCTTACAACCGGGTTACCTGCATTGATGTATCGCAATATTACAACAAATTGAGACATGCATGTAATATCTGTAGTTTCGCCGGTCTGTATATAACGAACTTTGCTCTTTCTATTTCTTTTCTAATTTGATTTCTATAGACAAGACACGTTGTCAGCCCAAATGTTTTTATACCGTCTTGCTGACTAAGCTCCTGTAGCTATCGGTTGATGAGGTCCAAATCGTTTCAATTTAACTTAACAGTTAAACTTATACGCTAAATAAAACGTCTACTTTATTCATTACTCAAAATAGATTTTTTGTAACTTAACACCGTGAAAGTCAAACTTCTACTGCCAAAGTGAGGAAACCACCCAATTTCAAACAAAGTGTGAGAACAATCTTAATCAATTAAGCGTAGGTCAGTAACCCTTCAATACGTGGTTCCTAAGAAAAGAGAGAATACTGAGCAATGGCCATGGGTAGCCTTCCTGCTAGCCCAAGAGAAGGCAGAAATAAGCAGGAGAAAGTCTAATCCATTTTAGAGGAAGTCAAATATGAGTCCTTGTAAATCTTTGCTGCTCCTGAAGGTATAAGTTCAGAGTGTAAAATTTCCAGGGCTGGCCCATGAGCCTCCCTCACTAACGGAGGACCCGCATGCTACCGCTACTACAATAGAGAGGAATGCGCTTATTGCGTAAGATACAATTAAGAACTAATCGGTCATACATCGCTTGTTTCATAACTTTTATGTTTTAAAAGTTGACCAGATGAAGAGAAAACGGCAAATAATTATGGCGTTTTCTTTGATGGGGGACACAGAGCCCATTTGGCCCATTACTGACGGGCTGCCTCTGACTGAATTAATTATTTAGTTACTGATCCATATAATCCACATGGTTATTACATTTGGTTTTTGGTGTATTAATGAAACCATAAAATAAAATGTTCGTTTCAAAAACTGCAGAGATTTTAAAGGCATTGTAAATGTATGGTCATTGTATGTATACTTTACACTGAACATTATATCCAACACCAAGCATTCATGAAATTCAGTACTGATTCAAAACTATGAAAATCCTGCCAATAACTTGATTAACTACACATTGGGCCTTATAAATGTGCAATTGAAACAGTTCTAATTTAATTTCAGAAAGTATATTTTTAAAACACACAGAAATACTAAAAATGTACACATGAACCTTTGCTTAAATATTAGATACTCATATAAAGAAGCTGATTTTTGTTAAGCTATAAACATTTTTGTAATTGAAATCAGCGCTGCATTTACCTTCCAAAGAAGGCTTACATTCAGTGCTGTATCTTAAAAATATAATGCAAGTACTTACCTACATAAAACTTTTCCCAGAGACTGTTACATATTTGTCATTGAGCACGGGCCATTATTATTTTTCGAAGCACTTGAATTGTTTAAACCGCAGATTTTGCTGCTATACTATGTTTCATACTGAAAAGTTAAACTCATCAATGCCTAATACTATTTTTATAGCACTTCATAAACACTTACAATATTTCCGAGCTGATGGGGAAGGGCAAGTATATCAATTTGAGATCAGAAAAGACAAGCGAAATTCGTTGTATGTAGATACAATACGCGCAACAAGGTGCTGCATGCAAAACAGATGTTCTCCAGTTTCGATGCTGGCATTATATCATCGCACAAGGTTCCGTTGTACCCGTTGGAACAATATCACAGGCGATTGTTCATCTCATCCCTTAACTATTGGCGCCTTTCTTGTGTGTAACGCATGTCTTAACTACTGCAAAACAAAAATATGCTGCCAATATTCTTGTACAAGGGTCTCTGTTATTTCTGTAACTGTTGGACATTTAATTATCTAGGAACGAGATTAAGTTCTAATAGAAGTTGGAATGAACATGAGAAAACGGCAATAGCAAAAGGTAAAAACAGCTATGAGTGATATAAGAATGTTTAAGAAAAATTTCAGATATAAGAGTCAATTGACTGGAAAGATTTACACAACCACAGCAGAAGTTAAAATGTTATATGGGACAGAAATGTGAGTGTAGAGGAGGCAAGGAAAGAAACAGAAGGTTTTGTAAACAGATCTTAGTTTTACTTGTACCTATAGCATCGCAAAATGTATAGTTAGGTAGGCTTTCTAACTTATTACAACAATTATGAAATACATGTACATTAGAAGAAAGTGATGTTACAGTATCTAAGAGAAAGGTAAGTGGAAAGAATCATGCATGGTATCTGAGAGTGCAAGAACTTTTGTAATAGATAGGCATCGGAAACTTATGGATAAATAGGGAATATCAAAACAGAGATAAACTTAAGATTGAAAGATAAATATTTGGTAGTATGAGAGAAAAGAGTTCATTGAGAGAAATAAAAATAGTATGGGGTGGGGAAAAATATATAGAAGAATGTAATAAAGCATGTAGAGAAGGGTAAGCATGGATTACAACCGGAGCTATGAATTTAAAAGGGGTTAAGATATGATAAAGATTTAGAGAAATATCCAATGTGTGGAGAAACAAATACGATTTTCATTGTTTATTATACAGCAAGCAAACAAAGTTATGGAGAGAACAGCCCTGGCAACCAAAATGGAAGAATTAGATAGGGAAAATATTAATTAGAAAGATTTTAACTGTAAAATGAGAGAATATAAAATGATAGGGAAACATTTGGGTAAAGTTAGAGGGAAATGAATAAGAGGAAGATAGAGGGAAAGCACAACAGATCAGATAAGTATAAACAATGTGATGTTCACTGATAAGAGGAGGATAGAGGGAAAGTACGATAGGTCAGATAAGTATAAACAATATGATGTTCTCTGATAACAGGAAGACAGAGGGAAAGTACGATAGGTCAGATAAGTATAAACAATGTGATGTTCACTGATAAGAGGAAGATAGAAAGTACAAGTCAGATAAGTATAAACAATGTGATGTTCTCTGATAACAGGAAGATAGAGGGAAAGTACGATAGGTCAGATAAGTATAAACAATGTGATGTTCACTGATAAGAGGAAGATAGAGAGAAAGTATAACAGGTCAGATAAGTATAAACAATGTGATGTTCACTGATAAGAGGAAGATAGAGGGAAAGTAATAGGTCAGATAAGTATAAACAATGTGATGTTCACTGATAACCTGGAGTTGTATATTGGGATCAGAATGTAAACAAGCAACTGTAGAAAGAGATAAGCAAGATTGTTTTATTTTTAGATTTTATTTTATAATAAATTGATAAAGTATGTAGTGTAGTATATTATGTACTCTGTTGGGATTTATTTTCAGCAAATTGTTTATATATACCTGTAGTGCATTCGTTCCTTAAATAATGGAAAGCGGGCCTTCTCCTTGAAACATTTTCAGAGCTGGTGTGTCTTTGAACAGGATTTAACTATTAGGTCAATAGCATCATTTCTCCATTAAAAATATTACACTTTTCCGGACAACCAACCCATAGTCATTTCTTGTCCAGGGAGTTTCTCCAGCAAAGGAGAAAATTGTAGTAGCATAGCAGTAGCAGTAGCAGTAGCAGTAGTAGTAGTAGTAGTAGTAGTAGTAGTAGTAGTAGTAGTAGTAGTAATAATAATAATAATAATAATAATAATAATTTATAAAGGTACCACTTTTAATTAAATAGCGATACTCACCTCCCAATGTGAAAATGACAGCTGTGGAACTGCAAGACCAGAGGTCTGCTTGCGGATTTCGGGAGCAAAAGAAAAACTTTCGACGACGGGTAAAACCGCTGTGACGGTAAAGGTGGCTGAGCCTTCCTGCATGTCGCCTGCCAACACCCTCCCATGACGGCGTCCCAGCACTGCGTACATTTTGCCTGAGAATAAAAAGTGTACTTTATATAATTTACAATTCAGTGTCGTTCATTTAATGGTGATTATAGCAATTTATTTTGAATATTAATTATAGGTGTTGTATATATATGAAACATAGGTTAATCTATACAAGAATGGGTTTAATTGTTCGATAAACATACTTGTGAAATATTAACGTCAGCAAGAGACCCAGCGATCTCGAGAAGTTACCGAGCGGCAGCGAAAAAAAATTCGATTTCCGTTGTACCTATTACTTAAGTAAAATATTTTCCACTTTAGGCATTAATCCCTGGTAGCTGAGTAGGTTAAAGCATCCCTCTACTGATGTGAAAGTCCTGGGTTCGAATGTGTTTTTTCCCCATCCTTGTAATCTCATTTTCTCTAACAATAAATGTTACAGATTTTTTAAAAAGAATAAAACAAAATTAATAGTATTGCATAGTAAAAACTTATAACTCATATTTTTTAATCTGTTACGTTAGGTAAGTTTAAGTTTAACATAAATATTTATAACAACAGCACTTCCATATGAATTGGTTGTCACTGCCGCTCGGGACAGGGTAACTTCTACTCTTAACGTCGAGTCACTGCAGTGACAAGGCGGCAGCTCAATCAACGGTGTTGATGTCCCCATACATATTCTTCAGTCCTCCAAAGGAATTCTAACACAGCACGCTGTCTTTTACGCACATCAATATTAGCCATTTTCTAAAATGATGCAGTGCTGCCACCTGTTGAATTACCTATTATTGCCAAGCACTGTAGAAGGTTTGGAAAACTGTAGATATGCAAATGTATTACATCACAAATTATAAAGAGAAAGAAAAAAATAGGAGGCATTCTTTCTGACTGACCGCAAAAGCGTACGTTTCCATTGCATAGACGTAATAGTTAGTGTTACAGTATTTAATGTCTGTTCTGCTGACTTATAACAATTTAATTCCCCGCGCATGGTAAGATTTGTGAGGATTAGTAACCATCCATAATACTTGATAACTTTACTGTGAAGGACAATGAAAGTGAACAGCTTCTGCTACCCCATCGAGACAAGGCTACAGTCTTTCTCCCAACATCAAATAAGCAATTGACTATTTTTCAATATAACCATCTCGCAAAGTCAGGGTCTGTCTCTCATTGCGGCTATGACTTCATCATTGTCAAATATCTTTTTTCTGGGTTTTACTTTTAAAGAATCGAGAAACAAAAAGCAGAATATGCTGTAGGGTCGGTGAAAGAAGACGGATGAGCCAGAATCACTTAAACTTCCAAGAGTTTGGAGTTGGGTTCACTCCGAGCAATGTACATCAAAGTTGTTACAAACGCTATTGAGATGTCATTACTATTTTTGCAACATCTAACATTTGTTATTGTGAAAACAGTTGCAGCTTAGAAATTGACAGAGTAGTTGTTTATAGTTAGCATTTAAACAAAGCGATTTTGCAAAAAAATGGAAATTTCAGGTGAAAGTTTTCGTTGAATGATTTTTTTTACAAGTTTAGTAAAGACCTAATTCAACAGCAACGCATAGAATCACTTCGTTTAACTTTTGGTAAATGAAGCACCATCAGAAAAGACTGTTTACAATTAGTTTACAGAATTTCGTCGTGGTAGTGCGTTTGTCATTGGTGAATTTTGCGAAGATCGACCAAAATCGGTTGTCATTAAAAAAAAAAAAAAAATTGCAGTGTGCAATACCATTGAAGAAGATCGGCATGTGACTTACAGTAAGCATATGGAAGACTGCAGTGTGCACTCGATTTTGCATGAACATTCAGCTGTGGAAAAGATCGGTTCCCAATGCATTCCACATTATTTCACCGAAGCTTAAAAAAAAAAAAAAAAAAATCTGCTCGTGCTAATTGATGTAATGAAATGCTCAAAAATTCCGCTGAAAAACTGCAAAATCCGCATACAACATCGTAACCGGTGACGAAACCTGGATATATTCGTATGAACCGGAAACTAAGCAACATTCCATGTTTGGGTGTTCCAAGATGAACCGAATCCCACAAAAGTTGTTCGTTCACGAAACACTTCCAAGAAATGATGTTTGTTTTCTTCGGTTGTACTGGACATGTCGCAACCATTATTTTGGAGGATCGAACAGTTAACATGAATGTTATATAACAATTTATTTGAAATAAGTTATTGACGAAATCATAAAAAAAAAAAAAAAAACAACCGAAAACACCGCATCGTACTTCATAATGACAATACCAGCTTTCACACAGCACGTCAAACAATTGATAACTTGAAGGAGAAAAACAGCGATTTAATGTCTCAATGCCCGAATGCATTTGAACACTGCTGACCTAGCCACAAAAGGTAAAAATATAATTCACTTTCCCGAATTTCCGGAACATACAATTGAAAGAGTTTGCAGGAGAGAGAGAAACTCAGAAAATATTTAAGCAAGAACACCAGGGTCCCTTTTGCTCTTAGGGTATTTTTGCTTACAAAGAACGCTAGGATATTGCGTTTTTCATTACGGTGCCTATGGCAGACTTCGGCCTTTAGTTCCCATGACTGGTAGACATAATGTCTAGACACCTGTTGCCGTGCGTGTGCGGGCTAAGTGGAGGAGGGGGGTATACAGCTACAATTACTACGTAGAATCTAGTGGAAAATTAAGAACAAGGTTGTTTCCAACACTCGCATTAGCAACAGGCAATTTCCCACTCGTCAAAGGACATACAAAAATGAACCATCCTCCTGTTCTTTCTTAGGGTAGGATTACTTTTCGCTGTTCTGTATCTTCTAGATATCTTAAATGCAATTTACGGCCTACCCCCTGTAGTAGTAGCGATTGGATTTTGTCTTTCTTTCCAATTTATGCTTTTGCTCACCTTCCTCTTTTCAGTTTATTTTTGAAGATGTGTTGTTATTTGTCTCTTGCTTTGTGGGAGTTAGAACTTTGCTCCTTAATTTGTTCTTCTTCACTACACTCTGGAATCTTTTCCCATTTCGTTCGTTTCCTTCCTGAGCAATTTAGTGTCTTTCTCTCAATTCTATAGTTCTTCTTTTTGAAAATATTAACTGAGTGGTGGTAAGATCATGCATGACTACTTTGTTTCTGCTTTACTTAGGAAATGTTATTTTCTTTTAAGTCATGGTTGCTTTAGTCTTGCTCAGGTTTTCGCTCGATGTGTTCTTAGTTACACAGAATTGCCCACATAAAATGTTGCAGTAAAATTAAATGCTGTAACGTTTCGAAGGAATAGGTCTTCATAACAATAATTCAGCAGGTCCTATCAGGAAGCTTACTTCAAAATATTAAATTAAATTATGGTATAATTCTTAGATATTATAATTATCCTTAACAAAACTTTTGTTTAAAATGTTCTTCCCTAAAATGATAGCTTGAGAAGTTATAAGCCTTAAAAACAGTACTATAGAGCTTAATTACATTTTATGAATTAGAAAAACATTGCAAAGAAATAATGTAGGAACTACCAGTTTGAAAGCCACCCAAATCTTAAAAATAGTTTAGAAAATTTGATTTTTTGGATCTCAGAGACCTGTTGTGTGAATGAAGGGGAAAATACCAACATGGGTTGCAAATAAAATTCAAAGGGCTGGAAGTATTTACCTATCTTATTATACAGCATGTCAAAAGAAATAGAATTAAGTATTTATTTCAACAAACAACAGTGCAATTTAAATTTACACAAACAAACAAAATACCTAAGAATTTAGCAGTATCAAAACTAAGGTTCTCCCATACCTTAACCACCTGGTTTATGTATGGTAAAGAATCTCTATATCAATCACAATTTTCATTGCTGTGTGTATCCTCAATTTCCTTATTTATATTTCTCCACCCCTTATCCCTTACTTTTCCTAAGAATTTACCAATTTTGTTTATTTCCTTACCTGTCAATATTTTAACTGCCACTATATCTTCTTGTAGATTGTCCAATTTTTCATCCCAGAAACTATTTCTGCACCTTTTTACCATTTCGCACTCTATTAGACAATAGAAAGCGTTTTCCTACACATGTTTCCTTTAGTCATCTAAGAAATAACACCCCAGTACACATCTTCCGAATAAATCACAATTATTTACACATTTCTCCCGTTCCCAATTGCTTGTAATTATTTTATATAAGTCTAAAGAACTTTTATCCTCAAAGGTAGTACAACTGTCTTGTTCCTCTATATCTTCTACCCTCTGCCTCACTTCTTTCCAAAAACCACTGACGCTACTTTCACCCAGTCGCTACAAATCCCGCATTTCAATTTTTTCCAATAGTTTCCCCACCTCCCCAAACCAATATTCTCTTCCCAACACATGTCTTTGGTACATAAGGCATTATTTTAGTACATTATTATTATCAAATTTCAAACATATGTGCCAATATTTCCAGGTTATCTCCACTATTATATCTTTCCTTCCTATTCTTCCTAGTTCTGCCAAACTCAACCCTCGGCCAACTTTTTGGTAACCCTAGAACTTCCCTGCATCACATTACCTTTGTCCACCCCTTTGACACTGCTCAAATTTCTACTTCATACTATGGCATATGGGGGATAACAATACGGGGAAAATGTGTTGTAGCAGTATGGCGGTTTAAAATAGAGGTGACAGTTTGTAAAGATTACGTAAGAGAAGTCTGTTTGCGCACGAGCAATATAGGGGGAAAAGATAGCGTCTAACCAGTGATTCCCAAACTTCAGAATGAGATTAGAAACTTGGGGTATCTCTGTTTACTCTTTTAAAATTGGAAAATGTGAAATTACTTTAAATTGTTAATTTTCACTGTGATATATAAAATGTGTTAAACTATTTTCAGACAAACACTGCATAACATAGGAATATAGCTCCTTTATTATTATTATTATTATTATTATTACTATTATTATAGTAATAATAATAACATAATTTATTGCCTGCCATTGGACAAATCATATTATACAATTTTAATAAATTTTAATGTACATTATGATTTGTTAAATTAAACAAATACAATTTCAAAAGTAGAAGACTACCATGTAAAGCATTAAAACAAAATTTGTCTTATTAATGTGAGATTTGTAGTTGATGCTGAGAACACAAATGTTTGGTATCAGGTCTAACAATTGACAGCAAAACACGCATATCGTCCTCAAGGCTAAGCAGTCTTTTCTTCATTTCCTTCACTCGTCTGCCAGTCAGCAATGATGGGACATTTTACTCTGAATGTTTAATCAGCAGAGAGATCTCGTTCGCAAGCTGTAAAATCAAATGGTGATACAATCCAGAAATTTCTGAACTGCAGACATTCTCTTAAAACCTTTAATTTTATTGGTTGAGGAAACTATTTCCTTTTGCCCCTGCATTGAAACACTGGGTTCATTTACCTTATTAAAAGTTCTAAACAATAAGTATCATTTGCGACAGCTCATAAAATGTGTTCTAACTTGGAAAAAAAACGTCCATTTCTTCTTTCAGTCGAGTACACGACCGCGCGATAACCGCCGTGTGCAATATTAATGCGGTGTGAGCTATACCTATTTCTCGAAATAGCGGTTCAAAGCTAGAAACTTCCCTGCTAATAACTCTGTCTTGTGTGAAATGCTCTCATGGAATTATTCGCAATGTGAGCAGTGGCAGAGTCCTATTGGGAAAATGCATGATCACGCACCTTGTGGATTAATTTTGTGAGAAGGGGGTCAGTTTATTATTCACATAAGTAACAGAATTGAGCATACAGTCCTTACACTACTGAGATAACATAAAGACACCGTGTCGTTGTAAACACACGAGGCATAATACGTATTATGTTTAGTGTCGAATTAAGAAATGAATATAATACAACAGACACTCAGTAAAGCTGTGCTACGACTGCAACAGTCAGCAAGGTCAACAAGTAAGCAAGCAGACTTGTTATCAACTCCACGGCGCGGCAAAAGAGTGGGGGGCCTCGCTCATAGGAAAATCCAAAGCCATGGAGGTCGTAAGTTATTATAAACACCCACTTCTCCGAAAAGGGTGGAAAAAATCATTATTTAATTTTATTGACCCCTTTAAGAAATTATAGCCTGCAACACCTTGTAGTCATTCTGTACATCAGCACAATATTAAAAGATAAACTTTTTTCATTTCGGAATCTGCCCCACTCTATTTTTGTATGTGAAAAAGCAAGCAGTTGTACCACTGAACGTGGATACAAATGCGACAAATGATTTTCCAGAGCTAGCACACGCACGTGCGGATTTTCCTAAACATAAAACAGCAAAACGAAACATGTGAATTGTCTATCCTACATTAATTTTCAGAAAAAAAATTCCAACAAATCAGGTGTTAGGAATCAAGCTGTGAGTAATTTTAATGAGCCACACGTCTCGTTGCATATTTCTGTCTTTTTTTTTTTATCTGTCTACTACCAGGTTTTCTTTGTTACACTGAGTACAGGTCCTAGAGACCCCAAGTAATTTACATGGGGTATTACATCAATCGTTTTAATGAACTGGCGTAAAAACACAACTTTTTACCATCTATGTATATAAGCACATTTTTACACTTTTTCTTCTTTCCTCCATCTTAAACGTCGTTACATTTGAAACAAAGCAACTCAGACGAAAGAAGAATATTTTATGCTGGTTCATGGATGTTTTCTGGGTGACATCGTCCATGTTTTGCGTACTTACTTCAGGAACAGTAGTTTCTAAATCTCCAACATCATTATCAGAATTTTCAGCCATTCACTGTCTTCGGTTATAATAACATAACACTCTCCATCGTCATCAGATGTTCCTTCACTATATTCCTCTTTTTTATTCAAAATTACGTATTTCTGAACTACTGAAATGTTTTCTACTTATTGGACTCACTGAGTCAATGGGTAACAAATAAGGGGGAAATACTATTTTCGTTGTTGCACGTGTTCAAAAGTAACGGTCAGCATTACTACTTCCTGATGTTATATTCAAAGGGGAAAAAAAAAAAAAAAAAAAAAAAAAAAAAAAAAAAAAAACTTTTGAATGGAGTTATATAGCTCCAATGGCACTAGCAAGGTGGCAGCCTGTGCAATTGATGCAGTTGATATATCTAAAAAAAATCACACACTTATCTGATTAAAAGTAAAAAGCAAATGTTCAACAGAAATTATTCGCTTGACATTTTGGTGTGTAAACCTTCCTTGAGCGCCTGGGAAATGTAGAACTAGTCCCGAAATTTAATAAATCTAAAAAGGTTACTGGTTAAAGAATGTAGTCCACAAGCACAGAAATACACAGAAATAGCAACTTGCCTATAAAACGCAATTTCTTAAGATCGCATCCAGCTGTTCGAATTTAAGCTGCTAACAATAGAAGATCTTCCTATCTGTAAATTCCCAAGTAATGCGAGTGAAAATTTGTTACAATTCCAATATTCAGAGGAGTGCTCCGTAAACTTCAAGAAAATGAAAACTCATACTATCAACTGAAGTAAAGTAAAAGTTGCGTAGATCTCTGACTTTTGCGGTCTAGCGTCATTGACGAAATGATAACTAAATGATTCGGTAACGGGCTATCTTCATTAGCGAATTCCCAGAGAATGTAAGCTATTGCGGTGGCACTCATGGCAATATTTTTAATGGTCTATCCAACTCTGAATCGATCGTACTTACTAGGCACCTACATTTAAAAAAGAAAAAACGAAACAAAAACTATATCTAAAAATAAGTACATATACAGGATGAATTCCAGCTCTACAGCGATCTTTTCTCACCGTTTTCATATAAGGGACCCATGGTCTCCGGGTGATTTCACTCAACCCCTTGGTACCTGCTTACTCGGAATATGATTGTTTCCAAACAAAACATTTGATTGCTGTAGAGCGTGTTTACATTTCATTCCGTCACAAATTAATCAACTACCTCCTGGCAATTGCAATTATTCATTTTTAAGGATAGATAAGCAAACATTACTAAAATGACATGAAAACCCCAAAAGACACTTAAAGTAAATTGTTTAAATGTCGATCGCCATGATCACAACAGGACGGCTCATGGATTGTCGTACACGCTCCAACATCGCAGGAGATTGACGTCAGCGGCTGCTACAATCCTAGCAACCAGGTCCATAGGAGTCACGTACACTAGGCTCTTCATTTGACCCCAGAAGAAAAAGTCACATCTGGTGATCGAGCTGGCCATGGAACAGGACCCCCACGACCAATCCATTTGTTTCCGAACATCAAGGTGTTCCCTAACATTCACTGCAAAATGTGCTGGTGTCCCATCATGTGGAAACCATAAAGCCTGCGAATTATCAGCGGCCCATCTTCTAGAAAATGTGGGGCAAGTTGAAGGAACGAGTATGCCCTTTAGTACATAAGGCCCAATCAAATGCTTGTTGGTAGGCTCGATACACCGTTCTCCCAGTAGCCGTTCTTCAGTTGACCTGAGGAAAAGTTACCCGTACATAAGCTGAGCAGGAATTCAAGCCGGGAAACATTCATACTCCAAGTAGCCGAGTTAATACAAAACGCACGCAATAATGAGTCTGTTAACGCTCTAGGGTTCTCAACGAAACTCGGCATATAATCATCAGTTAACAAAGTCCAGTACGATAACCAGCAAAACTGCAAAATTGGGAGGATACTTTTTTTTATAAAAATTGAAAAAAACCGCTTTTGTGTTTTTCTTAACGAAACTCCGTAAATTTTTCCGTAAATTGATAAAAGTAGTTTTCGAAAATCATGACACTCGAAACACTAGGAATGGGGGATACACCTGGAAAACGAATGGGGATTAAAGCAAAATTTTAAAGTCCTCTAGCGGCCATAATTTTATAATTTTTAAAAGAAAACTTGATATAGTCCATTGAAATAAAATACGAAAAATAGTTTCCGAAAATTAGAATAATTGGACCAATAGGAGTAGGTATATACTTAAAAACCAAAATTTAAAAAGAGATCTTGCAATTTTCTTTATATTGTTTAAAAGTAAAAGAACAAATTTATTCAGCATATTCACTGTATTTATAACGAAGCATTGAAGATAGCAAAAGTGAAATATTAATCTAATAGTGTTTTATTAACGGTATTTAACGCCCGTTTTTACTACTGAGGCGGTGAACACTGATGATACATGAGGTGAAATATTGGGGAAGCATTTTTTTTAATGAAGGAAACGTTCGAGGCCTAAGTTTAGGGTACCTCCCCGGCATTTGCCATTTATGAGGATCGAGGAAAGTCTGGAAAAAAATCTCAGTCAGGGAGGGCGGTCCTGACGGGATTTTAACCTCAGACCTCCCAGTCACGAGTTCGCACCTTAACGACCTATGCCACCCGTGGCGGCATCTAATATGTGTGTGTGAGAATTTGTATGTAAGAGCGCTCTGTAATAACCTTCAGAAAACGTTTACGTTACATGTTAATAACATTTAAATTAAATTTCAAAGCCTATGGAAATCGATGAAACTTTCGATTGTTTTTATTTGCTTTGTACATTGTAATTGTTTTTAAATATTAGTATGTTTTTGTTTTATTGAAACATATGAACATCATCTTAAATACACAACGTAACTCGAAACTTTCTGTTATTTCTCTCTATTTAAGTGAATGTAAGGTGATATCAAGGACTTATTCATAAACATGTTTACATTTAAAATGTTTAAAAATACCCACGTAGTGTAGTTTTTGTCTATCGTGTCATGTATTTCATTTAATTAATAGTATAAGATTAGTTTTTGTGCTTTAATCTCAACAATAAAAATTATAATTCTAAAAAGGGGGTTTCTCTTTCGTAATATTTATAGATTGCAAGAATTGTAATTGTAATTCTCCTAATGCCACACAGTAATGCCTTTACTTACTTCATTTCCTTACTTCATTTTTATTAAAAGTGAGAGGTTGGCTTAGTTTACACAGCTCCTGCATGACGAACTTTTGTTTAACTGTTTAGCATTGTGGCTCTACCCTATACGTTTCAGACATATTGGATTCAATGCGAAGCGCGAAGTTCCTAATTAGTAGAAGAACTCATTTGAGCTCGCCAGTGTGCGTGCGTGGTGCCCGGGGTAGCGAGAGAGGGTGGAACCTATCTGAATGACTTCTCCTCTTGGCTACCAGAAACAACTTAGTTACGTTTATCTAAATTGTGACTGAACATTTTTGTTTTCCAGATAATCTCACTTGAATGTAGCGACCGAAAAGAAACAACGCTAAACCGCGAAAACAATTGCATTGTCCCTTGCTTGCGTATTTAGAAATACAAAACGGATTTTATAATCATTAACGTTCTATGACGATCGCCTACCTTCCTTGGTGGTGTTTTGGCGATAAAAGAATGACATTGGTCAACAAATTTTCCCTTTTTCACATACTTTGCAATACATCTCAGCAATTTTTCTTAAGTTTTAGCTTTGTTACAACTTATAGTTATGTCTTTACCAAGCTTTACTCTCAGTCTATGAGTAGACAGGTTAAGTTACGAGTATTAAGAATCTTAAATCATTATTTAACCACAAAGGAAAACAACAGAAATGAGTAATGCGTAATCATGTGTGTGTTTATTTATTCACAGCATGTTCCATTATTTCTGTTATTTTCATACAAACTGGTTACATTATTCTATTTAGACAATGTTATGTTACTTACTGTTTTACAATTTCTGTACACTTTTATTGCATTTATCACTTATACATATATTTACATTTCCTATAACATTGATTTACATCGTTATTACATTTAAGGTTTGCTGAAAATATTCTAAATTTATTGATTTAACAAAGTCAATGAATTCTTTTGTACATTCCTGAACTAATTTATTTTGGAATATGTCTATGTTCCATAGTTTCTTATCTTTGCGTTCTTTCTCTCTCAGTATTAGGATTTTCGAAAAGCAGATGGTTCCCTGTTTGTTCATCTGCTGCAACTCGGACTGTCAATTACTTTAAATCTAAAAAAGTACGACTTTAATTTGCCGTGACCGGTTGGGAATGTCGTGATATTTCCAGACTGAGGTATGTTCATTTTCAGCCTCTCTTTTAGGGTAGGAAAAATGATTTGGCTAAGTCCCCTTTCGAAGTTGTCATTCGTTCCCCCACTTGGTCAAACTCGCTTCTTGGAGTTCGTAAAGTTGCACTCACTGGTATTTTCACGTAGTTAGCTGCTAATTCGTTCCGGGCATACCTGTATGATCCAATTAACTGCTTCTTTGTTTATGTATAGAGTAACGTCTCCCACCATACATGCATCGAATGTCCTGCTGAACCACTCTCCTTGCTCGTCTGGTTTCCTAGGTTCTCTGGAAAGAACTTAAAAATGTGAGTGGAGAAAGTGAATCTTCAGTCATATTCTACATTCCAGATGCTTGTAAATTTGCAGAAGATTCGTCGTCAGTAACTTATGCGCATGTGCAATCGATCAATATTTGAAGGCAGTACATCGGCATTTAACCGCATTCAATACGATTTTTCGATGCATCGACAATGAACAAAGTTAATGAGGTGCTGGACCGATCAGATCCGTTGAATGCGATCAAGCTACACCAAATAGCTGCGCGTTTCAATTTTCTTGAAGGTATTTAGAACGAGCTAACATACCTGGATTACTTAAATCGGGACCAGCATCAAAACCGGATCATTGTGAAAGAGGTGACCCTTTAAAGAGTATGGGGACAGGAAATTTGAAGAAGACTCCGGTCGGCTATCAAAGGATACAGTGTGGCGCCCAGTAAACGAAACAATTGAGAGGTTAGAGTTTCCTACTAACCGCTATCAATCTGTTTTACCCATGGACGCTGTTTTAACAAAGAGCATTTATTTATTTGGTAATTAGAACTCCCCGGATGTTATGTTGAAATGCATGGCTAAATAATTCCAATCCTTCTATTCCTTTAAAAAACATTAATCAGTATTTTTATTTTCCAGTTTACTGGAATATGAGATAACTAGTTCCAACAGAATGTCTATCTTATGCTGAGAAAAATTTGGAGACCTTCATTTGTTTTCCACTTTCGTTTATCTACATAGGGTAGTTAAAAACAAAACAAAAACAATGCGATATAGACAAGGAGATTGTATTTGCACTACAACCACTTTGGCTATAGATTAGATGAGTAATTATCGTAGAATCGTGATCTTCAGCTACCTAGCGTCCGGTCAATGATGACTCTCGTTGAACGAGAATTAACTATGATGCAACGCAACTACAATTTCACCGCGGTCAAAGTTTGATCACGTTTCATTAACCTTGATCAGTACGGATTTGACCGAGAACGGTGCACATGGCCCATAGTTTGCCTCTTTTCGCTTTCCAAGGAACCCTTTCACCACAGACACCAAGGAATTTCAGGCAGAGTTTTTCGGAGATAGTTTAGTTTGAAACGCACTATCGTCCAGGAGTTTTCTGACCTGAGGGCCAATAAAAATACGTCTTTTAACTTAGCATCACTGAGATTAAGGAAAAACTGCGTCGGATATTTGAATTCTTCCCCCTTCTCATTCACGGCTTCAAGAGAATTTTTCATAGTCTAGTTTTACAAAAGTGGCGTAAAATAATCTTTCGTGAGCCAGTTGTTACCTGGAATGAATTCATTTTTGGAGGGTAGTCTTTAAATACATTTTGTTCTATTGAGTCATAAAGACAGGAAACCAGCCTGCACACCGAGTAACAATGCTATGAACTTATGACTTTCAAATGGATGCTCCCCGTTGTTGATACTTTTCATAGGATTGTCTCGAGCGTACAGACACTAATGTTTAACCGAACTTGAGCGAATCTCCATTATAGTATTCATGACCGGCATTGTTTGATCGTTACCGCCGAGGTCGCTGATTTGCCAACACCAGAGCGGCATCATCAGTGCCTGGAGAGGAACCGTTAGAAGTAGGATGGTGCAGACGTTGTTTGTTCACCAGTAACGGATTCTACGTTTTGCGTATTTGCAAAATGTCTTTGTTTATATTATCTGGGTGCCGCTCTATTTCTCTTCTAGCAAGATTAAAATATTATATTGCAATTACTTGATTATTGTGGCTAATTAAGGCGTAAATGTTGTACTTTTCAGTAGCAGCTTTCACACTCCAGTTGTTTGGATTAGAAAGCATTCCTTTCTTTCACTGCAGAAGTAAAGTAAATGCTCCGAACTGAGTAGGAACAGTAATTTAATTTTTTCCTGAAAATTGAAAGCTTAATGCCATTAGCTAAAAGATCCCAAACTAATCATTTTATTCTATAAGATGGGAGTTTCAGGATCATCACTATTGTTTAAACTGGTTAGTTTTCACCATGCAAAACCGGGCGACGCCTTTCTACCTTTCTTGTTCTTCAAAAAAATTCACAGTTTTATAAGATTGAAGTACTTACGAAACATGCAACGAAACCTATCTGGTAAATTAACAAGGAGGACGAGGGTATTTTCCAATTTTGTACACAAGTTATGTTATGCGTTTACCCGCCAAAAAATGGAACTGATAGGGAACCATGCAACTCAGATCTCTTCTGAGTTGAGAAATTTACTGCTTTGATTCACATCAGTATTATAAAATAAAATAAAAAAGCACATACACACTAGACAACGAAAACTTCTTAACGTAATATTTGAGTACAGCGTGAAATATTTAATTACCAAGCCATTGTTGACCAATGAATCACAATGGGAAGATGAGTGTAAAAGCCACAGGACATTAGCCACAGGAGCTAGAACCAAACAAGATTGGAATTTGGGGCTTGCTTTTGCAGTTCTTTAGCGACCTACATGTAAATAATAATATAATACACTTTGTATTTGCATACTTGAATATAAAATTGCAATAATTTGGAAAATAACGATTATCAACATTTGAGTAGAGAGCGGTAACAGACTCCCTAAGGAAGTAGTTCAAACATGGAATATTAAGAACTAAATATCCTATGAAAATATACACAAGAATAATGACATAGTTCGGAGATTTTTTTCGAATGGTGTTTAACGCCCGTTTTTACTACTTAGGCACCACAGGCGGTGGACACTGAAGATACATGAAATGAAATGATATATTGGGAAAGGTTTTTTTTTTTTTTTTTTTTTTTTAAGGAAGGAAATGTTCCAGACCTAAGTTTAGGGTACCTCCCCAGCATTTGCCAGTTATGAGGACAGAGGAAAACCTGGAAAAAACCTCAGTCAGGAGGACGGTCCTGGCGGGATTCGAACCCCATACCTTCCGCTCACGAGTCCGCGCCTTAACGACCTCGGCCACCCGTGGCGGCCTAGTTCGGAGAGAAATGCTATTAGATACAAGCACTTTCTATAATGCTCGGCCTCATGCTGCAGTCAATATAGAAATTGTGGTGTTATGTTATTTTGACCCTCATTTATTACAGATCTTGCCCCACCACATTTTCATTTAGAAGTCTGTAATAAGGACAATGCTTCACGGAGATGGAGTCATCCAGGAAACGTTAAGTATGTCATATTTCAGGTATTTACGTAAATGAAGGCAAACTCACCTTCAGCATAAGTTTTTTCAAGGAATTAAAGAAAGGGGATATGACATTAATGAGGAAACATAGACTTTATATACAAACATTTATTCCTATGAATAGAACAGTTAAAATTAATAAATTAACAAATAATAACTTGGAGAGTTTGTTCGTTTTCACAGAACAAATGACGCAAGTAGACTGCAAGATGAAGGACCATGGCAAAAACTTGAATGGTTATTGTTGAACTGCCGAATCCAATCAAATGCTAAGTCACAAACAATTTTCATATGGAATACAACTAATTCTATTTTCCAATTGCATTATTTGTTTGGGAGTCTATTGCCGTTGGAAACATCTCATGTACAGGTAGGTGTAGGCTGTCAATCTGAGTGTCAAGAACAGTATATGATGCCAATCATAGATAAGAATTGACAGGACGTAAAATTTATCTACAATTTAAAATGTGATATACCGTCTATAGGAACTGATGATATATTTCTTTTGTGTGAAATATTCACATGCCTATCCATCGGGTGCAATATCCATGACATACATGTCTTCCATTAAGGCCTATCAGCCAGCAACAGCGATTAATGCTTTTGGGGGTCTTCTTCTTCTTCTTCTTCTTCTTCTTCTTCTTCTTCTTCTTCTTCTTCTTAACAATGTGAAGTCTATGAAAATAAAAAAGCTTTAGTAAAATATTCTACTGGTTTACTTTATTTTATTTTTATATAATCTCTATAAAATGCACACATATTCCTACGAGTTAAATGAATTTTGATAACGGAATTTACCCATGACAGCTATATTATTATTATTATTATTATTATTATTATTATTATTATTATTATTATTATTATCATCATCATCATCATCATCATCATCATCATTATCATTATCGTTTTGTATCTGTTACGACAGAAACTATTACCTGGGTGTAACGTTATTCTGGTTTATTCTACTATGAATATTTACCGATTTTTAAATAGTGTTTAATGCCCGTTTTAACCAATGAGGCAACACAGGCGGTTACAGAAAGTGTAGCAAAATTACCGGCGCCTGGACTACTTAAGTTTCGCGTTAGTCTAGAAGAGCAAATTGAAATATGTCCTTAAGGGGAAGAAAAGTAAATTTATTGGCTATGTTCGACGTACCCTTGACGTCTATGCGAGTTAGTGCCTAAATAATTAGTTACACGAAATTATCATTCTTAATATTCCAGAAAAAAAAAAAAGAGGATTATATTGGCAAACCATTTCAACTGGGCCTCTGGTTGAAATGTGGACACGACTGTGTTTGCAACATTCTCTCTAAGATAATAATATTATTATTAAAGAGAGAGAGCTCAGATCCACAAGGCTGTTAGCAAAACAACTTCACTTACATATACCTGTGAAGGTTGCATCTCTCTAATGAGGAGAGGAAAACAGACCAGGTAGAATAGTCAATCTGTGCCAGTAAGCACCTTGGTGAAGGTCTGGCGCTAGCAAGGCGCCCGAAATATCGGCGCCGACCTCAGTTTTCGTTTCTGTTTTTCTCCAAGCGTTTCATTACTTCATTACCAGAACAACAGGAAATGGATGTAAGGTGGAGGGTGCAACGTCTGAATCCGCAAATGGTACTGGTTTACCTGGGTAAAGAGCACTTTAATGCACAGAAACCTTTCATATCTTTACATTTAGCTACTTTGTGTTTGAGAGCGCCATTTTTCGTGGAAAAGCTTAGGCCAATTTCCTTCCCCCCTTCTTTTTATTCTTTTTTTGAAAAAAAAAAAACAAAACAAAACAAAGTAGGAGGGAAAAAATCTCCCTAACGCTAACAGTAACAAGGGCCAGAATTTTGTATATCATAAAAGGTTTAAAACCTTCTTATATTTTTATCAATCTCAAGTAGTTCTTAGTTTAAAAATATTTATTTACCCACATGTATTCACATAAAATGGATATATTATTGTTTGATGATAATTTTTTGAAGGAGGAAACTATCAATAAACGCTTAAAATTAAAAATTACTAAAAGCCTAACTTTTTTGTTAAAATTGTTATTAATTTGATTCTAGCAGTGCATTTATATTAACACGAAATTATTTAATACACCATAAATTTACTCTAATACAATAGGCCTATGTGGCAATAATGAATTTAAACTGAAAATGTAGAAAAAGATGATTTATTTACTATTTAAAAATGAATTAATTTTAGAAGTATCTTGCATCATCTTGTTTATTGAAGCTTATGAAAAAAACAATAAAATGTCTTACAGCAGCATTTATAATAATTATTACAGAAATATATAAAAATAAATCACTGTGAGCATACAAAGTAAAAACGCAGACAAATATTATTTACTGGCACCTGAGAAATTTACATCAAGCCACGCACTTGCCACTATTTATCCAGTTTCTTTCTTTCTTCTACTTTATTTACGAGAGTCACTGAATCCACTGGCCAAAACTGTACGGGAGGACCACATTTAAAAGACAAGGATGCATGGTGGGCCGCAGGGAAAACATCATGATCTAAATATTTATTAAGTTTGGTGCTTTTAGTGAATCTGAAGGAATGTAATCTATTGTAGTTGTGCCCATGGAACGAAGTTTAAATAATATCTACAAATCTGCATCGATCGTACCTACTAGGCACCGACAACGGATATATATCGGTGTGTGTGTGTGTGTCCGTCTGTTAAGGCTCTAGAGGTTGCAATTTTTGTTGTTTCTCAAGAAATTCGGCACGTAACCATCAATTAATAAACGATTCGTCAAGTTGGTTAACCAGTAAAATTGGACCATTGGAGGTGGGGGTTAATCTAAGGCGACTTTTTCAAAGAACGTTAAACATCTTTCTAGCCACCGCAATTTTTATTTATCTTCAAGGAAATTCAGTAAATTTCCTTGAAATAAATTGATAAAAGTAGTTTCACAAAATCAGGTAAATCCGACCATTATGAGTAGGGGTATACCTGAAATTCGCGAAAGTTTTATCGGTTTTCATTCGTCTTGAAATTCAATTTCAATATTATTGTATTAAAAACATGTAACGCAAACTTTTTCTGAAGGTTATTACAGAACGCTCTTACATACAAATATAGTTCTCAAACACATATTACATTAATATTTCACATTTGCTATCTTCACAGCGATGCTTTTGTTAAATAAATAAAAAAAATTATATGATGAATTAATTTTATTTCAAAATAAAATAGAGAACATTAAAGGCAAAAGCGCCTTTTAATTGTCGGGTTTCAAGTATACCCCTTCTACTAATGGTCCAATTCCCCTAGTTTTAGGAAACTATTTTTCTTATTTTATTTCAATAGCATTTGCCGAGTTTCTTTTAAAATATTTTTAAAAATGCGCAACTAGAGCGATTTTTAATTTGGCTTTAATCTCCTTTCGTTTATCAGGTAAACTCCCACTCCTAATAATCTGATCTCTCTCAATTGCAGAAAATAGTTTTATTAATTGGTAAATGGTATATGACAAATTTTGTTGCGAAAAAAGCAAATATTGGTGCTACTAGAGTGATTTTTAAATTTTGGGTTTCAGGTAAACCCCCACTCCTATTTGTCGTATTTTATTTTAATGACACATACCGAGTTTTCTTTAAAAACATTGGTTCAATTTTGCTGGTTAACGAACTCAACGAATCGTTTGTTAATTGGTGGTTATATGCTGAGTTTCGCTGAGAAAAAATAAAAATTGTTCGCTACAAAATAAGTAGATTTTTCACTTGTTTCATTCCGTTGGAAATCGCTAATATGTGCGAACATCTACATTTTACGTAGTGAAGTCACAATTTTCAAGAATGTGAAAAACGCATAATGTGGGAAACCTAGGTGACATTGCCGGCGCCGCTCAGTTATTACTTTGAGGTATTGTGTTTAATCTCCAACTGTAATTAAGGAATCGCCAACCACCAACATTTTTGTAACAGTTATACACCTCGATACTTTCACAAGTTCTTGATGGATATCTCGTCTATGAACTAAGCATTTCCTTGTGCGGGCTTCATTCCATTATTTGTAATCCTGTATTTGTTTTAGTAGAGATTTTTCAAGGAAGGGGCTTAGGCCTGCCGAGTCGACTGTACCCTGCAGAATATCTGGCTCATTTCTCGGAGATGAGCAGTGACACTTGCTGTCTATTATACTTTCAAGATTTACCTATTTAATATAAACAAAATACATATTGAAGGAGATCGTTTAGCTTTCACTCCTTAGCCCCAGTCACCCTCACATTGTTTAAAATTTTAAGGGGATGCAACAGTTATCACATCATTTTTAGCGTTGCCTGGCAACACGGACTGTCATTATCGTTCTTTGAATTTGGATAGAATAGAGCAAAATCGGTTAATTTAGAATATTAACGTTTTATTTACTTAAAAGATGTAAAAATGAATTATTAGCGAATTTCAAAGGAATGAAGCAATTACATACGTCATTAAACCACTTTTGATTTTTTTTTCCAAACCTTCATAGATCCTATCTACTAGGCACCGAAAATGAAAACAATTAATTTATATGTATGTTAAGGCTCTAGCGGTCGCAATTTTCGTTTTTCTCAACGAAACTCGGCCTACAGCCGTCAATTAACAAACGATTCGTCGGGTTCTTTAACCAGCAGAATTGGATCATTGGGGGTTAGCCTAAAGCGAAACTTTTTTAAAAATTTGAAAAATCTCTCTACCGGAACATTTCTTTTTTCTCAACGAAACTCGGTTTACTACTTACAATTAATTGATAAAGTAGTTTCTGATAATCAGGACAATCTGGTCATTAGAAGTGGGGTTATACCTATAAAACTACTGGGGGTTAGAGCGAAATTTAAAAATCGCTCTAGCAGCACCAATATTTGTTTTTCCACAACAAAACTCGACATATACCATTTAAATCAAATACGAAAAATGGATTCTGAAAATCAGTAAAATAAAATTATTAAGAGTGGAGGTTTACCTAAAATGCAAAATTTAAAAGTTACTCCAACGACAATAATTTTTTTTTCTTTAACAGAAAACTCCGTATATAACATTTAAATAAATCAAGCAAAATATTTCCTGAAAATGCATGAAAATCGGGCCATTAGGAGCACGGGTTACCGGAAATCCAAAATTTAAAGACCGCTCTATCGGCACTAATATTTGTTTCTTTACAACAAAATTCGGCATATACCGTTTAAAAAGAAATTAGGTTCTAAAAATTATAAAATTGGACCGTTAGGCTCTTGCGTTTAATTGTCTCTATATTGTTTTAAAATAAAAAGAAAATTAATGCAGCATATAAACTGTATTTATAACGATCCATATGTTATACATTTAACAAAATAATCATAGTGAAGATAGCAGCTGTGAAATATGCATCTAATGTGTTTGAGAATTATATTTGTATGTAAGAGCGCTCTGTAATAACCTCCAGAAAACGTTTACGTTACATGTTTTTATTACAATAATATTTAAATTAAATTTCAAAGCCAATGTGAAAATCTATTAAACTTTCGATTGTTTATTGTTGATTGTGCATATTTGGTTAATGTCATTGTTTTTAAATTGTAACTTGTTTTATTGAAATATATGAACATCATCTTAAATGCACAATGTAACTGGAAACTTTCTGTTATTTCTCTCTATTTTAGTGAATGTAAAGATGATATCAAGGATTCAGTTCATAA
Source organism: Metallyticus violacea (assembly GCA_030762175.1). Taxonomy (NCBI): domain Eukaryota; kingdom Metazoa; phylum Arthropoda; class Insecta; order Mantodea; family Metallyticidae; genus Metallyticus; species Metallyticus violacea. The sequence continues at coordinate 139,240,477 of CM060835.1, read as the reverse complement.
ACTTGGTTACATTTAAAAATACTCGCACAGAATAGTTTTATCTACCAATGGTCATATATTTCATTTAATTAATTAATAGGATACCATTAATTTTTGTGATTTAACGTCACCACCACCACCACCGCCGCCGCCGCCGATACCACCACCACTACTACTACTACTACTACTACTACTACTACTACTACTACTACTACTACTACTACTACTACTACTACTACTACTACTACCACCACTACTACTACTACTACCACTACTACTACTACTACCACTACTACTACTACTACCACTACTATTACTATTACTACTACTACTATTATTACTATTACTACTACTGCTTCTACTACTATTACTATTACTACTACTGCTTCTACTACTACTACTACTACTACTACTACCACTACTATTACTACTACTACTACTACTACTACTATTACTACTACTACTACTATTACTACTACTACTACTACTACTACTACTACTACTACTACTAATAATAATAATAATAATAATAATAATAATAATAATCTTAAAAAATGTAGTTTCTCCTTTGTGTTACTTATAAATTGAATGAATTATAATTTTGTTCCCCTAATATCACACAGTAATGCCACAACTTATTTCCTTTCATTAATTAATAATGCCATAATTTGGATTTTATGCATATTGTATTTGAGTTTACTCTCCTAGGTTAGGAATTCGCTTAGTTTACGCGCTCCTATGTGATGGGCTTTTAGTATTGTTTTAGAAGTATATTTTTATTAAAGTGTGCTATACAACATGCAAACAGAAGATTTAGGGCGTAAGAAAAATAATGTTAAGATTTATCTGAGATACGATACAATGATTCGACATATAGTCAGTGCTGCAACCTGAACATTTGTAAGAAGTTCTCGACACTTTTCATGAAACCACTGGTCTGTACAGATTGTTCTATCCCAGCCAACCAGACTTAAGTGCTTCCCATTTGTTTACCAGTTTGTAGGCTTCCTGTTGCGCTGTGAGGTTCCTTTCTTAAATTCAGGAATTTAGTTGAATGACTGCGTTTTTCAATCAGTTATGAAGTGTTATAAAGGGCATGTTAAATACTCTTTGGATGCTTTTTAAGCAGTTCACCTATAATTTAGAATTCGCTTAACGGCATGTTTATGTTAGTAGTGGAACATTTATCTAATAGTAAAATTTTGCAATACATTTTACATGTCTATTTAAAGCTCCTTGTTAAACTGCAAGAACTGAGAAGAAAAGCCTCACACTTAAAATTAGCAAGAAACTTTAATGCATATTGGTGTTTCTACTTACCTTTGACACACTTAGGGTTAGTTGTATTGAGTTTAGGGCATAAAATTAACTATCAGTTATGCTTAACTTGGAACTTTTGGTTGTATAAACCAAATGAAATCCCTCTCGCGCAATTCCACAAGTTAAAGCACTAACTAGGGTTTAGACATTGTTAAATAAAGAATTTCTCAGAGTACAGAAGCATAGCAACTTCATTTATAACTAAAATGGTTAGTTATGTTTGTTTTAAATTCATATGATAAAGTTTCTTCAACGTTTCACTTTTCATTTCCACGTAGTAACAATAGGCAAAGCGGCGTTCAATTGTAGGTTATGTTAAGTTAACCCTACGAACGGTATATTGTACAGGTTTTTGATTATTCTGACATTTCAATTTCACAGTGCTCCTCATGTATTTCATGAGAAACAACCCATTTCTAGAACTGAATAACAAACAATTCAAATACGATTGCACTTAGCAAAAGATGTCGAGGAACTGGAGCAGATGTTACGTGCCCGATTACAATCATAAACTAAGCGAAATTATGCTTTGAATTCGATGTTCATGATACTAATTACTTTAAGGTTCCATGCGACAGGGAGCTTCCTAATAGTTATTGAAGTATAGAAAGGAACGGGCAGTAGAACTATCCATAAAGTTATTAGACCAATAGCAGCTGTAAGGAAAGTGATGCTAGTCGCAACTTTTCTGCAGTTTTAGGTGTTATAGACTGCACACACATGGGGATAATAATGTAGAAGTCTTAAGAACAAATTGGTAATTTCCCCCATGTACGTTCTTTATCTTTATTTGAGATCGAATCTGTTTTTTTTTTCAATTATATTTTAGCACCAGATCAATAATAATACCCTTTTCACATTTCCTTATTCATGATTTAAGGCATATTAAGAACATCTAGGTGGGGGGAAAACTGAATAATTATTGATTTCTCAGGTGAACAGAACTCGCTCTAAACACGAATATTTCTATTATTTTGCGATGCTGCCACAAGATTGACGGTTATTGCAAACTCGAGGTATGTAGACTGAGGTTATTTTTATGCAACAGAAGTGATGACTAACCTCCAGTTACTTTTTAAATTATAGTTAAGTGTAATCTCCAGTTAACAACTTTTATACACTTTTAACTCTTATTTTTCACAAAATCTCCCTACTCCAGTTAGTCTGTATATTTGTTTCACTGTTGGGGCATTCACAAGGGTGGACATTGATAGTATATTAAATAAAATGATAAGAGTGGGAAAGGATTTTAAAGACTTAAGTTTAGGATTTCTCCCCGACATGAGGAGTGCGGAAAACCTCAAGTCAGGACTCCTACGGGGAATGAAATGCCAGACCTCTCGCTCAGGACTATGAAACTACACGCATATGTCCTGAGCGCAGAAAATGTTCCTTTTTCCTCTCGTCTTTGTTAAGAGGAAGCAAACAATTATATTTAATGTAATAGTTGTCATAAATTGTTTCAAAAGTGTGTATACCATACCAGAAAGAACTGAACGTAAGGGCATTATTTCGAAGTTCCGAAATAGGCTCTATCACTGTAATATTAACAATTGTGAAGTGTTACATCCAAAAAACACAAATTGGCAGGAAACACGCACACAAAAATAAAAAATTGCTGCACTTATTATAAATTAATGATAATGAACGTTTTTGAAAGTTTTTTTTTTTTTATTTTTTTGTTATTTAAAACTACCATATTGTGATGTGAAGATGCGATACTTCTTAATGACATAAGGTGAACATTTTTAAGTCTGGAGGTGCTTCTTCAAAACAGATATTAGTACCAGAGGTCAGCATGCATCACAAATTGTCAAATAAACATAACATGAATAAGAGTATTTAATGGTTTTACTTCATGTTCAAGTTCAAAAGTACATTTTATATGAATTCAAATATCGACAAAATACAAAATTCTTCTTCTTCTCTACAGAAACTCCATCTTAGCACCAAGCGGTTTTACCCTATTCGTATTTAAAAGATTCAAAAGTTTTGAACTTTTCTAATTATATGAAAAATAGTCTAATACTCAACTTGGAAGCATATATCAAGTTTCATCATTTTGAACCATTATTAAAATCATTTTATCGAACTTTATACCGTTTTTCATAGATAGTCCACGCTTGTAATTTTACCCAGTAAACTAATAGGTACTTATTGTCATTTCCTCAATCTATAATTCTTTGAGCACTAGGTAGAATACTTTTCCCTGATACTCTGTTTTGAAAGGCATGCAATTAAGTAATCTAATTGCCCTTTTTACCTTTTTAATTCTTTCTTACCATACAATATCGCATTTACGCGAATCTAATGCGCCATTGAATGTAATGCGCACCCCAAATTTAGAACTTTAACATCCATCACCCGTGCTGTTGCCAGGATGGTTGAAGTACGTCAAAGAAGAAAAAAGTTATTTCTTATGGTGTTACTAGTAGCAGGTTGCCCGATCTTCATCCTTTCTTTTTTCTTCAATGTCAGGATGTCTTCCTTCGCGAGGACCAGTGAAAATCTGCCTGCTAGCTTTAGTTGCAATTAATGTCAACCGTCACAAGCGACATTGCTCTCAACTACATTAAGCTCTCTAGCTGCCTTTCTGTTACAATTTTCTTTTTTTCAATATAAAGAATTACTTTACACTTGCTTTACAGTTTACGTTGAAACATTTCAGAAAAGGCGGGACTTTCTAGACAAAGTACATTACACTTAACAGGTGCTAATTTTGAAGAAAAACTAGAACTAATTGCAGAGGAATTTATCGATGATAATGTTTCTGACTTCGGAATAGTAAGTGCAAGAGGAAGCAGATGAAAATCAACATAACGCGGTGGATGATCAGACAATGGAATATTTCTACGACAGAAATAAGTTATGATGAGATTAAATTTTATGAAAACTCTGGGACCCCCTTTACACCGCCAGAGCTGAGTTGTTCCTGCAAGTACAAGGCGAGTTTCAAATATAACAAGAAGAGTATTTTGAGAAAAGATCCGTGTCTGAAGAGGAACACAAGACATCCATGTCAGCGATGTGGCCTGAAGTGCTTACAAGAACAGAGCATAGTGTTATTTATTACATTTCAATGTGCAATATTCCGCAAGTCTAAGTGATTTTCTTTACGTCTGAAACAATTACTACCACTATTTTAGAGTATATCTGCAAACTAGCACTGTGAACACTTATTTCAGGATCTAATATAACAGAAACGTCTTATTAATTATAAGCACAGAAATAATGCACTTTTTGTTATTGCTTACGTTCTCATTGAATAAATGCATTATATAATTCAATATTTTCATAAAATGTACTCCATTAGCTAGTGTAGATTCCATGAATGAATAATAATAGAAAAGTAAACTATCTAAGAGAAGCATCTATTATAAAGTATTAAAAAGGGGGGGGGGGCTTGTAGACCCTCCATAGTAGTTACGCAACTATAACGCTCCATAGTACTTAAGGGTTAATGAATTCAAGATATTATTGATTAATACAGAAAATTGACAAAAACAAACAAAAATAAAATGAAATATGTTTAACATAAAAAAATTACATTTTTTGAAGAATTAGCATTTGCTATTGCATGACTAATCGTGACGTCACACTCTGTTAATACAGCTCAACATAAAAAAGGAACAAGATAAATTAATGAAAACCAGACTCTCAATTGTTTTTTTTGTTTTTTTGTTTTTTTGGTTTTTGTTTTTTTTTTTTGTTTCCTTTCTGAAGGATGTGTGCAATGAAATGGGCAGGATATCTCCTGAAAAGTTCCTTCAATTTAAGACGGTTATACATGAAGAGAAATATGCAAATAACCACAGCAGGTCGGACGAACCTGCTATCGGTTTCGTATCTGAACTGGCCTGTCAGTTTCCTGCAGCCATTGCTCTTGAGTGACACTTCCGGTCCGCGGGAGCAACAAGTTACCAGAAGATTGCTTCGTGGAAATCTGCTAGCAGCCAGAGGGGAGGAGAGAGGTGAAGGAAAATAAAAAAGAAAAGTGAGTGTAAACGGGAAAGGCACTTAGGGGTCAGCACAATATTCGCTCATTTGCTACGAGCGCCGCGGTCGACTGTTGCTGAGAAGCAAACCCTATAACCACATATTAGCAAAGTATTTCATTTACAAAAATAAGTTTTTTTTTACATATATTTAGTTGCAATGACTTTATTGTTTAATTCCTGGCATTTGCTTAAATTTGTGCAAGATATCGTTTGGCAGCGAAATGAAAAGAAAATGGCGATAACTTTAGTTTTGCTCGCCGCTATGTATATATTAAAACAATATTTTCAGATTGGCTACTAATAAATTCGAGAAGGAAAATCTAAATGAAGAGGGCGTTTTTATGCTCACGTTTGATGCAGCTGGGTGGTTAGATGCACAAAAAATTTGTTCAATGTTTCGGAGTTTTATCAGTCAAATTAGCAAGCAAAAGATATCCTTGTTGTTAATACTGTGACCTTAAATTCTAGAGTATACCGCGAATTTCATATCCGAACTAAACCTGAAAGGGCAGAGCATTATAACCGTAGAAATATTCTAATACAAACCTACAAAAAGCTAAGAATATGCAAAATAAGAAGCAAACATTGATACAATAATGCGGAAAACTTATTAATGATCTATCACAGTCGAAGAAAATCGCGAGCCGCAATAAAATTATACAGTAACACAATTTAGCAAACAGTAACGTTCATTTCCGCTTTGTATTATTGAGGTGATTATAAAATGGTACTAATAACTAGGCAACCTATTATAGAGTCATTATTAGTAATAGAGGGTGGGACAACTTGTTTAAAAGGCTAACCAAGTACATTAAAATAAGAATATAAGGGGAGGATAGCGATTGGTCGACGCATTATGCGTAACGGTTGCTTTTGGTTTAACAACGATAGTCGAGGGGAGCCAGCCATCGAGGTCACACGTCGGATCGACCCCGAGATGCTTATTCGCCACGAAGAAGATTTGTAAGTAAAATTCTTTCTAATTATAAAACATATTCAGTTTAATAAAATATGAATCAGTTATTTGCAACACCAGTAGTATTATTTGTGAAAGATCCCATGACATCCCTTCCTTTGTTTTCAATATTCAGCATTTAATTTTACTTAGAGGAAGAATGATTGTCGTGGAATACGCCCCCTTCTCCCGGCCAGTGTAGGTTGGAGAGTGGGTTTAGAACGCCTGTGTGGCGACGATATGGACTGTAAAGCATTTTAAGAACTATTTAGGGAGACGGACGATACACAAAAACATTAACATGGAAATAAAAAAAAAACCATTGCCTCGGCGGATTTACACACACAAAAAGGCCTCGCCATGTAAACTTTGGAGGAAAAGACAAATTGTAAAAATAAAAAAATATAAAATAAGCATATTTATGAAAAAAAAAAAAAAAACCCGAGCGTGACCAGGAACAACTATTAAATCAAGAATTAATCCTTTTAAAAATTTGGAGTGGTTCATAAAATCCCTTTATGCCAAGGAGAGCCACTGCAGAAAAACAATGCTACAATATCGACACGACAATGTTCCTCCACTTTTCCCTTCTTGGATTTCACCGCGTTCTTCTTCTTTTTGTCTCCCAACATTCTTGAGTTCCAATTTCATTTTGTGACATCCTACTCATTCCAATTTGTTTGTTTGCGTCGCGGATCCTAGAATGCGTTTTTCAAAACGTGGGAGTATTATATGGAGAGTGGTGATAAATTATTATCGGTCCTGGTGATGTAGTGATAACCATGCTTGCCTTCTAAACCCAAGATCGCGGTTCAAACCTGGCCAGGGTCGATAGATTTTTTCGGGCGTAAAAATCCTAAGTATGGCTTCCTTCGGAAGGGAAGTAAAGCCGTGGGTCCCGTGTCGTACATTTACGGCACGAAAAAGAACCTCAAGTCTGAAAGAAGAGGTCTCTGAGCAAAATTTGTCGGCCGTTTCACGCTCTGAATTGAATGGGACGCTGATGATCTGAGATTTTAAAGAGCGTCCATAAATAAATCCAATCAACAACAGCATATAACATTACATGCAAGCAGTTTACACACATTTCTACCTGTTGTTTATTTATAGTTTTCCTTTCGATGAAAATCCCATTTCACAAAGATATGAAGCACAGAAAGAAATAACTTACTTTCAAAACAACAGACACCAGATCAGTGTATTCTGTTTCAGAACATTTCGTTGTGAAAGTCAACCTTAATGTTTCAGCTGAACAAAGTTCTGTAACGCTAGACTTGGTCTGCAGGTTCAGTATATGATTCAATAAATGAATGAAATATCCACCATATAATTTTTTGAAAGAAACCATATAGTTGATTCAGAAATGTTTACAAAAAAACGATTTTATGAAAGATACAGTGTGAAACTGAATCATTATATTTCAGGTATTTATTCGATTTCGCCAAAAGCTTTGCGATCAATATGAGTAGTGCACTTTTTAAACTTCTTCGAGGAGGAGGCTCTGCAAGGTGATTTGTGAATCTGTGCCTTACAGACCTCGGCCATTCGAATCGGTCACTAACCCACTTTTGGGAACAGACATTTTCCACGTTGGCAAAACCAGGAATAGAATCTACTTCGTAAAAGAAGGTAGGCCCATATTTCTCACTGAGTTATAAAAACGGTGAATACATTGAGTAAACATATTTAACTGTTGTAATTTGTATTAAAACGTTACAGTTCCTTTGTGTTAATAAACACAATCGATAAATTGTAATTTCCAGTTTAATTAAATGCTAAGTTTTCGAGGTACAGCCCTTGAGAAACACTGGTATATACTAATCGTATACATTATAGATACTAAGTTTTAAACAAAAATTGCGGCCGCTAGATGGTTAACAGACACACAAGTAATTTACCGTATTGCATTCCTCCCTGACTCTTTCGTAGACACATGTCCCATAGTGTGACGTTCAGCTTGATCAGTTACCATAAGCTGTGCCCTCTGGCTCATTTCATGCTGCATTCCTGTCTTCTCAAAGAGCACGGGTTTCACCCTTTCGTCAGATAATGGAAACACCTGTACAGTAGTTTCATCTAACATTAATTCTACTTCATGTTCGCCAACCACCTCTTTCATTTTCTTGAATACATTCAAATAAATTGGTTTTATGTCATTTTTTTTTCAGGGTACCAACCTTTGTGTGTACTTCTTGATGTAAAATCTTGTTACCTTGTGTGTCATAAGAAGATTTGCAAAGAACTGACTTGATACAGCTGATTTTCAGATCCTTAGGTTGCATATATAATAATAATAATAATAATAATAATAATAATAATAATAATAATAATAATAACAACTTTTAAAAGGATAAAACACTAAGATAAAGTCACACTTGAAATCGCTACATTTCGAACTCGAGTTATTCTATGGCAAAAAGACAAGTCAAAGTGTGTTAGAAAACACAGAAAAAGCAAGAAATAAAATTAAAAGAATAATAGATAAATAGTAAAGAAGTCAAAAGCAAATTTAACTTAATAAGCCAAGTTAAAAGCAACACCAGAGGTGCAAACAATATAAAAGAAAAATTAAAATAAAGTAACACTATTAGCAATGTAACAAATTAACAGTAATAATAAAACATTAATAATCTTTAAAAGGACAAAACACTTGTTTTCTTGCCATAGAAGGACTCCACGAGTTCGAAATATAGCGATTTCAAGTGTGACTTTTTCTTAGTGTTTTATCCTTTTCTACATTTATAATTACTGTTAATTTGTTACATTGTTAATAGTGTTACTTTATTTTTATTTTATATTATATATATATATATATATATATATATATATTGTGTGTATTTACGGGTATAGCTTACCTCTAAAACGAAAAATTAGAATAAAAGTTTTTCATTAATCTCGATATTTTAATGCAATATTACTATTGTGTCAGGATACACAAACATAAAATACTGAAATGAAAGTGCATTTGTTTGTTATTTTGTAGGCTTGTTTATTTACGGACGCTCTTTAACATCTCAGGTCATCAGCGTACCATTCAATTCAGAGCGTGAAACGGCCGATAAATTTTGCTCAGAGGCCTCTTCTCTCAGGTTTGAGGTTCTTTTTCGTGCCGTAAATGTACGACACGGGACCCACGGCTTTACTTCCCTTCGGAAGCAAGACATACTTAGGATTTTTACGCCCGAAAAAAAAAAAAAAAAACTCTCGGTGCTGGCTAGATTTGAACCCGCGATCTTGGGTTTAGGAGGCAATTATGGTTATCACTACACCAGCAGACTCACGTTTCATGGGTTAGCTACTCACAGAGACACGTAGGAAATCCCACGCATTCTATGAACGTACATAAGACCTCTACTTTCTACAGGACCAGTTCGTTACGCGATTAGTTTCAAAACAACCAACAAACAGTTTGTAAGGGCACACAGATATAAATGAGTACTGAAGTGACCTTACTCTGAGTTTCGTGTTTTGCTTCTCTCTCTCCCCTCCAATAAGTACCATGAGCAAGGCCTTGAGAGCAAATCTTTACGTCATTCAGATGGCTGGCACCTTCGCTAGCAGGTCTGAAGGGTCCCTTCATGAAACTGCCCAGGCTTCCTTCCCCAGTTAATGTAAAAAGATTTTACTAAAAATACGTAGTGATTGATTTTTAGTTTTCATTTAATAATTCAATTTCATAACACTGATTGCCTTCCTGAACCAGAGCAATAGGAGGGTTACCTTTTAAGTTGTACAAACTAGGAAAGAAACAAACAAACTGCTTTATTTCTGATCAAAATGTTCGTCTTTAAGATTTATAAACTTTTGCATGCGTTCAAATCAATTGTTGAAACATTTTTTTCCATTCTTAAGTTGGTATCTCAAAAACGTGGTTTTTAAAGGCTTTAGCATCTTTTGAGGTGATGAAAATCGCTCTCTACGCATATTTTGTTTGACATTCGTGAACAAAAAGAAGTCGTTAGGTGATAAATCAGATGTATACGAGCAATGAGACATTAATTCGATGTTTTTCTCCTTTAAATAATCAGTTGTTTGACATGCAGTGGAAAGCTGGCATTGTCATGATGAAGATCGATGCGACGTTTTCGTTGTTTTTCATGATTTCGTCGATGATTTTTGGCAAACAAATTGTTATATAACATTCATGTTAACTGTTCTTCGATCCTCTAAAGGAATGGTTGCGACATGTCCAGTACAACCGAAGAAACAAACGATCATTTTCTTGGAAGTGTTTCGTGAACAAACAATTTTTGTGGGATTCGGTTCACCTTGGAACACCCAAACAGTGGATTGCTGCTTAGTTTCCGGTTCATACGAATATATCCAGGTTTCGTCACCTGTTACGATATTGTACACGGTTTTGCAGTTCCTTGGTGGAATTTTTGAGCATTTCATTACATCAATTAACACGAGCGTTTTTTAAACTTCGGTCAAATTATACGGGAACAAATCTTTTTCACAACTAAATGTTCATGCAAAATCGAAAGTACTGCAGTCTTCGACATGCTTAAGGATGTCTATCTCACTGTAAGTCACATGCCGATCATCTTCAATCATGTTGCACACAGCATCGATGCATTTTGGAATGACAACCGATTTTGGGCAATCTTCACGAAATTCATCACCGGCGGACGCACGACCACAACGAAATTCTGCAAACAAAATGTAAACAGTATTTTTTTTATGGTACTTCATTATCAAACGTTGAACGAAAAGGTTGAGTGCATTCACTAAAAGCGCAAACAATCATCCAACGAAAACCTTGACGTGAATTTTCCATTTTTTCGCAAAATTGCTTTGTTTAAATGCTAACTGTAAACAAACTACTCGGTCAATTTCTAAGCTTCAATTATTTTCACAATAACAAATGTAAACTGTTTCGAAAATACCTCAATAGCGGTTGTTTGTAAAAACTTAAAAGGTAACCGTCGTAGGAGATTTACTAAAATGTTTTCGGCGCCTAACAAATTTAATACTTGCTTTCTGAGAAACTTTAAGACATAAGCAGCTTCTTCTCAAACAGGCAAAAAGCATCTATGTCTCATGGTTTTGAATTTTTTTTATCATTAGCAAGCAGAAACTCTTTGGTGGAAAATCTCTGAACGCTGGGGAATGCTTTACCCGGTCATTTGTTTTGGTATAATCCGAGTTGCCGCTTTGTGTATACACAACGTTTAAATCAGTAGAAAAGAGAGATAAAATGGGAATATTTAAACTAAGTTACTAGGGAAACTATGGCATTGATACTAACTCAGAATTTAGGCAAAGTCACATTGAAAATTGTTTGTTACGACACCTCAACCGAAGAGATCCAGGTTTTTATGAGCTTGATTCACCTTACCAACGATCGATTACCTTTTCTATAGCAAACTTCAGACATGAATATGCTAACTGCAATGCAAGAAAACGTTTATGCAAAACGATCTCATCGACGCTATAAATTCAATTTTAGATTGTGGCCGATCCTGCAGCATCAAGCAAGATCTACATTCTGGCTGGCGGTTTACCTTATTCTTATTGGGGTTGATTCGTTTACGGTTCTGGAAAACCAACAAGCTCTGTTCCCAGATCACCTGATCTAACGCCTTGTGACTTCTTTCTTTGGAGAGTAAATTAAGGATCAGGGAAAGCATCAATGCTGCAGTGATGACCATTAACAAATGCTACAAAATGTGCGGAACGAGCTGGGACATTTATAGAGTGAGAAGAAAACTTGGCGAGTTTGCGGTTTTTCATATACAAGTCGTGCTTGAAAGTGTAATACAGCGTTTTAAATCATTTACAGTAGTTCTGTATGAGCTATACCTAAACTCGCCGTCATCTATTTGTTCAATGAATTCTGCTGTCGATAATCTTCAAGGCCATGTATAAAACCTAATTTCTAAATCGTTAGTAGCAAATTTGCAGTTCATGATAGTCAGTTTTACGCAATACTCACACCACATCTGTTTTAGAAATCTGTATTTAAAAGACTACATGAAACAATGGGTTATTTCAAAAGGTGCGTGCGCAGGCTAGATATATTTATATCTAACCTGCGATTGAAAGCGAGAACTTTTCAGAACACAGCATTGGGTTTATTTTCATAAATATACTGTTCGGCTGAGATGCAGATAGCACAAAATATCAGGAACAGCTTCCGACATTGAATATGTAAATATTCTACACCTGGCCGTGCCCGCTTGCGTTCTCTTTCATTCACAAGCACGTCCTCCCTCCATTGCCGTCTGTCTCTACCGCTTCTTCTTCTTTTACTACAGCTAAACCATTCTTATCATTTCCTTTCTCGTTTCATTCAGCGAAGAGCGCTTTTGCGTTCCTTTTCTGAACCTCGTCTCATTCAGACTTGTGTAGTAATCCTTTCCCTTAAGTCTTGTCGCTGCCACGCACTGTTTTCAATTGAGCCTTCCAAGTAAAGAAACCAGGTTCGATTTCCTTCCGGTTTCCGTGTCTCCGTGGGAAAGAGTTCTGGGCCGGATGGAGGCCATGTGGTGGAAGAGGAATGATGCTCTAGATTTGGTTATTTGAAATGTGGAGTGCAGTTCATTATGATGTATTTAGGCAAAATTTAACGAACGAGCTGCTGAAAATGTAAGCCAGCTGACTAAACAAACTGTATTTGGAATAAAATAACTCATTATACAACGATAATCTTTATATATATTACATAATTTAACCGACGAAATGTTTCAAGAATGGCAATATCCATCCAGAATTTGTGAAGCACTTCGGCAACAACTCTTCTGGTCTTATTAGAGCTGGTATACTGTGGTCCCTGCAGTATGCAAGAAAGTTTTCTGAAATAAGATAAACAACCAGATTCTATTAACAAATTATCGTCTGATTGCAGTAACAAGTATGCTATAAAATTAATGGAACGGATGATTGTCTGTAGAATGATTTGGTTTCTTGAGAGTGTTAATCTATTATCACCGTATCAGGTAGGCTTTAGTCGGTACCTTCAACAGGTGTTTTTTTTTACTATGGCCATGAAAGACTCCCTGCACGGTCGTTGCTGCATTTGAGGATTTCGACTATGCAGGCTTAGGGTCCTGCAAAAACTACAGAACTTGGGTATACACGGCATTGTGCTTGTTTGGATTAAGAACCTTACTCTCGTTTTTGGTTGTCCGACACGGAGAGACTATTTCGAAATTTAGACGAACTGAAACTGGCCTTCCACAGTAATGAGCGCAGTGCTTTTTGATATTTTTATCAATGACCTACCAAATTTTTTGCGCCAGGTGCAAACTCGGCTCCATTTGTAAGGAGGGATAGTGCAGAGAAGAAGAAACAAGATGATCTAAATGAGACCTTAAATAGTGCATTGAGGAAATTGGGCCTCTGGTGCTGCGAAGATAGGATGGGGATTAATAGAATAAAACTGTATGTCAGCATTTTACTCTGAATAGACAACTATTACACCCAACCTCGAGTTTCAAGGAGAGATTTTGCAAGTTAATGAAGCCACCACCTATCTCGGATGTGTACTTGATTCCCGTTTGAACTGTGGGAAACATGTGAAGACAAAGGCCGAGAAGAGGCTCCCCATCCTGAAACGATCACCTGATTCTAGATGGGGATGCAATAGGGAGACTAAATACTACATACAACCAGTTATTGATGTCCTTATTACTGCATCGGATTACATCTCGAGTTGTTTCAAAATCAAGTCCATAACAGGTGCGGCGCAAACTACTCCTATACTTGCTATGCAGATTTTGACACGGAACCTGTTCATAAATCTATACAGAGAAGGGCAGTTATTTTATACCATAAACTTACTAGTATACCAAATAACTCATTTTGGAGGAATTATAATAAAAAAAGAGTTAGAATTTAAAGAATTTAAAAACTCAAGATGGTTTTATGCAATCCGCTCTGAAGGTCGCTAGACATTTAGGGTTCTATTATGAGACTTTTGCCTTGCCCTTGCGCCCATTAATGTTAACCTCGATCTTACTATGAAGGTGCTAAAGAAGGATATGATCCCGAAACAGTTAAAAGCTACAACTCTCGAAACAATTGGAAGTCGATTTCAGGAAAGTGTCTTCACGGCTGGCTCCATGGAGCTGGAGTCTTCTGTAAATTTTTAATCATTGTTTACCTAAGGGTATTGCACCACAGCCTTTGCAGCGGGATTCAACAAGTACCATTGAGGAAACCTGGTTTTAACAAAACTATCATTGCGATTTACAACTAATTCTGGAATGCAGACTATTGCTGAAGGACCTTGCCCATAAAATCTCTTTCCAATGGGCACCTGCACACTGTGGCATCGTGGGAAAGGAACAGGTTGACCTACTTGCTGACTCAGAGATCTACGAGGACAATACCATTTCATTCCCTGAAGCTTTTAAACCGGAATGTGCAGTGGGATCTGAGAACACTACTTGGGTACGTGAAGGCTGCTGTCGCTCGCTTTCGATTGTTGACTGTCTCAGGTCTCACCTCTACCTCTAAATTGTGCCCTATGACGGCCGAATATTTGCACGTGCCTTCTGCATTAAGTGGTTTTAATTATATTTTTGGAGAGCCCGTGTACTAATGGCATAAGTGCTAAATTGTATATGGCATTTGTTAAATAAACATTTTCAACCGCATGGATGATCGCGGATGCTAAAGCCAGGACTTGTGAACGGAAAGTCTGCAGTTCGATTCTCATCAAGACCTTACTTCTTCTCCAGATTTTCATAATTCTAAGAGACGTGATCGATTGAAACCAGTACCGGCTCCTTTATGCAATGATTTACAAACTATACACGAACATAAAAAAGATAGGTACAGATCACTTCGGACATTCAGCAACGAACCGCGGGTCGCACACGTCCTGATGGTCTAGTGGCCTCGTAGACCTAAGATCGTGGGTTCAAGGTTGATGCATATTTTCGGGCATAAAAATCCTAAGTATGACTTCATTCGGACGGGTCCCTTATTTTACATTTACGGCCCTAAAAGAACCTCAAACCTGAAGGTTAAGGCCTCTGAGCAACATTTATCAAGCCTTGAATTGAATGTGAAGTTGATGGTATGAGATATTAAAGAGCGCCCGTAAATAAATCAAATCAACAAATGACCGAAAAAGATTGTGATTGCTGCGTGAACCAGTTTCGCACCATGGCCTTAACTTCATCATTGTGGAAGCGTTCGCCCTTCAGAAATTTCTTGAGAGTTCCAAACAAATGAAAGTTGCAATGTTATAGGTCAGGGCTGTAGGGTGGAAATTGTCACTATTTTCCTCGGAACGGCACAGATGTCTGCAATCGCGGACCCGGCGTGCCTTCGATTCACATTTCTCATCATCATTCATAAAGTCCTTCGCTCTCAAAAGTTGATTCACAAAGCGTTGCTCCATTTTTTAGGGTTCGTAATCGCCGTATATTTGCTCACGCCCGCACAATCAAACGACGCAAGTCACCTGGACCTCCTACCGAATTATGATGATCTATATAGTTGCCTCTTTCCCCATCTCCTATATCCGCTGATTGGTGCGCGTAGCAGAGCAAGCAATAGGATCGGGCGGGTTTCAGCCGATCATGCCCGTAATATGTTTACTTTTATATTACCTTGATAGAAACTTTTATATATCCTTTTCCCTATTTCAGTTTAAACATTGAGATGGAAAGAGTGCTCAATCATTAGTAGAAAAACCATTGAACGTTTTTGCCATTGCTCAGGGGGTTATGGGGCTATGAACCAATGAAAAGAAAGATTTGGCAAAGCACTTAATGAAAGTATTGAAACGGAAAAGTCGAATTTTGTTAATTTTATGTAGTTAGAACATAATAATGGGAGTGGGGGGGGGGTTTACAAAGAAAAACCATTTTTCATGAACTTCACTTGCCCTTTGAGCAATTCACAGAAAAAGTAAAGGACATCTGTTAAACCAAGAATCGAAAAACCTATAGCTGAAGCCGTCGGCTTTATAACATGCGATCTGTATGGGCATGGGGAGATTAGGGAGGAAAGCAAAGTTAATGACTGCTTTGTATTTAGCTCGGAAAACTGTATTCTATTATTGTTGTGGAGAAATAAATCTAACATGAAGTGATTTAGCTATAGTTTAAAACTGTTTTTTTAATTATTTGTTTATGGACGCTCTTTAACAGCTCAGGTCATCAGCAACTCAGGGCGTGAAACGGCCGACAAATTTTGCTCAGAGACCTCTCTTTCAGGCTTGAGGTTCTTTTTCGTGCCGAAATGTACGACACAGGACCCACGGCTTTACTTCCCTTCCGAACGAAGCCATACTTAGGATTTTTACGCCCCGAAAAAATCCATCGGACCTGGCCGGGTTCGAACCCGCGATCTTGGGTTTTAGTTTAAAACAGCGCTGCTCCTTCAATCAACAAATTTTCAGCTCAATCGGACATCTGTGAAAAGGTTTGACATTTTGGCATTATTATATGTGCTTTTGCAACTAAAATGATGAATGGATTTTCAATTGCTGCCTTTCACGACGCTATATTTGTAAAATGGCATCAGCATCTTCAGATAGTCTGTCACATAAAAAGATTTTTGTCTCTCTTAAGCATTTTTCCTACAATGTAAGAGTTGTAAATCTTGTGGAGCATTGGTGATTCAAGAAGATTTCATTATATTGGCAAAAAGCAAAATTCCTAGTATAACTGACCACTGCGTTGATAAGTTATTCAAACTCTGTGATGAAGGAATAGTTTACACAAAAATGACTAGAACAGCAGGCAAGGAAAAAGAAAAAGATCTTTTTGATTAATTATGGACGATCTCATTCAGATACTTTCGGACAGAGGAAAAGAAATTGTTAATGTTTCAGCACCAAAAAGGACAACGAGGCTGTTGCATAGTTGCTGTAGGTTCAAAATAAAACACAAGCAAAAAAAGAGCACTGAAGCAACTGCCAGGACGAAATGAAACATTCTGCTACTCATTAGCTTACTACATTCAAAACTGAGGATTCAACATCAAGCAACCAAAAAAGTGAAAATTGCTGTCATCTGTCTAAATGAGGTATGTCCTAGAGATCGTCCATAATTTCCACAAAAAGATTTCTTTTTTATTTTCCTTACCTGCAGTTCTAGTTATAAATATCAGGAATCAGCAATGCTGCAACAACCATCTTTTGATACTGTGGCTCTATGCTTATTTAATGACAATGTTTCAGCAGCGGTTAAGGCAAATATGACTCAAGCTATTACTGGAAGCAGACAAAGGTGAACAACTGATGACGTACATTCTACACTAACATGATTTTTTTTTTCTTTACAAACATGGATTTTTCTTCTTTTGGTACAAGATTTTCTATCAGTACTTCCTTCCTTCAATTTGTTCTGGTTATAAGAGAAGATAGTTTTGAATGAAGAGTCAAACTCATTCTAGAGTACTGTAAGCTTCTCACAAAAGGTGAAACAATTTGTTGCCAAAGACTCAACTGCTACTAAATCCTCTCTTAGGAAAAAATAATATTCGCTTGTTCACATGATGTTTTGATTCTATAAAAAATATGTTTCCCTTATAGAAGCTGTTTACGTTACTAAAACCTATTATTTCTTAAATTGCTCATTTTATTTAAGGATTTTTATGGCATTAAGTTTTGCGAAATTTTATTCAGAATGTTTTTAAACATTTGCTGGGGCTAGCTGAATGTGTGAAGAAAACAGGAAATGCTCGAGATACACCGCTTTTGTATGGAATTAATCGCTGCATATACCATGTTCCGACTTCAAAACGTTTGAGAGTCACCAAGCACTTGTCCGATTGAGCTGAAATTTTGCACAGATATTTTTTAACTAGAATTTTAAACACACAATCCGGTTTAATATAATTATGTGAACTATAACAACTTATATTAGGAAAAAGGGCATCTAATGTATTTGCAAAACACATGTCAAAATGCACGAATGATGCACAAGTTTATCAAGAATATAAGCACTGCTACGGGTGACTGAGGTCGTTAAGACGCGGACTCGTGAGCGGGAGATCTGGGGTTCGAATCCCGCCAGGACCGTCCTCCCTGAGTGGGTTTTTTTCAAGGTTTTCCTCAGTCCTCATAAATGGCAAATGCCGGGGAAGTACTCTAAACTTAGGCATGGAACGTTTCCTTCCTTAAAAATAAATTCTTTCCCAATATATCATTTCATCTCATGTATCATCAGTGTCCACCGCCTGTGGTGCCTCAGTAGTAAAAACGGGCGTTAAACACCATTCAAAAAAGAATATAAGTGTATTAATTAATATTTTCAACGAGTTTGAGAGTCTTAAAAAGCGTTATGATATTTAATTTAACGCGAGATAATAAGAACTCGCACACAGAGCGTCCGTGTTTGCTATCTAAGGCCTACAGATGGAATCACGCTTCGTTTGCAAAGTCACATTCAAGCTGCTGTGTTCACGTCACGTTGGAAGGCCAAGAGACTCCATTCATTCATGGGGCCAATTGCCTCGAGCCACTCACTCTATTCAATATTGAGGTCACATATTACTCTTTGGTTTCGCTTTCCCTGCTAATCCCAACCCGGTCTTACTGGTTTGTTGCTAGACAACCACGAGTATTAAAGAGTCGTGCAAGGAGAGCTAAGTGTAATGAAAACTGTCGTACAACTCTGACTCGCAGTCCGATATCGCAACGTCAGTTTAACGAGCCAGTTAAAAATTCTAATGATCTCTTCATCTAACATGGTAATTTAGAAAACAAACACTAAAAGAAGCTAGAATTTAAGAATTTTATACTAAAATATATTTTTATGCTGATATTACAAAATATAAAGTTAATTAATGTCCAGTTTATTTACGTTAATATTACACAATATGTAAGTCCTTGATTTGTAGAAGTTAATGTGCACCGAATAATTTTTGTACAATTAATGCTGAAAATGTAGTTTTCACAATAGTGCGACAAATGTAAATCCCCATATTGGCTCATTCGAAGTAACGCATGCAGGAAGGTTGAAACACCCATATAGACCTTGTTTTCTTAACCAGTCATAAATGTTGATTGTGAGCGAATCCAAACTTCGTGACACAGTGCGCACATCGAACAGAGCCGAGCAGCACGACTCTGATGTGTTTCTTCTCAATACTGGCAACTTAAATGTCACGCTCGTGATTTGCAGAAAGGGAAATAATACTGCCGTCATACTCCAAGGAGTTATTCCGGTAATGCATTTAGCAAAGAGTGTTTAACGTACTGATCCCACTAAAATCAAAAATAATGTTGGAATTAAACTACCTTCAAAAAAATAAAATGAAATCAAATTCAATCTACAAAAAGTTATAATTAATATTATTAATAAAAATAAAATCATAAACAAAAATAAGCCCATGACGATAATATATGTATATGTGTTAACACTATAACGGCCCTACCATCAATTAACAAACGATTCACGAGTTCTTTAACCAGCAAAATTAAAATATTGGTGTTGGGGGGTTAACCCAACGCGAAATTTGAAAAATCGCTTCAGCGGCCGCAATTTTTGTTTTTTCTCAACAGAACTCGTATATACCATTGAAATAAAAAAATAAAAGTTTCTGAACATTAAATAAATCAGACAATTACAGGTGGGGGTTTACCAGAAATCCAAAATTTAAAAATCGCTCCAGCGGCCCCAATATTTGTTTTTTTTTTACGAGAAAAGTAGATAATTGCCATTTAAATAAAATAAAAAAAAATATTATGTGAAATGTGTCTTCCGGGCGGTAATGCAGTGTTCAATCATCTTCATCTTCCGAGAAAGATGGCACACTTGCTTTTCTAATTTTTTTAGTTCGGAGGAAATCACCAGGAGCCCTGGGCACCAGGTATGTAGAAAACACACATGTATCATCACAACCCAAATTGAAGCACCGTCCTGCACAAAAAAGTCCGCCATGCAGCGAATTCCTCAGCAACTTTAAAAATGAACATAACATCCAAATTATGGCTTTATAATTAATGAAAGTTATGGTATTAGGGGAACAAAAGTAGAATTCTTGCAATTTATAAGTATCACAAAAATTATTATTATTATTATTATTATTAAATGACAAAAATTAATGGTATACTATTAATTAAACGAAATATATAACTGAAAGACATAGCTATACTGTGTGGGTTTTTTTAACATTTTTAAATGTAACCATTTTTATGAACTGATCCCTTGATATCATCTTTACATTCGCTAAAATAGACAGAAATAACAGAAAGTTGCGAGTTACATTATGTATTTAAGATGTTTATATGTTTCAATAAAACAAAAACATGTTACCTTTAAAAAGAATTACAATGTACTAAGCAATTATATACGATTAACAATATACAATCGAAAGTTTCATCGATTTTCATTCGCTTTGAAAATGTATTTGTTGTAAAAACATATAATGCATACGTTTTCTGAAGGTTATTATAGAGAGCTCTTACATACAAATATAATTCTCACACAGATATTAGATTTGTTATCTTCACGACGATGCTTTTGTTAAATATAAAAAATATGCAGCGTTATAAATACAGTTTATACGTTGAATTAATTTGTCCTTTTATTTTAAAATTTTAGAGACAAAATTTTGTTTTTCACTCCTAATGACTCGATTTTCCTAATTTTCAGAAACTATTTTTCTTATTTTATTTAACTGGCATATACGGAATTTTGTTGTGAAAAAACAAATTTTGTACCGCTAGAACGATTTTTAAATTTGGGTTTCAGGTAACCCCCCACTCCTAATGACCCGATTTCCCTGATTTTCACAGGCTATTTTTATTGTTTTATTTAAATGGCATCGAGTTTCGTTGCGATAAAGCAAATACTGGAGCCGCTATAGCGATTTTTAAATGTTGGGTTTCATGTAAACTCCATTCCTAATAATCTGATTTCACTGATTTTCAGAAACTAATTTTCTTAATTTATTTCAATGGAATTTGCAGAGTTTTCTTTAAAAAAATTTAAATTGCAAACTCAGGAGCGATTTTTAAATTTCACTTTAATCCCACTTAAACCCCATTCTTAATGACCCGAGCACCCTGATTTTCAGAAACAATTTTTATTAATTAATTTTAATGAAGTATACTGCGTTTCGTGGAGAAAAAATAGAAATTAGATTTGCTAGAACATTTATATTTTTTTTAAAAAAAAGTTTCGCTTTAGGCTAATCCCAACCACCAATGGTCCAGTTTTACTGGCTAACGAACTCGACGAATCGTATGTTAATTGGTGGTTACATGCCGAGTTTCGTTGAGAGAGAGGCAAAAAAGGTGACCGCTAGAGCGTTAACGGACACACACATTGTATTGTTATTTTCGGTTCCTAGAAGGAATGAGGATTTGAAGAAATTTGTCAAAAATCATTTCATGGGTACAATTCCTTCGAAATCCGCTAAAAGAACCATAATCAAGACTTAATACACAGAGCTAAACCATTATAGATCCAGAATATCTTAAACACACTACTTCACCTCTGTGATTACCGTCCTAGACAAGCGATAACAGCTAACAAAAGGCATATAGCAGACGTTACTGTGAGTATCGCACCTATTTTCATACCAGCTGTTAAATTAGGGTAAATGCTTGGAAATGAAAAAAAAAAAAGACACTAATAACGGCAAAGTGTACATAGGCACGATTGAAGGAACATGAGCGACACCTTCGCCTTAATCAGTCTAAACTGATGAACATGTCAAAACATACCGCCGACTGCTAAAACACAACCTAGCCAGGAGGGAGGTAATGGAATTACAACAGAGACGGGTAGCACATGGATACGGACAACTACTCCCCTTTCTCCTACCCCTAATGTTGATGGATGTTCTAAAACCAGAGATAGATCAATACTGTCAGTATCAGTTGTTCATCGTACACTCATGATGCCAACCGCAGAAGTTATGGTAAGACATTAAACCAT
This sequence comes from Metallyticus violacea, assembly GCA_030762175.1. Classification (NCBI taxonomy): domain Eukaryota; kingdom Metazoa; phylum Arthropoda; class Insecta; order Mantodea; family Metallyticidae; genus Metallyticus; species Metallyticus violacea. The sequence continues at coordinate 139,218,371 of CM060835.1, read as the reverse complement.
GGACCACGGCATAACAGCCCGGAAGATTTTAAAACTGTTTTAAATGTTGTTCACCTGTTTCACCTGATTTTTATTTATTTATTTTTTTTTTTTTTACTTGTTTTCGTTACTTTCAAAGTGAAGTATTGGCGTTTTATTGTCAGTAATAATAATTCAACAGCATTGTAGTGTCAGAATATTTATGCAATAAAAAACTTATTTTGTATGTTCTTAAAATTCTGAAAATATGTGCTAAAACCGGAAAATATTTTCAAAAAAATTAAAACAGAACATAAGTAAACACTAACTTCCTAGAAAAAATAATATGGAACTCACCAATTGCAGATAAACATCTGATTTAAACTTCTCATTGGAGTTGCAGTGCATATAATGATTGCACATCACAAAGCCTGGCCTATTATCACAGAGTAATGCCTTACATTGAGAAAAGGAACGTTCTACATCACACCTTGGAGACACATGTTCAAGTTCACGTCTTGCATAGTTTGAGCGACTCTATACAGAGTTTGGTGCTTCCTGTTTTTCTCAAACATAGCTTGAATTTTTTTTTCTTACAGCTTACATTTTCCAACCTGATATAGCGTTAAATTATTTTTCAACAAACTGTACTTCTTTAACCGTATTACTTAATAAGTCAACAGAAGTTTCTAGTTTGTTTATTGAGTAAATCAAGAAACCAAAATTGGCAGATAGAAGGCAAAGCTCATATTAACTTCTGGACGCAGAAGTCATTTTCCTTGTCCTGATGTACACGCTTCAAAATATCTGCGTACATATCACGGCGTCCCAACGCATTTGAAAGGATTGCGCGTTTACTCTCCACATTAGGATATTGTTTCACGCAATCTACGCATGTTACAGAAAACTTACACTAAGACCTTGGGCAAAATTTTCTTCATATAATGCCACCGAGTCCGTAAGCAGAGGCAATACACTGTACTATTTCGCTACAAAATTTCCAAAAATTCATTAAATGTTACATTATTTGCAACTGGCATTTCTTTTGAAACAGCTCCTGCGGCCCACCCCGAATGAAATATGATGATTACACATATACTGTAAGCCTAACCAACATATTTTGTACATTTTAACTGGTAGTGTAGATACTATGTATATCATGAAGAATAACCTTAATATGTTAATTGTATATGTCGTCAAAAGAGCAAGTTCTCTGGTGTAACTGTCTACGGTAGCCCAGCCAGAAACGAGGCAGAGCCAAGGAGGCCATAAACAAAGGAAAGGGACAAGTGGCATGCCATTTCATAAAAGACTTTCCATTGGCGAGGTTAATAAAGTTCAGGTTTTCGAATACGTTAAGGGGAATGAACTCGCCAGCCGTTTATACAGTTAACTTTAAACTAACCAGTGTAAATAAAAAATTCAAACTTTCAAATAGTTTCGGATGGCATGCGTTGGTAGGTGAATTTGAACCAGCCAATAGTAGTTGTATATTTTGAATTTTTAAAGCAAGACGTGAGATTTCGCGTGCTTGCATGACCCCCATTAGCTTGATGACACCAACTTTGGAATTTATAAGTAGGCGTTTGACCCCCTGATCTTCAGTTCAGTTCAGATGCTCAGTCGGTAGAGCATGAGACTTGCTCTGTTAGGTGAAGTTATGGAGCAGAATAAGTTCTACAACTGATGCGGGCATTACAATAAGTTCTACTTCGGACGCAGTTCTCAGTTCATCTCCTTGGAGTCGGGCAGCAAGGTGCGCAGAACACCAGAGGACGCGAAAGATCTTACCATACATATTCAGATCTACTCATCGCGTGATTATTAACACAGTTGATATCCTCTCCCAGTCCTGTAGAGCACGAGCCACAAAACCCTGAGATATTGTTGCCATGAAGCGTGGGCAACAACACCAAAGTGATCAATAGTCAATTAACGTTACGCGCCATAAAATACGCCTTCGTGTCACCATCGACATATAACCGCCTCAAAATTGGCGCCTAGCGTGGGGCTGCTACACCAAATCGCTTCACTTTACAGGCTAGCAAGATTTTTTATTTGGAAATGATTGTCATTTTTCAATTCTCCTAACTATAAAATTCCCACTCTCCTATCCCTGGTATCGATAGTTTCGTCAATGGAGACCCAGGTTTTTTGATTTTCATATATTATGAATCCAATGTGAATTAATGTTTCTTTACAGCACTTTGGCGTCAATTCATCCAGAGGACTTATTTAGTGTGAAACTTTCGGAGTTCACCTTAAAAAGGAGAATGTTAGCTGAAATAAATGATTTACACAAATGTGAATATGGGATGGTGTTGATTCTCCTATAAGAAACACCTGACCAGCTGCTACGACAAATGTTGTACTACTAGGGAACGTAGTTACTTATTTTGCAAAACAGTGTTTAGCTCTAGTACGTGCACTCGACTTCCTTTTGACATTTTCAATTCAGACTGCCAATTTGATCTGATTCTAACAATACAAACAAGGAGAACTTCTTAACCAACATGTCCATGTATAACGTAATTCTGTATTTCCCCGGCTTGTACGTGCAACTGAATCATCAGATATCATGTAGAATGGATAATGAATTCTGATGAGATAAATCTTTATGTTATAAAGGGAATGAGGAAAGTACTAAAATATACACTTATCGAAATATTTATTTATACAATGTCTGAAAAGTATTTAACAGAAAAACGTTGAAAATATATATTCACATATCTTTTCAAAAATATTCATTTTTATATGAAATAATACTTTGAGTACCGACTTGTCGGACCTCGATCGGGATATTAAACTTTGTTTTACAGATGACATATTAGGGGAAAAAAGAAGCATTTATTTACATACGAATCTGGACCCTATGTTTCTCTCTCAAAGTGCAACACATATTTTAAAGAGAACAGCCGCTAATCACGTGTTTATACGATTCGACGGTACTATTATAACTGGAGGTAAAACAGTTTCCTGTTATAGAATGTCCGAATAGTAACTGCATTTATGAAGCAATTTTCGCACTACATCTTCAAAGAAATGAGCGGTACCTTCATCGGCAGTAGTCATACCAAAATATACACACTGCCTCTTACAACAGATTTCTCGAAATACGCAATTTATTAAACTAAATCTATAACGGATTTTAGAGTTCATTCTAAAATTGCCTCACATCTTCGTTAATTTCTAAATGCATGACACGTATTTGTATTTATCATTGTTGCTTTAAAAGTGGAATTTACTGCAAAACTACAATATCTTGGCCTATTCATCCATGTAAAACTAAACATATGTCATTCTTTATAAGCTCTTTTTGAGTAAACTAAACAAAATAAATACGCTTCAGTTTGTACTACCTGTTTTCTCAAACAATGAATTCATTAATAAACAAATAAAGTAGATATTTATTAGGAACACCGGAAACTCTAAAAGCATTGTTTCCTTCTACATGTTGTTAGGTAGGCAGAGAATTCCACTGAAAACCAGCCCGTTCTCCTGTGGGAATATGGCGCGTCTCGGTCCGACCTAGATGCAGAAGGAAACACCTGGCAAGCATTAAAACGGTACGACTGTGAATGAAATACTTCCCGGATATCAGGACAGCAAGGAAACAATTACATTTCCCCTTTAAGACCCCAACTAAAAGTTTAGCTTTACTATGGGGTTCTTTGGGAAGGAAATTAATAGGTCATGGGCATACAGTAAACAAAGCAGTAGCTCTAACCTGTCACGCTAAGCACTCACCTAAACTTCATTTGAGTCCAGTACAGCTTATTAAAACAATGCATTCTCAAGTAACACAATAAACATGACTCAACACACCAATAGTAATGCGAATTATACAAATAATTTCCGTTCTGTTTCGTACTTTTAAAAACACAATTCAATTATCTAATTCATTCAAAACAAATAAGTAAAACCCCAGAATTCTTGTCCATGGGTTATTTTGTTTCTTTGGAATTGAAGGTTTGGGCAAATTTTTCAACAAGAGGAACTAATAAAGTATTAAAGATGTAATTCCTACAGGGAGAGTGTGCCAGGTTTTGCGTTTTTGCAAAAATTTCAATTAAGTGAAAAGTGAAATTCTAATTAACCATTATCTAAACATTATGTGTATGTCAAAAGTCATACAAAAATACATGTAGCGTTCTATTCATGAAACTAAGTTCTAGAATACACCGTGTTCGGAAAGTCACTGCGCACCTAGACTACGGATGTAATTAAGTTGGAAGTTCGAAAAGTTGGGCTTTTTCTACATGAAATCTTAACATAAGTTCGCATAATTGATTTTTCATAGGTTCGTGGTTGTTTTTTAAATTCGTTCTATTGTTGCATATCATTAAACTGGTTAATTGAATTATCAGTTAAAAAAGCTATTGAAAGCGATATATGTTGTGTTTGGGTATTCAATTGAGGAACGTGTTTGTCTTGTTGAACATGTCTTTCGACAAGGCGTTAAATAAACAGATTTAGTGCAGGAGGCAATTCCCCGAAAGAGCTGCACTTCATCGTAAGTAAGTTCGTCGACTTATTGAGAAATTTCGAGAGACGGGCTCCGTGTTAGATGTCGACCGAACTGGGAGACCCACTAAACTAAACGTTGCACATTTCTGACTCTATGCGATGCAAAATCATTGCACAAGAAAAAGATATCGGGCTTGCAACCGCGCATAAAGCGCCTAGGTAAACATTGAAATTGTTCCCGTATAAATGACAGCAGTGCAAGCATTGAAAGATGCGGATCATGAAAAGCGAATGGTTTACAGCTTTTATTGAAAGGAATATCATTGATATTCTTGATGTCATCTTTTATACAGACGCGACATGTTAACACATCTGCAGAAAGTGTTTTCCAAATATCCGCCCGTCGATGACATTTCCAACATATGTTGTAACTGCACAGTGACTGTAGCATAAATTTAAATTTTGCACCTAACTTAAAGAACTATGAAGTTTGATCAAACTAACTTACACGTCACTTCTTTACACTCTGCACAACATTTATCAGGGTCGTTCGATAATTAGCATACTAAAATCTGTGTATGTGGTCATTGTTTGGCACTTATTTTAAACTAAAGTGATTCGACTGAGAATGAAAACTGATACATGTGGCGTGATTCAATTCTTTTTCTGAAACAAAAGAAATTCTTGATAGGATGACGCAGCCTTTTCTGTGAAACCTTTCGACTTTGGAAAGATTAATTCACCGTGCACCATGTCCTGGAGCTCCAAAATCAGCGACGAGACTATAAATAATCGATAAAGTCTGTGATATTGTTTGGCTGACAGACAAGTGAAAGTACGTATTAGCATAGGCAACGAACATATCAACTGACCAGGCTCGTTTTATTTTGCATAACGAATTAAACATAAAAAAAAAAAAAAACTTTGTCCAAGACGGTTTCCGTGTCTGCTCACTTCGGGGCAAAATGAAATTGCATGCTAACATCAGCCTAGTGTTTGAAAATATTTAAGAAAAGTCCAAACGATTATTTTACGATATTATGTGACTATGAACGAAACAGGATTTTATTACTATACAAAAAAAAAAGAAAGAAAAGAAAGAAAGAAAGAAAGAAAAAAGAAGAAAGAAAGAAAGAAAGAAAAAAGAAGGGAAAAAAAAAAAAAAGAAACAGTGGACCGTACGAGGCAAATGCGAAATCCGCATAGTTTTTGGGACGCTTAAGGAATTCTCTTGATTGAGAATCTATTACTACTGAAGACAGCGATAGTGGAAAGAGGCGTTGTTTCACCATGATAATGCGCAGTCGCGTTGCTCAGGACAAACTGACCGAAACTTACACTTGCATCCTATTCACCTGATCTCGCTCTTCCCGAAACTTGAACATTTCTTGGCTGGACATAAATTTAAGTCCAATGACGAGGTCATATAAGAATATTTTGAGGACTTCGAAGAAACCCCTTCCACGATAAAACCTGGCTAGAAACAATTAATATTTCTATTTTAACACGATAAATGAAATACAGTTTTTGCAAAACGGATGTTTTACATTAACTGTAATACTTTCTTTGAATTGATGACAAATTGGGTTTCCCTCTCTAAGGGCCTGTCAGCAAATTTTCTTTTTCACTTTTCTGCCTTGAGATGCTAAACACTTTCCTATTCAGTTTGTTCATGCTGCTTTCAAGTCGTGAGTAACAAACAATTTGATTATCGGAATGAAGGTTATTCTGAAATTTCATATCATCATTAATAACAGTGTGTCACCGTGGGCTTAAATATAACAGCATGCTAAATGAGCTATATATGGAAATTTAAATACAGAGCTTTTACTAAATATATTTCTGTCTTTTGTGTTTCCATACTATCTACCAGATCTCTAAACCAGTTATTTTTTCTTTTCACTTACACTTTTATTGTATCTATTTTCAAAACTATCATTTACAGTAGCTTTTAATGTTGTTGTTACAGAGCGGTTAACACTGCAGTGTTTCCGCTTTATTTTCTTTTTCTTATAGTTTGTACCCATATTTGGTTATCATCTGTAGTCTTAATGAGCGTTTGCCAAATGCTTTCTTTCCTTGCTGACTTCCCCTTTTATCTGTATATAAATATCGATTTTTTTTTAGTTCTAATTTGTAAACCTAATGTGCGTTTGTGCTGAATAAATAAACAGTAATAATATCTACAGCATTTCCGCACTTTCTAAATAGGCCACATTTTATTAAGAATAATGCACTTCCACGAAGTCGATTTGCATTAGAGACATCAGTAGCTTGATGCGGAGGAACTTCCCAACTTTTAGAGCGCCCTAGCTTGCACTATTTCCCACCAGTTTAATGATTTATCTATAACTAAAATCTAACCTATTATTTTCCTACTTAAATTAGAAAAATCCGTTAAATCACATGAATATCATATGCTACAGTACAATAAAAGTGCCTCTAGGTTATTGACTACTTCCTTTTACGTGTCTGTCTACCTTCATTTCGTTTTCTATGGTCGGAGGCTACTAAAAGACTACATAACAATGCTTGGTTCAGTTAAGGCCAGGAATAAGAATTTTCATATGGCGCTCTTCAGATTAGGTTTTGTACCTGTCTTTTTTCTTATCACTACTGTAGTTATGCAATTTAGAAAACATATCCTGCCAGCAATACTGTTCTCAAAACTAGATTTAACATAGTCATCTTGTAAATCGATACATTTAGTCCAACGACTTGCAAACGTTTTAATACCCTAAGCAAAATAAAACAAGCCCAACTGTGAAAAATATCAGCTTTAACTTCATCGTTTTATGTCCACCCAGCCGTTTCTTCAGTTTGGGAATAAAAGGTAACCACTGGGGGCCAAAATGGTGGATATGGAAGCGAAGCAGCAACCATCCCAGATGTGTGAGAAGGCGCATTATCGCAAGGGGTGAACCTTTAGCCTGAATAGCATATTTTAGTTGGTCCAGTAGTGAAGCGTAATACACCCCGGTGATGGTTCTGCCCTTCTGGAGAAAGTCTACGAACACCACACCATGAGAATCCCAGAAAATCGTGGTCATGACTTTTCCTGCAATGGACCCGTTTTTGCCTTCTTGGGTTCACTTTCACCTGTTGCCATCCATTGTTGGGACTGCTCCTTCGTCATTGGTGTATAGTTCCGAATCCGTGTTTTATCTTCTGTTATGAAACGCCGCAGAAAGTCACTGGAATTGCATTTAAACAAGTCTGAACACTCTTGCGAAATGTTCATTCGAATGCGTTTTTGGTCCATTGTTAACAAACGCGGCACCAATTGAGTGGAAACTTTCTCATGCCCAAAACTTCGTGTCTTTGCAATGTCAGCCAACTCGCATACCTTCGATTGGCGATCATTTAGTCCAGCATTGGGCGCCCTGAGTGCTCATCATCTTGAATGGATATACGACCACGCTTAAATTCAGCAGCTCACTTTTTCGAAAAGGAAGGTAATCCTTTAATGCAGATTTTTAACTCTTTTGTATTTATTTTGCGGTTAAACCCTTCAAAACGAAGTACTTTATTACAGCTCATATTTCAGTTTTTCCATTTTGTAGAAAATGTCAACACTAGTTTGTTTAATTGATCGTCACAAACAAGTGATGGATTATACTTAACAACTATCATAGTAAGTTGGCCAGCTTCACGATCTCTGGCCGAGAACTTTTAGAACACTCCTCGTATGTTTGTAACATCAATAAATATTTTCTTCATCATTTGTTCCTCTTGATATAACAGTCCCACTCCACACCTGAGTCGGGAACGAAACTTCTCCATTTAGCCAGAGCTGCTTCTCTTGAAACAGTCAATTCTTCCAGAAATATGCACTCGCGATGCTTTGTAGATCTGGACTTCAGTTTTATATTCTTTGATATGACCCAGCGTAACAGAGTTGTAGCTTTTCATAAATGGTTCTATGCAATTAGACTGGGTTCCTTTACAACCTTTATAACCGCCACTGGTGGCCGAGGTCGTTAAGGCACAGACTCGTGAGCGGGAGGTCTGGGATTCGAATCCCACCAGGACCGTCCTCCCTGACTGAGGTTTTTTCCAGGTTTTCCTTAGTCCTCATAAATGGCAAATGCCGGGGAGGTTCCTTAATGATTCCTTCCTTCCTTAAAAATAAAAATAAATCCTTTCTCAATATATCATTTCATCTCGTATATCACCAGTGTCCATCGCCTGTGGTGCCACTGTAGCAAAAACGGGTGTTAAATACAATTCTTCCATTCATTACAAACTTTAAAATAAGGTAAAATGCGTTTGTGAAAAAATGAGATATAACCGAGAGTATTACTTTTATGACATACTTTTTAAGGAAAATAAACTTTATTTATGAAAAATAAAAACACTTGCTTGTTTGTAGAGCTATACAATATGCCAACAAGAACCAAACGTTCAAATATAATAAAAAAAGTAACAAACCGATATTGTGGATCACTGTGTACATTTTTGTTAGGCGTGTGACTTTTTCTTAGTGTTTTATCCTTCTCTGCTGTTATAATTACTGTTAATTTGTTACATTGTAATAGTGTTACTTTATTTTTATTTTTCTTATATATAACATGCGTTCCATTCATAGCCGGGCCATAGATCGAGTACATGTGTAGTACGCTTACACTGCAGTGACCTCGGTATTATTTCAGTAGCGCACTAGCGGTGAATGACCTGTCTAAGGTTTCGTTTATCAGCTGTGTTATGCTGTGTCAGTTGCTGCCTTCTGTTCGAGCTGTAAAGACTAGTTTGTTCATTGTGCATCTCTAAAGTGAAAGTTTACTCAAGACACATGTGTTGTGTTAGGTTATTCTTATTAGTTCACTGAAATGTCTACCAAATAATTCACGATTGAACAAAGAATTTTAGTGTACGATACATATATAAAAACTTAATCATGTAGACAGGTGTGTTGAAAATTTCAGGAGAAATTTCCTGGTATTGCAGTTCCAGATAGAGAAATTGTTAGATGTCTTGTTAATAATTTAGGATAACGGGATCACTAAACCTAAGAAGCGAAAAAGAAGTGTCCTAACAGAGAAATGCGTGTATATGGAAAATTTATCCAAAGATGCCAGTAATGTCTGAATGCAAGATCGACATCACTTATAACAAGGTTAGTAGTCATTATAGTGCATGTTACTTTCACTCTTACGTAGGAAGCGCTGGACTTTTAGAACGGAAAAGCTCTCAGTGTAATAGATAGTGCGCTATTTGCGGCCCGATAATATAAGAAACGTTCTGTATATTTCATTGTAGTTGTTTAAAGTTCCTTGCCGACTGCTGAATGGAAATAATAAATTAATGAAATTAACGATGAAATGAATTGGTGCCTAGATTGTCATGAATTCACCTTTTCCTAGGGAAAACTTGTGCCCTCCTCTTTAGCAACGCCCTGTAAACTAAGCCAGACAATTTACTATAGAAAGGCGCTTCTCCGATAGAACGCGAATGGAGTCAATTTCAAATTTCACATGATCAATAACCACGGGATATTACTGCCAATACCAATGCAGCCTAAGCGATCAAACATGAAAACTAAAACACTGATTCAAATTCTATATGAGCATCTATTCTTAATAATTTACTTTACTGCACACATGACTGTGCAGTACTTTTATTGATTATGTGGCTCATTTCCAACAAAACTCTACAGCAAAATAACGCACGCTTTGTAGCCGCAAGCTCGAAACTGATAGCAAGGTTGAGTTGTCGGTCCGAAATGCATTTCTCAGCTCTCCATTAGCTATAAAATGCAGCGCAGCAATTCAGTGAAAGCTCTTGACAAGAAAACAATTCTTTCAAAATGCTTCATTTATTATTTAGCGACAGTTAAATCTTTAATGTTCTAAAATAAACTCTTTGGGAATAAAAAAAAGTTTGTAAACAACTGGAAACCCCTCATAGTTTTACAACGTTTTATTACAGTGAATTTACTAATATTTATTTGTGACACAGTAAATGTCATTTTATTTTGTAAGCAAACCTAGGAACTAAATAAAAGCTCTATTTAACACGGCCATATTAATTTATTCCAATATTTTGATACATTGCTTGTTTTAAGCGTAGTACCAAAGCCGCAGCTGTGGTAAGCGTATTTTGGCCAACTAAAAGTTAGTTTACTACTATTTATTATCATTATTGTTACAGTTTCTTTATATATTGAAACAAAGTTCTGTTTAAATTTTATTTTCTCGCACTGAGAGAAGTAAAGCACTTGGGCGTGCGCAATGATAGGGTTAGCTGCTCTTTATTTCAGCAACATTTACATTTGCAAATAAATCTTATAAATCAGTTTAATTGTTATTCTGTAATATTACTAACTGCATAATGTTCAGATTTAGAAGCCCCTAAAATAAAGATATGTCATTTGTGTCCTCTTAAAGAGCTCTATACTCGTCACGCTGCGTCGGTCCTGGTTGTCTAGTAGCAACCATAAACCCAAGATCATGATTTCAAACCCGGAGGGTCGATGGCTTTTTTTCCGTTGTAAAAATCCTAACTACGGTTTCCTGAGGAAGGTAAGTAAAGCCGTGGGCCCCGTGTCGTACATTTACGGCATGTAAAAGAACCCCAAGCCTGAAAGTAGGGGCCTTTGAGCAAAATTTACCGGCCATTTCATGCCCTGAATTAAATGGGACGCTGATGACCTGAGATGTTAAAGAGCGTCCATATATAAAACAAACCAACGTTGCTTATTAAAAAAAAAAGTAACCGATTTGATATAAAATGTTATAGAAAATGCAGTTTTCGTTGAAGGTTCATGTGCTAAAAGACATACTTTTAGCTGTCTTAAAAAATACTTTGCAGTGTCTGATTTATTAAAATATTCTATGCTCACATGCAGCGTTTCCAACCCCTTTCTGTGAAAATCCGTATGTCGGGTATAAAAATCGGTCGCGAAATTATTTTAACTATGGTTTAAAAGAGTCGAGGTGCGGACGGAAAATGAGTTATATAAAATGTTGTTAACATTATATCATATACTGTTGGGTTCCAAGAACAAGAGTAACGTACAAGTAAATTAACTATGATATTTACAAGCAGCATTGATGGTATCTGTTAATTCAGTTGTATTCCATCTCTTTACGGTTTGTTCTTGATAAAAAAAATTAAGCGCGCAGTTTCAACAAAAAAAATATATATATATATATATATATATATATAAAAAGCTATGAAAGCAAGAACATATCCAACAAACAAAGTTCACAACTGAAACAGTGAAGACGCGCCCGTACCCGCAATAATCAATTTTATGTTGCTCCAAATTGAACGCTACAATGCAGTCTAGCTCCGCATTAATTCAACCATAGGCAGACAAAGACAATGCACCCGATTTGTGATTTCTTATTTATTTAAATATGCAATCTTATGTCATTTGTTGTCACGGCTAACTAATATGTAACAGATTATGTTATTTATGTCTGGTAGTCCGCTAAAACACTTAAATGAAATGGCAAAAGATCATTATCGCTTTATCACTTAAAATATTACTGTAAAAAATCCGTATATCAGTAGATGGCGACAAAAATCCATAAATCTGTGGATAAATCCGCAGAGTTGGCAAAGCTACTCACATTAAATCATTTACGCACCAAAATGGAAAGTTCTAACGGAATGCTACTTGTTTCTTTACTTTACAGGACAAAGGAAGAATATCACGTCATGTAGATATATGCCACAAACCGCAGGCTTTGTGCTGCACTGAAGTTGCCTGCACATATATTATGGTTTTGTTACAGATTTGTAACGGATTCATTATTTGTTACATTTGTGGAAGAATGAGTAGTGAGGAAAGCAATACAGTCGGCGATAAATACAGAACTGAATGCAATTACAGCTGGAATTGCTGCTTCGCATCGCTAGCAATGAATGAATGAATGAAATTTACCTTGCAACTTCCAGACTTGTCCGGTAACCAGACCGACAACATGAGCCTACCCGCACGGAAGGTGACAGAATTCTTTCTACTCCTCGTATTTATTTCACCTAACAGCCTAAAAATAAGAATTATGGCAAACCGATAATGATGTAAAGAAAATGTTTGTCCACGAAATAAAAGTAGAGGGGAAAAAATGGGAAAGAAGAAGAAGAAGAAGAAGAAGAAGAAGAAGAAGAAGAAGAAGAAGAACGACAAAACATAAGGTGACATGATGTTCAGTTAACCTCGTGAGAGTCAATTTCTTATCTTGCTCTATGCCAAGATCAGCATTAACGATCTAAATAGCTGCATTTTTTTTCTTCAATTCCCCACCCCGAACATAGAATACACAGTGTTGCTAAAGTCCGGTAACACATTTCTTAATTTACTAAACAAAAACTACAGATGATACAGTTTTCGTATATATGTCACATTAAAGAGGAACTCAAATGATTTTGTTTGGATTTTACCGCCAATACTCGTAGTTTCCACATTCGCCGCAGTTGGCGTTTTGTAAAGATGGCGACTTCTGGCGAAGAGCGCGCTTTCTGTGTGTTGGAATTCTGTAAATGTAAGAGTGCTACAGATGTTCAGAACTAAGCAAGTCTGACATGATAAATTTGAGCGTACTGGTTGCTTGTGTACTAAGAAAAGTGGCTGTTCGACATTGAGTGAAGAGACCGTTAACCGTGTTAGATAGACATTCATAACAAGTTCGAAAAAATCAGTTGGTAGAGCATGCCGCGAGCTGCAAGTGTGGAAGACACACGTAAGAGACGGTTGCAACAGTTGAAACGAAATGACAAACAACAGCGTTAGGAGTTTTGTATCCGAGTGCAACAATGGATGGAAGATGATGACATGATCTTTAGCGACATTCCATACAAATGACAAAGTCAACAGACATAACTGTCTAGTATGGGGTACCCAGAATCCTCATGAATTCGTCGAATATGAGCGGGATTCTCTTAAAGGGAACGTTTTCTGCGGAATGTTATCGCGGAAACTTTACGGACCATTCTTCACCAATAACACTGTAAATGGATATGATACAGCAATGGTTGTTCCCACAAATGTAAGAAGATTCCGACAATTTCCTGTTCCAGCAGGACGGGGCCCTACCCCATTACCATAACGTTCGTGATTTTCTGAACCACGAGCTATCTCAACGCTGGATCTGACGAGCAAGGGAATAATGATAACAGCTGTTTCAAACTGGCCTCCCAGATCCCCGGATCTAACTCCCTGTGACTTCTTCCTATGGCATTGAAAACAGTTCCTCTTTAATATGGCATATATACGAAAGCTGTATCTTTTGAAGTTTTTGTGTAATAAAATAAGAAATGTGTTACCGGATTTTTGGGACACGCTGTATGCTTTAAGAGCTTTCAGTGTTTCGCCACGAAGTCTTCCGCATCTCTATGAGTGCAGAAACAAACGGTTACGAGATCTGATAGACTGTGAATACTTTGTCCAACTGCAGACAACTGTACAAGTGAAATGAAAGATGTTGTGTGCGTGTGCGTTAATAAAGAAAATGCTTAGAGAAACAGTTAAAATTAATCGAAATATATCTCTTTCTTTTGATAATCTTAATTATTTATGTCCCAAAGCGATAACCATTAATCTTAAGGATGATAAATAAATAATTCCGAGGCCCTAAGTTTATCTTTATTCGCACCTTAAGAGCTAAAAATGAGAAAGGCCTCACGCAGGCAATTCATTGCAACCGAGAATCGAAATAGTGCTTCGAGTTGAAAAGCTGACATGCCTAGGCCACGGAAAGTGAGAGCTTTGGCACGTAGCCCCATGGCACATAAAATACCCCATCTGAAAAATAGCAAAAAAGTGCAGTAAAAGTCAATGTTATCATTTATCAACACATTTTGCTTGTTTCTTTCTTTCTGTTTTTTAAACTATAAATACAAAAAATTATGAAAAAAAAAAGTGTCAAAAGCCAGAGTACATTTGTGTCTGGCAACCTCATAACCAAGATATCAGAATTGCTAAATCCCATGAAGCGAATTCTTCTACGGTTAGGCAAACTGGTTGAAAACGTAACAAAATCAATAACTATAAAGAGATGCGAATAATTTTAATGAACAACTTTGAACAGTGCGTTTATAAGGCCGCAGGGATATGTTAATTCTTTTAAAAATTGTATTTCGATAAGAAATAATAACGTCTTTTATATGAGAGCACAGTTTCTAGCAATACTGTCAGAAGAGCATCACAGCATCATGCTTATTAGAAGAGATAGGGTGTAAAGCACTCTTACTGAATAAACCATTAAACAGAATGGTACGAATTAAGATAAAACGCGAATCAAATATGTTTTTTCCCTCCAGGTATTCTATCTCAACAATCATCTGCTTTTGTCTTGTTGTAAGTTGTTCTATTTCATTTGATTTATTTATGACGCTCTTTAACATCTCAGGTCATCAGCGTCCCTTCAATTCAGTACGTGAAATGGCTGATAAAGTTTGCTCAGAGGCCTCTTCTTTCAGGCTTGGGGTTCTTTTATATGCCGTAAATCTACGACAAGGAACCCGCAATTTTACCTCCCTTTCGAAGGAAGGCATATTTAGTTTTTTTATGCCTGAAAAAATCCATCGATCCTGGCAAGGAACCAATACGGTCGAGTCATAAAACATGCAGATGCTTAGTGTCAGAGCAATAACCGTGGACTTTCACAAGTTTTTATATATATATATATATAATTTAAGGACGCTCTTCAACATCTCAGGTCATCAGCGTCCCATTCTAATCAGGGCGTGAAACTGCCCACAAATTTTGCTCAGAGGTCTCTTCCTTCAGGCTTGAGGTTCTTTATCGTGCCGTAAATGTACGACACGGGACCCACGGCTTTACTTCCCTTCCGAAGTAAGCCATACTTACGATTTTTACGCCCGAAAAAATCCATCGATCCTGGCCGGGTTCGAACCCGCGACCTTGGGTTTAGAAGGCAAGTATGGTTACCACTACACCACCAGGACCGACACTTTCACAAGTAAACACATCTACACAATAACAGATTGATGTAAATCTGGCATGAAAGACTTATTTTTTACGATATTTCTTTATATACAGAGTGATTATAAAGACTAGATCTACTTTTGAGAAAAGGGCTGATTGTGTGCTTCTTTTATAGCTAATCTGAAAGATACGGTCAACTGAAGAAATAATAGCTGTGCTGTGTGAGTGTTTGAGGGGATTTACTGAGCAGGAGGCTCAAGCGCAGTTTGAACGAAAATTCCATAAACTCTCTTCCACCAGGGCAAATATCACACCACTGGATCAGAAATTCAAGACCAAGGGTATTGTGGAACGTTCTAGTTGGCCCAGTGTGCCAGCTTAAACTGCGCAACAGGTAGAGGATGCAATTAGCAGAAGCTCAAAAGCATCAACCAGGAGACTAAGTCGGGAGTTGGGTGTGTCCCAACCAACAGTGTGGAAATTTTTCCACTACACCTTGAAAAAACAGTCAAACCATCTCCAAATCCGACATAAGCCGCTCGCGAAGCAATGAGTACCGACCTGTTGCAGGAGGTCGAAGAGGGTAACTTGCTGCAAAATGTGCTCTTTAGCGACGAAGTCACATCTGCAGAGTGTGGGCAGATGAACAGTCAAGTGAGTGGGAACGAAACACCCCAAACGTCAATGTGTGGTTGGCGATCACAAAGTGTAAGGTGTATGAACCATTCTTCTTCGCAGAATCCATTGTGATAGGTATTTGGTATCTCAAAGTACTGCAACTCTTCCCTCAACCCCAGTTGCATTTTAAAAAACGGTGGTTGGAGCACCCCCTCATTTCGCACGGAGTACCTGAAGTCACGTTTCACACCGCATTTGAGCTCCATGTTCTCCTGATGTCACACCTCTCTACTTTTTTGCATGGCGATACATAAAGTCACAAGTGCACAAAGTCAAAATCAGCTCCCTTGCCATTTAAAGGAGCTATCGGGTGTTCAACATCACACTGCAATGCTAGAAAAGGTGTTTCGTGAGTCGCTGGGAGTTGTGTGTGGAATAAACTTAAGATGGGTTACGTGTTACCGTATGTTAGGTCTTTCATTCACTGTATTTGTTTGAATCTAATCTTTTTTTTTTTTCTTCACAAAAATGGTTGAGACTTTATAATCATTCTATTTTTGAACCGTTCTATCTTATGTCCATGTTCGCTCATTTCAGACAGTTTAACGTTCTTCTGTTTGTTAACCTGCTTTTAAATGCCATAGCATAGCATCTGAGCCACAGCTAGACTAATATCATAGAGCAACAAACAAAAGACAGACAAGTGCAGCTCAGTGTTTGCGTTAACCTCATCTTTCGCAGTGCACAATATCCAAGAAACTTGGTGGTGACTGTCACATTGAGATACTTCATAGCTCTATAGCATAACATCGACTGCGAAGTTAATTAACGTTACTGTATCACCTGCACTGAATGCTTTTATATGTAGGTACAAATCTTTGTTACTGGGTTAGCCTTGAACTATGTGGCCTGCAGCATTTAGTTCCACTTTCACTCAGAAAAACGAAGTGTTCTTTAGTATTTCCGTTCTCCTTAGCACTTTACTTGTTCCGTTTGCATAAGTCTTGTTTTCTGAATGGAAAATTTTAGAATTTAATACTTTTATAACTAATAAATTGCACAATGGCATTTTTTCAAAGAAAACACTTGTTATAACAATGAGCATATGTTATACCACCTGTCAGAGGCAAGCACACTGCTCTCCATTTTAGATGGAGTTCATGGTTCCAGAGATTCTCAGCATTTTCAGATATTGCAATATCCTAAATCCATACAAAAACACTGTAAATTGATTTTAAATGTAACACAGTTAATAAGTAAATCAAAGAGATGTTTGGCATTCTCTTGCAATCCTATAGAAATCACAATTACAGTTTTATGTTTTAAATAAGTTGTGTAGGGAATATCAATCTAAAAGCTAAGTTTTAGAAATTAAACTGGCATTTACTGCATAGTTGGTCATGATAAATAAGCAGATAACATATTCTGCAGTATCTTTCTCGTCTTTCACATAACGACAATTGTTTATGCGACCGATGAATATCAGACCTACTGTGAGGTAATATAAGTAATAAGCTTCATTACTTTGCATTCTTTGTTCCCTACTTCCATTGTATCTGAAAAACAAATGCAAATATAAAAGAACGTTTTGAAAAGAAAAGAAAAAAAAAACACTGAAACCTCAAACGTTAAATCATGCTGGGAAGATCAGAATTCAGTTAGTCTGCATCAAGTTGTAGTATCCACAGTAATTACAGAAATCTGCACTACAGCTGCCAACAGCATCTCTAGTTCAAATCTTTTACAGCATGTAAATTACTACATATCTGAAACTTACTTTTTACAGTTCAAAACATAAGTGAAGTTAAACACAATTTATATTTGTGAGTTCTGTTTATTGATTTCCATGCTTCACACATCATCCCGGTATCCTGATCATCCATCCAGCTGGTGAAGGACTCCAATTTATCTCCTCTCGGACGCAGCGCATAGACATAGATGACATACCACGACCCATTTTAGAAGCCTGAATGAAGACGGATAATTAGAATTCGCAGTTTCAAACCGGCCTTAAGTCAATCGATTTTTCCGAATGTGAAATATTCGAGGACAAGTCCTCCGGATGGTATAACGTATCAATCATGGAGTCCGTGTCTACATTTATGGCGCTTCTAACAACTGCACAACGTCTGGAGGGGGGGGGGGTCTATCGAAAAAATTATCGACTATTTAATATTAGTAATAGAGTGGCTTCATACTAGGTGGCACTTTGAGGCGATTTGTTCCACTGACAATTAGATGCTAAGAATAACTAAATTCGAATGATTGATATGGTCAGATCAGACCTCATTATCATATGCCAAAACCATAGGACCACATTCATATACATTATTTATCGTTTTAAGGAGGAGGATTGGGCCAATGTTCTGTCGTTCATCGCTTGAAGACCAACACCACACAATGCAAATATTACATCTAGAAGAGTGTTGGTTGTCGGCAGTTGGTAACCACACTTAAGATCACGGGTTCCATTCTGGCCAGGATCGGTGGATTTACGACATGTAAAAACGTCTCAAGCCTGAAAGAAAGGGCCTCTGAGCAAAATTTATCGGCCGTTTCACGGTCTGAATTAAATGAGACACTGATGACCAGAGCTGTTAAAGAGCGTACTTAAATTAACATTAGGATCGTAAAATGTTCACAAACACTCGAATAACAATGGGCGTTCATAACTGAAATAGATGCCCGCGAGGCGAAGAGTCATGAGTACTCAACTTAAGGCAGACAAAACATATAGAGTGCGATTGGTACACACTTGGCCAGGGTTCCTATACTAAATAATCTAAAACTCGTTTATGGGCATTGTACCGTTAATTTACCAAACCATATTCGGAGTTTCCGCTTATTCCTCCTGTAGAATTTACAAAATTAAGACAAGTTTTGCACCAATTAATATTCTCAAGACCTTCAAAACGGCTCTTCTTAAGGTTAAGAACCTTTCCGACCCTCATAGGTATGTTAACCATCACTGATTCAAACCAATTTGATTACGTGCGCAGCGGAGTGGAACGAAATTCAGTTGACTGCTCGAAGTCAGAAGGGGGAGAAATCTCGTGGTAAACTGGTTTGAGTACGAAGAAAGGGAGGGGGGAATGAAATCTGCAGCAGCAGCTTTCGGGTCATAAATAAGTTACTTCTATTCGTCTCTTTCTTCGATGAAGCAACAGGCTCAAATCCAAGAGTTGTTTTGATTTTGTAGTTATATTTTCTCATAAGTTAACAATGCAGCAAGAGAGATTAATGAAGAAAAAGTAAACACTGGTTGGGCTTGCACATTTAACGGGAAGTAGTTAAGAGCCAGCTTTCTCATTCAGGGGGGATAGTAGAGCGCATTTTTTGCATCGAAACCATTTCCGACAATAATTGTATAGCAATAATAACATTTTTACTATGATACGAAAATAATTTCAAATCTACAAAAGATTTGTATGCTCATATATCCTTCTTTGAAATGACAAGATCATATACCAGAAAACATTAGACTTTCGTTTTTCCACGCCATTGAAGGAGTTTTCTTTTTAAACTTTCTAAAAAAGATACCTTAATATGCTCAACACATTCGCATCTTCCATTATGATAATATGGAAGCAATTCTTTCATACTAGCCGTGAGTAGGAAATGAGAATCCGGCTTGAAAAGGGGTTAGGGCTGGATTGACTGCTGAGCTACGGAACCTCTGTCATCTGATTCTATAAGGTACAGCACATTCCTCGCACGTTAGCATTGGAACGTGCATCAATATTAACTTCGTTTAAATAGAATACAAAACACTGGCGGTAAACCCAAGAAGTACAACTTCACTACACGTAACCAAGAGGGCATTTTGAACATTTCATGGTACATTCGTTCCTGTGTGTTTCCCATGATTAATACACTATAGAGAGTTGTAGAAAATGAGTTCTAACATGGAAATAAAGTGCTTCCGTGTTCATGTAACATATTTTCTTCTTCTACGTGTTAGGAATATGTCTTGAAAATTTGGCCTACCTTACTGTTACGCCTACCTAAATTACTTCTTGTGATCAAACTCCCAGCCGAAACCACAACTCTTTATTTCCAACTCAGGTGCTGTACAAGGTTAATGTGAAAGAACAATTCCCATATGGTGGTTAAACTAAAACCGCCTCTCCATCTAATAGTTTCATACCATCAGATGAGAGAGACTGCACGGTGGATCAGTTGGTTAGAGCGTCAGATCGAAGGCTGAAGATTCCCAACCCTAACCCGAATATTTCAAAATATCGCTTTCCTATTTGAGTCATAGCCAACAAAAGTTTATAATTCCTCATTTATTTAAACGATTATCTATTCTGTTGTATGAGCCCTTTAAGCTAATTGCGTATTATTTTGTTAGCTCTAAGTGCTACACTTATCAACGGAATTATATGACGGGAAGAAATTGTTGAAATAACAGCCCATATAACATAATCCTGAGTAATAAAATATTCTTCTAGCCCATAGAAAAACTAGTTCTAACCTAAAACTGTGAAGTACAAGTCATCCTTACTATACTCATGAGCTGCAGGCCAGGACCATCCTTCCTGACTGAGATTTTTCCAGGTTTTCCTTAGTCCTCATAAATGGCAAATGCCGGGGAGGTACCCTAAACTTAGGGCTGGAACGTTTCCTCCCTTAAAAATAAATTCATTCCCAATATATCATTTCATCTCATGTATCATCAGTGCCCATCACGTGTGGTGCCTCTGTAGTAAAAACGGGCGTTAAACACATTCATTCATTCATTCATTCATTCATTCATTCATTCATTCAATCATTGTTTTCCCCAGGAGTATTTTGCCTACAGGCGAGTACGCGCTCGTTAGCCGATTAGCGGTCTAGCCAGGTCTCGATGATAAGCGGGAAGGTGAAACAATCCATACAACAATACACAAACCAATTTAACAGGTTCATTACTTACCAAATGAGGTGTTGAAACTGCCCGCCTTAATTCTCTACACATTTCTCGAATCTATTTAGGAAATTATTCATCATTCGCTGTAGATCATTTTGGGAAATCCCTGACGAGTATTATCTTTGAGTTCTTGTATGAAGTGCGGGTCCGTCTTGAAAACAGTATTTTTTAATTTACCCCAGAGATAACAATCAGATGCTGTTTTATCGGAGGACCAAGGGAGCCAAAATCTCTATTAATAACTCTGTCTTGTGGAAACACATTGTGAATTGCTCTCATGGAATTATTTGCAATGTGTGCAGTGGCAGAGTCCTGTTGAAGAATGCATGATCACGCTCCCTGTCGGTTAGTTCTCTGAAAAAGGAGGTTGATATGGTATTCACATAAATAACAGAATCAACTGTATGCTCAAAAAAAAAGTTCCATGATTCTTTCAGCACCGAGTTAATACATAGGGACCTAAAGACACGCTGTACCTTTGTAAACAAACAAAACATATTACATTTTATGTATACTTTCGAATTAAGAAACGAATAACGCAACAAATATCCGAGAACAGCTATGCTACGACTGCGACAGTCAGCAAGGTCAACAAGTAAGTAAGCAGGCTTGTTACTCCCACCATGGCTGCTTACCGTGTGTCGTGTGTTAATCCTGGAATTTTGGACGTCACTTGGTTTACAGATCAGCAAATTTCAATCTGAGCGGATAGGTAAATTGTTAACACACTCGTTATGTGTATATCCTCATGTTGTACATGAACAGCTTTGCATCATATAAAATCAGAGTGTGTTGCTGCAAATTATTTTCGTTTGTTTTTTTAAACAAAAGTTACCCGGAAGTATACCTACAAACATTCAATCAGTAACGGATGAACAAGGCGTGCAACATGTCAGGAAGGTTTTTGGAGACAGAATAATCTCAACAACACTTGGCCACTCAGATTCCTTTATCTAATTCTTCCTGACTTATTTTTGGGTGCCTATTAAAGGGAAAAGTGCACAATAATACAACCAAACAACTCAAAGAAATATTCAAGGATTTGGAGAAAAGCACTCGCGTGGGAAAAGACCATTTCTAAATATATTATGAGCAGGCTAACTAAGATATGCTCCAAAAATAAAGAACTTTAAATAGAAATGCAATAGCAAAGGAAAAACAGCTGTGAGTTTAGGAAAACTTCTAGGTAAGAATAAGCTGCTCAGGTCGGGAAGGGTTTGCATGGAGTTATGAATTTAAAAGGTTAAGATACGATAAAGAGGTAGGGAAATGTCCATTGTGTGGAGAAACAAATGCGGATTTTCATTGTTTATTATACTATAAGCAATAGTGTTATAGAGAGAATAGCCTTGGTAACAAAAATGGAAGAATTTAGTTAGGGAAATATTAATTAGAAAGATTTTAACTGTAAAAGGAGAGAAGAAAATAAAAATGACAGGGAAATTATTTGGGTAAAGTTAGAGAGAAATGGATAAGAGAAAATTAGAGGGAAAGTACAATAGGTCAAATAAATATAAACAAGTATAGAGCGATAAATATAACTGATAACCTGGAGTTGTGTGCATTGAGATTACAATGTAAACAAGAAACTCTAGAAAGAAAATATCTAGAGGATATAAGTATAATCTTATTTGATAAAGTGTGTAAATTTGAGCGCAGTATATTATGTACTCTGTTGGGATATATTTTCAAATTTCAAATAGAAATTATCCAGAGATATGCTGAAAAGCTTTGCGAACTTTTGAGTTGTGGGGATGCCAAATATATAAAGGAAAAAAGCAATTAAGTAATTACTTGGGCTTAATGGAATAGTTTCCTGGCAGAAAGCAAGAATAAAAGAAGAGAAAGCGCGGGATGGAGAAGAATAAGAGCAAGAGAACGTAACAGGAAGAAAAATAGGCAGACGCATTTTTGTGCATTCCATATCATATGCTCTCAACTGTAATTAAAATGTGCTTGTACATGTCTGTTTCATCAGTACGCCAGTTGTTTACCCCAATGCTGTTTGTAAGTCTTCAGAGAGGCGTGGCTCAAACAATTATAATCATCTTCCTAGGTAAATCCGTTTATCAGTTCCCACTAACTCAGTGAACAAAAATACTCCGACACATTTTCTATCAAGCCCTCATCATAAATTATTACAAAAAATACATAAAAAGATAAAATATCAAGGCAAATTATATTTCTGTGACGAACAGCTACATTTCACTTTTGACCTTCCCGTTTCCAATTGTAAGTAATCATGAGGGAGCAATAACTTAGCGTAATCCATATATTTCAAAGTGGGAGACCTTTGTCCGTCGTCTATTGTTAACGTCTTTTGTTGATATTGAATTCATTATGTATATCTTCAGTGACATTTATTTTATCTATTAAACTAAATTATTTTAGGAATCTAAGGTGTTTTTCAAATGGGAAGTGTATGGTCCTGAGATAATATATATATATATATATATATATATATATATATATATAGTGAACAATCAGGTTCGTGCAATGTTGCCAAGTTATTCTTGCAGTTAACGTGTAATCCGTCTCAAGTCAGAAATAAGTTGCGTACCTGCAAAGGTTGCAAATGTATTTCAGTACTCTTAACAGTCCCCGCCAGTCTTCAAATAATTGCTGGAAACAACATTTTGACATGTCCTCCACCAGTGCTTCTGATGATGGAAAATGTAAGTCCCCCCTCCCCAATTTGGAAAAAAGGAAAAAGTCGCACGGGGCTACAAGGGAGAGGGGAAGGATACATTTTGCGATGTGCGGCTGCATCTTTTCAGGACATCCTGTGCAGATACGACATGTTGAATGATGACCATAACTTTTCTAGCAGATGCATCCACTTTTGTGTCGGTGATGATGGGTTGTCAGCCAATCATCAACAGTGATTATGTTTGAAAGAAACTGCGCATCTTTTGTTCTGTCATCTCACGTGCAACTTTGTAATTACCAGCACCAGAATTTCCGAAAGTGTTCATAATGTTATTCGACGACCCTCTCTTACAATGACTGCAGCGGTTAGAGATTGATTGCCTTCTTCAAGTTGTGCTACAGGGAAGATCAAACATTGCATAGGTCTCCTAGAAATTCTTCGCGTGTCACCACCTCCACTTCCTGTATGGGGAACTGAAAATGTTCAACTTTTACATCTCACAGACAGAAACCGAAGTGGCAACAATGAAACTAATGCCACGTGTACGTTACGCATTAAATTAACAACATATTATAAAGTAAAACTTTTTATAAAAAGTAATATAATTATTTATTGAAGAGCTCTATGGCATCATCAATACCGGCACTACGTTGCTCTTATCTATGAACAACTTGGTTCTAGAAAGAAAATTCCAGAAAGCTAATGTCGTAAGGAAAGAGTAAATGAAGAAAAGAATGAAATGACAAACCTATAAAGACATAATCACACGTAGAAATACGTTGTGGCTATGCATGTAATTATACTTGCTGAATTTCTTTATTTGAATAAATCTACTGAGTATTAACTAGGGGAAATGCTATAGCTTGCAAGTAAAGCTATGTGTGTAAAAGGAACATTGCAAGCTAAGATGACATATTCGCGGAGTTGTGCGTTATTAATCAATAAACAGCCGTCAAGCAACAATAATTAAAGTTCTGTATTGATGTCAATGTGAGAGTTTACTCTCTCCAATTGTGTCATATACCGCAATGGGAGGCTGAGGTCGTTTAGGCGAGGGTTAAGTTGCCACCAAGACATAGGTTTTTACCAGGTTTCCTCATTCCTCATAAGCAAATGCTAGGGAAGTACCCAAAAATGGGGTTTGAACGCTTCTTTTCAAGTTTTACCATTTCATCACATGTATAGCCTATGATACCTCAGAGTTAAAATACAATTTAAAAAATGTTCAGTCATAGTGCCTTTTCTCTTTCTCTTCTCCGCCGTTCCATCCAGAATATTATGTTGGTTTCAGTATATATTAGCTTTCGATAGACAGAGTTTGAGATACCCATAATCATTTTGAAATAACTAGCAAAGTGCTAACTTTATACAACATATTCGTCTGGCTAGAGCGTAACTTGCTACATTTTTTTTCATGTTTATAATCATGCACTGCAACCTACTACATCAGCAGAGGAGATGTCGATCGGGTTAGGACACTTTGATTCCAGAACAGGTAAAACCACAGTCAGGAAACCAACAAACCGGGAATGAATCCGTGCCTGTCACTTTGGAAACAAGAATATCGGCCTTAGAATATTTAAACGACTTATGACATTGTAAATATTTTTCTTGTTAAATAATACTTTTTATACTACTAAACAGATTTAAAAGTGTGAATTTTCAAGTTAAATGACAGGTCCATTTACCGCTATAAACGGCCCTAAAAGTCTGTTATGTTCGTGCTATATTCAAATAGCAATGTCTGTAAGTATTTACTTAACAAACGAGGTAACCGTTTCAGCGCTACCAACAAGAAGTTAAAGCAGAATGGAAGGGCACAATGCACAAATAATATGTGGTCTAGATGCCGTTTATCTCAAGAGTTTTTTTTTGAGAAAATTAATATTTATGGCAACATTGCTTAAAGTTTTGCCTCTTCTTGCCTTTGTCACGCTCGCAACTGTTGGTACACTCGGCAAGTCCAGTTACGAATGCAAACATCGATCTTGCGGAGGGGCGTTGATAAAGTGCGTGAACGCGAGTTTATCCTATATTCTTTGCAGACTTTCATGTCAACAACAAAAAGTCCTTATTTTCAGGGTATTCTCTCTTTATGATCATCAATTAATACTATTCTTGCTATTAACATGGCATAATGACAAGCTTGGCAATTTTACTAGGTTAACGAAATCTCAGCGAGCAATAACAGTATTACGAATGGAAACTAGCGATAAAAAGAGATGCAAATGTATAAAGCAAAATTAAAAGTTCAAAATGCTTTCCACATGCTTGGCAATTGCGTTATTCTGATTTTTTGTCCGATGTGTCCTATGTTTGCTCCTTTCTAACGAACAGGCATAGCAGTTTCCCTATCTGTCGCGCAGACAAGTGGGGGGGTTTTCTCGTGAAACACCTCCGAGCTGCCGTTATTGAACTCTGAAACATTTTCCCATAAATGAGTAGCAAGTCAAAATAATCCCGAATGTAGAAATTTCCATTGTCAACGTTTATATTTATAATGCACTAATTGTTTATACTGGGTTAGTGTTTGTTTACATAGCGTTACTGCGAAGACAAGTGCATAACTAGTGTTGATAACGTTTTCTAACATCAACGCCATGGCAACAAATGAAGTTCAGTGATGCGCATAAAACGTTTGGGTGAATTTATGTCCAAATAATGATATTATGAAAAAATAGCAAATGAAATTATCTGTTTCGTTCCTGTTTGTATATCCCGGAATATATGAGTTCCACGCATTAACTACTACAGATAACCATATTTTTTTTTTTCGATCGGCAGCACGTCAAGGGCCAAAATTGTAATTGAAAATATGGTTTCATTTTTAGTGTAAAATCACCCTGTAAAACTATGACACTGGGTTCCCTTTCATTCTATATATTCAACAGGAAATACAAAACCGACTTTCCAACAAATCTCTTTTTAAAGTGCGTATTTTATTTTTGACTACAAATACAATAAGCAGGAAGATAAGAGTATATGCGTAGACAAAACACAACAATGCGAGAGAGAGCGAGCACATTGCCACTACTGCGTAGTCAGCATACACTTTAGAGGTATAGTGGAAGTGGCAATTGCTTACTTTATCAAGGAGTATGCTCCATTTGCTTGTAACGCTTAAATATATTTTGATTCACACGTTGAAGCTCAGAAGTCCGTCTTTTACAGTATTCCATTAAATAAAACTTATGTAAATACTGCCCTCAGTGACGCGTCCTGTCAGTCCTGGTGATGTAGTGGTAACCACACTTGCCTTCTAAACCCAAGATGCCGGACAGGACCGATGAATTTTTTTTTTTTCGGGCGTAAAAATCTTAAGTGTGGATTCCTTCGAAAGGGAAGTAAAGCCGTGGGTCCCGTGTCGTACATTTACGGCAGATAAAGAACCTCAAGTCTGAAAGAAGAGGCCTCTGAGCAAACTTTGTTGGCCGTTTCACGCTCTGAATTGAATGGGACGCTGATGACCTGAGATGTTAAAGAGCGTCCGTAAATAAAACAAATCAACAAATGACGCGCCCTTGCATGGCAGCGTCTGCAGTATGCCAACGTAGAAAGATAAAATGTACCTGTGCACTGTATAGCAGGAGAAAATGCGAAAGGGAACGTCAAGAAATAAAAATATTATAATATAAAAGTAATAAACATATTTTACATGAGATAAACATGTTAATGTCTTAGAAAACATATCGACCACACATATAACACTATATTTTATGCTTATTATGCATACCAACTATATATACTTTAATGCTTCATTTGGCAACCAAAAGTGTAAAAAGATTAGAATGTCTGTTTTTTGTTAATCTCAGAACATATCTCATATGTGTACGAACTATTTCCGATTCCTTCCTTACGCAGTAAAATATTTAAACATGAATGTGGCTGGGTGCCAACTTAAAACGCGCCAGAATGTAAGGTCAATCATTATGCGTAATCACCTTGAATGTTTTAAAAATTCGCGAACGTTCTATTTATGCAGCAAAAAAATGTTTCGTCCTTTGAGGCCCTGTTGCAGCTTTTTGGCTTAAGCGCGACAACTGGAAAATGTATCAAGTATAGAAACTATAAAATTCGTGGACAGAAATTTTTATCGCAAAAATTAGTAAAAGATTTCAGTTATTTGAGATGGAAAGTCTACAAATTAAAGAAAATACCTGACCCTGGCATTAAATGATTAAGGAGCCATTTATCTCTAGCGTCAATGTTTCTTTAATGATTCGAAAATGTTTTATTTTGAAAGAAAGCCACTTCTGTTCCATCCAAGGTTAGGCCTCCGCAAGTTCATTCATATCTCATACAGTGAGCTGGTCCCTATAAGTTTATAATGTTTCTTATTTTACAAGTTAACGCAATTTAACTGGAAGGTTCAAGTGCGGAGTCTGTTAAGTTGGGTATCACTTTCACTGTTCTCTTCTTTCTGCAGGCTTTCCAGGTACTGCGTGCGGTTCCGGGCTACGCTGGTCCAGCGTGGCCCGACTTCTTTTCTGATGAAATGTGCCCACCTGTTCTCGGTCTCCCTCTTCCTCTTCTACAGAAACGTAGATTCCACATGGTAGCTATAGGTCTCCATATACTGCTTGGTAGCCTTGCTACATTTTCGCCTCAATTCCATTTCAGGCTGTTTGCACGTTCAGCCACGTCATTTAGTTCCGACATCTTTCTTAATTTCACAGATGATATTTTATCGATCAGGGATATGCCTAGTACTTTCCTCTCCATTTTCTGCTAATATGCATGCATTCAGTACGTCTAACCTCAGTTTTCCATCAGTATGACTTTCAATGACCAGAATGCTTTCCATGCTGAGGAAATTCTTTTGCTGATTTCTTTGCCCATGTGATTAGGAATGCAATTATTTGTCCTAAGTAGACATACTCTGTTACGTATTTTAGTAACCGCCACGGGTGGCCGAGGTCGTTAAGGCGCGGACTCGTGAGCGGTAGGTC
Organism: Metallyticus violacea; assembly: GCA_030762175.1. Taxonomy (NCBI): domain Eukaryota; kingdom Metazoa; phylum Arthropoda; class Insecta; order Mantodea; family Metallyticidae; genus Metallyticus; species Metallyticus violacea. The sequence goes on along the minus strand of CM060835.1, from coordinate 139,189,920 downwards.
TGGGGTTCGAATCCCGCCAGGACCGTCCTCCCTGAGTGGGTTTTTTTCAGGTTTTCCTCAGTCCTCATAACTGGCAAATGCCGGAGCGGTACCCTAAACTTAGGCCTGGAACGCTTCCTTCCTTTTCCAAATTAACATTTTATTTCATGTATCACCAGAGTCCTGCCTCAGTAGTTAAAATGGGCGTTAAACACTACTCAAACATTTTTATTTTAGTGTTGTTGAGTTAATTCTAAAGGGCGTTACTTGGCTGTTTGTCATGATTTGTGTTTTCTCCATGTTCACAGATAGACCGGCGTTTTATTGAGCTTGTTGAGATCTTCGAAGCTGATCTAGCAAATCGGACTATGTCGTCTGCAAATCTTAGGTTCGAGAGTTTATAACCATTTATGTCAATTCCAAATTTTTTATGAGTTACATATTTTCTGGTCTTATCTTGCTTCTTAAAATAGAATGACGTAATAAAACACATCATAGATTCAAGAAAAATACCATTTTGGAACTATTACACATAAGCAGATATATTAAGATATCAAAAAATATAAGGAAATATGCACCAAGCGATTCATTAACTTCGAAAAGCTGATGTAGATAAGGCGTGCGGTTCCAAACTCTCTTATTTACGCTTTATGAAAAATGTTAATGGCATAGTTGCTTGGCTTCTTCTTTCAAAAACACATTTGTTTCCTATACAGTTTATTTATAAGTATACATATATATATTTTTTTTTTTTCAAATTCTTGTTTAAAATGCTATGATGCTCCGTGACAAGATTTTTGCAAATATTTGGGTTTTCTTATTCCAGTTTGTTTTAGAGATCAAAAGTCATCTAATTCATAGCGGACTTGTATGTAGCTTTGACCTATATTTTTATCCACAGCATTTGAAGTGGCGAACCTTCTAAAGATATATTGCGTCATTTTACTTTATTAATGACGTTTTACTTTAGTTTTAATATTCTCATTAAGGAAATGTGAAGGAGAAGCCCATTATTAAATTGTATTTTTATATTTCATAGCCTTGTATTGTTTGCATTTTCCTACTTGATATTAACTATAATCACAATACTGTCACAACAACAACAAAACAATAATAATAATTGTTATTATTAAATTCTTTTCAAATTTGCTTTTTTATTATATGTTTTTAAAAACTTGCCTTATGCATTGTTTTGTTCCAGACATTTCCTTATCCAAATTTGTAGGCCAAATATCTTATCTATAAAGAAACAGATTTCCTAAAGTTTTAAATTGTGTTTCTACAGAGAAAATATAATTATTAACACCTAACAGTTTCAACCACTTTCTGGAAAATATCTTAAAAAGGATAAGGCGTGTTTTTTTTTTTTTTTTGTTTTGTTTTTAGCTATTGCTAGATATATAGACACATGCTACGCTTGACTACTGACAGAAAGGAAAGTGTATTACAGTTTAAGGCCTAATACACCAATCGGTCATAAAACGGAAGGGGCGTGCATACGTCAGGTAGTATGAGTTCGCAGAAAACAGATAGCAATCTCTTTTACTATGTGGAGCTCTCGCAGAATGGCAGTAGTATAGTATTTCAGAACAGCTATCATGGCATGAATGAAAAGACTTGTGAGAAGGAAGGGAAAGGGAGGGAGTGGGAGGGAAAGGAGTAGGAAGAGGTGATGAGAAGGGGAAGTGAAGGGGAGTGTGCGCAGCAGAACGTTCATTATTATTTAAAAAATAACACAAAACATGTACTTATATACACACGCACATACATACATAGGCACATAAGCACGCATGTGTTTTTTTTTCTCTCTCTCTTCACCTTCATCTACCACCTCCACCTTCCCCTTCATCTTTCGTTGTTGATCTTGTGGGCCCGTTCCCTCTGCCCCGTACCCCTCTCACAACCTGCGACCTAACTGGTCCTCAGGTGCTCCTTCCCTTCAACGTAATGGACTCGTCCCAAGTCATTCATGAGAAAACCTTTCCTATAAAACCTTGTAGTAGAGGAGATTGTGAGCAGTCGACCGGGTAGCGTACAGCGATAGCAAAACACAAGAGAGACGATACTTTCGAGCTTTGCGTGTGGGTGGATTTCACGCTGGTAAGCGAGGTGATTTCAACGCATGGTTCGATCAGGGGCCGGCGCGTATTTCTTTGCCAAAGTGAGCGATTTGTGCTTTGGCGGGAGTGAAAAAGGCGCGCCGAGTGCATTAACAGCTTCAAGGCAGATAGTGTAGGAAGTATCAACAGGTGTGAGTGGTTGAATCCTTTGGCGGGACCAGCATCGCTGTCCTTGTCGCAATTCCCTGCCAAGATACGCAGCTTAGACAAAGCAAATAAGTGAAAGCAGACCTGAGTCCAATTGCACATTGCTTTAGTTTTAACAGCTGTCATGGCATCGTAAGAGTATTCCAGTATAGTCAAATGCATAACAGCGTTCCAAGTTATCGTTAACTGTGCACGGACAAGTGCAAACTGTCAACATTGCAAGTCTTAAAGCACATAATCCGCCTGCATTAGGTTTCCAGCCATAGCGAGAACAGACGAACTGTTAACAGTTTTTAGGGATCGGTTGCGGTTAAGATACAAGAACTACTGTCACGTGCACAGTGCGCGCTAGTCTTAAAAATACTTGATTAGAAACCACAGAGTGAAAGAGAATAAGCACGGGTAAAAGAAAACCCGTGTTATAACATTGAAGCAGCTGGACGTGTGATCAGCTGATCGCCAATTTACTACAACACAGGCTCATGTCACGTGTGCTTATTATTAATAGAGAACACGATTTATGAATAAACTTACATTTTTGATTCGTATTCAAGTAGTACGACCTAGGCCGAGAAAAAACTAAACATAATATATTTATCTATCTCACACGCTGCTCAGCTAATACGCCTAATGAACAATTGTGATTCCTGATGAAAATGATGATAGGGAATCTCGCAGTTATAGTAGCGACTGCAGTGATGCTTGTAGCGGCAGTGGCGGCATCGCGTTTGCCCCTTGTCGTCTTTCAGCATCACCCGCATCATCACAACCATCATCTCCAGCAACATCAGCAACAGCAGGAAGAAGAGACTACCACCGCCCACACACCGGACTCCTATCACCAGTCCAGACTGCATGACGCCGACAACATCCGTGTTCTCTACCAAGTCGGGGTAAGTTTGATGACTACATATTCTGCTTCCTGTGCTGTTAGACAGTATAAGAGTAATCGTTATATGTAATAACAATATGCGCATTGATCTCAGCAAAGTTGTGCTTTTCATTATATGCGCTGCACTGATCGGTCCTGGTGGAGTAGTGGTAACCATACTTGCCTCCTAAACCCAAGATCGCGGGTTTAATCCCGGCCAGGACCGATGGATTTTTTCGGGCGTAAACATCCTTAGTATGGCTTCCTTCGGAAGGGAAGTAAAGCCGTGGGTCCCGTGGCGTACATTTACGGCACGAAAAAGGTCCTCAAGCCTGAAAGAGGCCTCTGAGCAAAATTTATCGGCCGTTTCACGTCCTGAATTGAATGGGACGCTGATGACCTGATATGTTAAAGAGATTTATATATATATATATATATATATATATATATATATTACATCAATTATATGCGCTGACGCTTCATTTCTGAGAAATGAAAATAATTTTCAGAATTTAAAACAGACTCAACGGACACAAATTTAATATGATGAGCTTCTGCTTCTTTCGTGGTCATTAAATGAGTTTGCTTACCTTCTATTTAAGGACAGAACTCTGGCATACAAATTCGATATTCAGAGCTATTGGCATAATGACATACTAAGGGGTTTGATATCAACCATTTTACACACAAACGTTCGCATCTGCATGCACAGTCATCTTACACGAGGAAATGAGGACATATTTAAGTCTGCTTATTTACTCTTAACAATTACAAAATTTCAATAAATACCTCTATCTCAAAATAGCCAGTTCTCCCTTTTAGTTCCCTGCTCCACTATTTGTGAAGCTTGCATTCATTAGCCTTGCAATATATCCAGATAGCCTCCGTAGTCTAGTGGTAGCTTTTGCTACTACCAATCAGGAGATCCTGGGTCAGGTCTTGTCGTCTAGGTAAGGTTTTTTTTTTCGGAGTTTTACCTTGCGTTGAAAAGGTGAATCCAGGTAGCTTTAAGGCGCCAAGAACTCAGCACTCATTTGAGCCATTCATCTCTACAGACATCGCGAGAAGACCAGTGCAATAAACAAAACGATATATACAGAGTGTTAATGAACTGCACGGAAATAATTTCAGAAAGTGTGAACCTATCTGTTCAAATTTCGAAGCTAAGGCTATACTTTTCTAAAGCGCCAGCTCGTCACTGGCTAATGAAGATGCCCCTCGAAAGTATAACACACGATAAAGAAGGCAGGTTTCTGGTGCCACGGTTGTGACTTAACTTTCGAGTCTCGTCTAGCCTAATAATTCAGATTTTAGCCTATGTTTTAAGATTAAGTTTTAACATATTAATTACAACCCTTATTGTACTTACCAATCAGAATTGTGTCCTGAGTATGTGTTAGTAAAATAAGTTTTAGGCATCATGTTAGTAGTTAGCTTATTAGTCACTTTATGTTGATAATGCATTCATTGTTGAAAAGGAGAATACAACTTGAAAACATTAAATAAAATTTATTCACAATTCTTTAGTATGCGTATGGCAGCACTTATTAAATAATAATAATAATAATAATAATAATAATAATAATAATAATAATAATAATAATAACAATAATAATAACGCAATGATAAGAATTGAATCCGCGTCCTGCTGAACATCAGCTTTTGGGTAATGCATTACACGACACAAGCAGCTTAAAAATAGAGTAGGCTGCATCAAGATCGACATTTAATGTGGCTACATAATGTTAATAGATTTCAGTGTCGCACTGTCAATTGATTAGTTCGAGAATTAAGTCTTGGAAATACCAATAACACGTTACGGGAAATCGATATTTCTATGCTCGCAAAGGCAGTTTTAAAGATATTCTAAATAAAATTTTCTCCCGGCTTGGCTTTAATCCAACTTATCAGCGCCTGAAGCCAAATTGTTAAACATCATAAAACTACATTATGTGTAGTTGCCTATCTCAAATTGCTTATTCATCTCTACACTCTGTGAAATGTTTTCGGTGTAGTTCACTAATATTTTGCATATATATTATAGTACAGTACTGTATTAGACATTAGTGCGACTTGTACATGTACAAAAACACTTCTGTAATGCATTAATAAAATATTTTATCTCTTCTGAGCTTTGCTAAGTACAGATTCAGGGTCTTTATCTCTCAGTTTAGTGCTCTAATTTCTAGTCTTAGTTACATTTCACAAGCACCTGCTGCAGGATACAAAATAATAACAAACACTGATATTGAGTAAGTGTGATATCTACCTTCACATTAATATTGCAGCCGGATCACGTCGCAAGAACCGCATAATGACATATTCTGGGTTCCCACTTAACCTCACAGCAGAGCGATCTTCCTAAAGTGCTACGTTTCCCTATAGTCGGCTATGAATTAAATTTTAAACATAGGCGACTTTCCAAAGCACGTCATTATCTTCTATTTTTCAGCCCCTGCATCGTAGCTGGTAATAACACAGGAGAAATAAAGCTGAGTGAGAAAAATACGGTAATGGAAGAGGTTGCTCTTTGACTTTGGGTGGAAGAGGCTGAAGAAAAGCTTTTCGTCATCCATGTCACGTGTTATGAAGGGTATGAGTTTTATTACCTTTGGAACTCTTGGAAAAATAATGCATTCTCTATAGGTACATCATACTAACAGTATAAACTTAAAGGCCGTTCTTTTGTTACAACGGTCAGTATCTTCCAAACAATTTATTTTGTGTCTGTTGATTGGAATGATGCATTTGTTCCACGTGGCACGGAAAAAAGACCCGTTTTCCCCCAGAACATCTTTGCACACAGAGAATGTATTTGTTACGCACGACGAGGAACTACGTTATTTACAGAATTAAATAGAAAGATCTAAGTCTAGTCAGTGACATGCGTTGATAGTTTGAATACAACAATATCTTGTCTCTTGCAGTTTCCTCTATCGAAAACCGTAAAACTGTTCTTCGTTAGTTATGCCACTACATATACAATCTTGAAGAAAGAATTTTTATGTACTGCGCATATGTGAAAAAAGATTCTTGCAGAGGTAATAAGGTGATTCCAGGTAGAGAAACTATTCGCCAACTTCAGAGACAAGAAAGGTGTTCCGAACTCACGTAGTTTTGCGACAGAAAAGTTAGTTGAAATATAATAATTTCCTACGCACATGCTGGCGATGTATTGCCTCTGAGGGGCAACATTTTTCAGCATCTCTTATAACAAAGGCTAATGGTTATTATTATTATTATTATTATTATTATTATTATTATTATTATTATTATTATTATTATTATTAAATAGTGTCAATTTATGCTTTCAATATAAATATAAATACTAAAATAAAAACATTAACTTTATATGCAACCACCCTATCTCCCTTTATATTTCTGTGGCTGCGTTTCCCCAGTAAGCAACCGCGTTCAGGCGGCCCGTAACACAGATTACCTCACTGTATATTCCTCGTTGTTCTCATGCTTTCGAACCTGCCAATTTTTTGGTTTCCACAATTCCATACTTACTGTTGTATAAATATATGCACAATTTCAATCCGTTTCTAAAAGTTTCCTTCTCGTTATTTGTTATTTCTCATTCTGACTAAATTCTAGTGCAAGGTATGTATTTTAGAATATTACATGTGAGAGGTCTAGAGAGTAAAAGGGGCTCAAATTTGTAGATTTAGATGTCTTCAAGCCCAATCATAGTAACGACTTTCTGACATTAAAGTAGTACCCACAGTTTGCTTCCCCCCCCCCTTCTTTGACGCAATTGCCTATTCTCGGCCAGCACATCGTTGATTTAAACAAAATATTTTAAAAACACATGTTATATTGTTTTAACTACCACTGAACGATTATGACGAAAGAGAAATAGGAACAAAAAGAATATGCCACATATATTGCATTGAGAAAAGAAAGTAGCATTTAATCTATAATATTTAAAAGTTTGATAATAGTGCAATTAAGAATCACATTTCTTTGTATGATATCAAGAAAGACTTCATCTTTGTACATCTAAAAAGATTTGTCCGTCAGATTACAAGAACTTCAACAAAAAGGCGAAGTTTACATTCTAAATCTAAAATTAAGAAGGGTGCCTCATACTGCCAGCAACATTTGTTGCATTTCTCTCAATAATATGTTTTAATTATACGAGGTCATTTCGATCTAGTTTCTTAGCGTTTTCCTCCATGTCTCGCATACGGTCAGAGAAGAAAGTACCGCCACGGGTGGCCGAGGTCGTTAAGGCGCGAACTCGTGAGCTGGAGGTCTGGGATTCAAATCTCCCCAGGACCGTTCTCCCTGACTGGGTTTTTTTCCCCGGTTTTCCTCAGTCCTCATAACTGGCAATGCCGGGGAGATACCCTAAACTTAGGCCTGGATCGCTTCCTTCCTTTCCCAATTAACCATTTCATCTCATGTATCATCACGTATCATCAGTGTTCTCCGCCTGTAGTGCCTCGGTAGTAAACACTACGAAAAAAAAAAACAAAAAAACTAACCTGTCAAAGCTCCTGAACTCAAACTTTTAATCTGCAGTCACCAAAATACTAGACGTTTGAAATGCAAAACTAATTGAACACTGCTAAAAAAACCTACGGAAATAGCATTCCCATAAGTACGAAGGACGCGTCTGCTTGCAAACTGGCTGGCCCAGTTTCGATTCTTGGCCGGGGGGACATATTGCCTAGATAAGTTATTTTCCCAGAATTCCTTCTTTCTCTTAAAAAGTGAATACCAAGCAAGGACTTGCGTCACTATTTCATTCTTTTCTCGAAATACCTTGATAGTTGGTGAGACATTAAAGACTTTAAAAAAATAATAAAAAATAAATCGAAGGATATCAGCTGATTACGCCATGAAATACATTTTGTCATAGCTTGAAAAGTATCTCATTTTAAGGAAGTTTCACTTCATTAAGATAAAATATCCAAGAAGTCATCTTCAAGCACCAGAAAGCCAATTAGGAACGTAAAATAATGCTATGTCTCAAGAGATGATGTGAAATTTTCTTTTTTTTTTTTTTCCTTTTTTTTTTTTTTTTTTTAACTATAACGCGCAAATATGGATTTAGTGCGCTTGGTATCCTGAAATCTGCGTTGGAGGAAAAGGAAAGAGACACTTGTGGGTGTGATACGAGCACCAGGGGGTGATTACCAGCGATACAACACATACGAACATTTGTCAAAAATATGTATTGCTTTGCGCTAAAATGGTGAGAATGTAACAAATGAATTGTTAATGCTGGATTAATTTTCAGTCTTACAAAGATTATTTGCGAGAAAAAGTACGAAATCGGTGGGGGGATAAGGGGATTTTATCTCAAAAATTCCCCCCTCACCAAAATTTCCCAAGGGGAATTCTTTCATTATAAAACGACAAGGAAAGGTACAATATATAACAGCAACAATACATACAAAATAATAGAATGACAATCAGATGTTTAGTACTGTGGCAACTCTATACGTTTCACATTACAACTGCAGGCAGCAACAATGAAGAACTGCACTGTTGCCAAATCAGTAAACTTATCCTACTTCTAGTTCGGATATTAAACTAAACATGACAAGTTCTATCAAACCGCCCTTTTCCTAAGAGTAGCAAAGCAGGAACGAGACATTACAAATGAATGAGCTGGGGGAGGTTCCTATGGTAGGAAGGGATGAGATAGGGAGACGCTGAACGGTGTAGATGGGGATCCCAGCATGTTTTCAGATAGAACGAGCTCCTCAGAAGGTCCACTTTTATTCCTGGAACCTGGGTAGAAAGCGCAAGCTACGTACAATCACCCCTCATTTCAAGGTAATTAAATTATACGAATAGCATTCGTCCAAGTGACAAGGAAAAACACCCAAGATCGGGAATTAGCCTGAGCGATCCGTATTATAACTCATTTAAGTAAGTGTTCAAAATAACTCCAACTACTCTTTTCTCTGAAATCATTGTAAACCTACAAGAGGTAACAGTTGCTCTTCACATTTCCACGTTTTTATAGATGTATTTGCAATCAAGCAAGCGAACATTTGCAAAACTTGTTCTCTATGCGTTTTGATGGTCGAGTAATTTCTTATGAGCTCACCTAGTACTGAATGGTAGAAACCAGCACATCTTTGACAGGTAGACGTTGTAAAGCAAAATAATGCAGTAGAAAAGAGTATTTTGTTTTATATAAATTTAAAACTGTTATTATTGTTGTTGTTGTTGGTTTTAATATGACTTCTTTAGTCGAGATTAATTCACCTCTCTATGTCGATAACGTTTCAAGCAAGAGTAATTATACATTATTATCTATTTCAAGTATTAGGGCCTAAGGCAGAGCGGATCCTGTACGTAACAGAGACGACCTCTGGCAATCTGGTGTGCATCACGTATGGCCTACCGCTTAGGATAACGGGCAAATATATTAAAATCCCAAGCCTATGTGAGCCCGCGAACCTCGGTTTACCCTCCGCAATGATTAGCCTACAGTGATTATATAATGATAAACAACAATTACAAGCTTAACACTAAACTTCACCTCTGAATGGTTGTAAGGATGGTCCAAGTTGGAAAGCTATCTTTATGACTAATGATGTACATTTTTGATGCCCCTTTGAATAATCTAACTTTTTGTGTTTCTTCTTCATAACTTCTGTGTATTATTACATTACATCCTTCTGTGTATTATTAGTGCAAAGGGTCTCTATCTTCAAGAGTGCATTATAAAAAAGTGCGTCACACAGGAACTGCGTAAACTAAGAGAATTCCTCAACTTGTATAGTAATTTTAAAAAAGAATATAAAATCCAAATCAGGCCTTATTAATTAATGAAATGAAATAAGTTATGGCATTACTGTGTGGTATCAGGGAAATAAAATTAGAATTCCTGTAATCTATAAGTATTATTATTATTATTATTGAGATTAATGTTATAGTAAAAAAATAATGTTATACCATTAGTTAAATGAAATATATGATCATTGATAGACAAAGCAATACTACGTGGATGTTTTTAAATGTAACCATGTTTATGAACTGAGCCCTTGGTATCATCTTTACGTTCACTAAAATAGAGAGAAATAATCGAAAATTTCGAGTTTACTTTGTGTTTAAGATGACGATGTTCATATGTTTCAACAAAACAAAAACATGTTACTATTAAAAACAATTACAATGTACTAAGCAATTGATTTTCATTGTCGTTGAAATTTAATTAAAATGTTATTGTAGTAAAAATATGTAACAAAACGTTTACGGGAGAATATTACAGAGCGCTCTTACATACAAATATAATTCTCAAACATATCAGATTAATATTTCACATTTACTCTCTTCACGACGATACTTTTGTTACACATAAAACATATGCACCGTAATAAATACAGTTTATATTCTGAATTAATTTCTCTTAATTGATTTAAATGGTGTGTGCTAAGTTTTATTGCGGAAAAACACATTTTGGTACTGCTGGAGCGATTTTTGAATTTTGGGTTTCAGGCAAACCTGCACTCCCAATGATCCGATTTATCTAATTTTCAGAAACGATATATATGCTATTTTATTTAAATAGTATATACGAAGTTTTGTTGCGAAAAAATAAATATTAACGTCACTAGAGCGATTTTTAAATTTTGCATCTCAGATAAACCCCCTCATAATATCTCGATTTTACTGATTTTTGGAAACTAATTTTCTTATTTTATTTCAATGGAATATACCGAGTTACCTTAAAAAAAAATAAAATTACGGTAGCTAGAGCGATTTTTTATTTTGCTTTAACCCAACTCCTAATGGCCCGATGGCTATGGTTTTCGAAAACTACATTTATCAATTTATTTTAGAGAGATATACTGAGTTTCATTGAAAAATAACAAAAATTGCGGCTGCTAGAGGATTAAAAAAAGTTAAACATTTTCGCTTTAGGTTAACCCCCACCGTTAATGGTGCAGTTTTGCTCGTTAAAACTCGACGAATCGTTTGTTAATTGACGAGTTTCGCTGAGAAAAAACAAAAATTGTGACCGTTAGAGCGTTAAAGGAGATATTTTCATTGCCATTTTCGGTGCCTTGTTGGTAGCATCGATGGAGAGTTGAAGAAAAAAATTAAGAATTGCTTAATGGGTGCAACCGCAGTCGTTAAAACGCTACATTTCTACTGCAATTAAGGACATTTTTCTTCTGCAAAATGTATTTAGGAAATTTGAAATCATGCGTAGGGGAGTTATCCCTTCTATTTACTTTTTAAATATCTGAGATGAGCAAATTAAGATCATAATCAAAACTTACGATAGTATAACGCTAAGAACAACAAGAAATGAGTCAGGTGGCAGATACTATAGAGCACAAGAATAAAACCCGATACCACTAGTAGAAAGGATATTCATTAATGGACAGGCTGGGGCACTCTCCCAGCGGTTCCATGAGAATAACATTTATTCTTGAATGTATAGATATGAGAAAACGAAAATGATGCATGTATTTGTTGAGTTAAAGTAAATTGAAAGCGACTAATTGTTCAGGAGGGAGAATTCAAATAGGTAAATCTGAATCAACATTCTTAAGTTTTCTGCAATGGCTGGGGATCGCTTTCGTCTCTGATTTTCCCAGACTATCACTGGCCATGAAACAATTAATGCCTTTCATAACATTCTTGCATTCATTTACCTAAAATAATCAGAACCCAGAATGCAAATCTCCTATTAATGTTGCATGTTAATGAAATAGCAACATACATCTGATTGAGAAATTATAATTAACGAGCAAGTTATACCATCATCTATTGTTTATGTTAGTTTTATATACTTTTTGGAGTGTATTTCATTCTTATGATTAATACAGTACAGTAAAAAGGCAAACATTAAACAAAATTTGCTTTAATTGGTTTGTTTATATTTTTTAATTTTTACACCCGTGATGATTTATACAGGATGAACCCGAACTCCACCGACAAACTTTCGAGTGTTTTGATATAAGTAACCCATGGTCTCCGGTGGCTCATTATTGTTTTCGTTTTTGTTTAACTCAACTACTTATGTATCTGTTTACTCAAAATATGATTGTTTCCAAACAAAACACAACCTTTCACTGTTGAAGTTAGGGAACACCTTGATTAACAGATGGGTTGGTCGTGGGGGTCCTGTTCCATGGCCAGCTCGATCACCAGATGTGACTTTTTCTTCTGGGGTCAAATGAAGAGCCTAGTGTACGTGACTCCTATGGACCTGGTTGCTAGGATTGTAGCAGCTGCTGACGTCAATCTCCTGCGATGCTGGAGGGTGCACGACAGTCCATGAGCCGTCCTGTAAAGTTTGTTGTGATCATGGCGATCGACATTTGAACAATTTACTTTAAGTGTCTTTTGGGGTTTTCATGTCATTTTAGTAATGTTTGCTTATCTATCCTTAAAAATAAATAATTGCAATTGCCAGGAGGTAGTTGATTAATTTGTGACGGAATGTAATGTAAACACGCTCTACAGCAATCAAATGTTTTGTTTGCAAACAATCATATTCCGAGTAAGCAGGTACCAAGGGGTTGAATGAAAACACCCGGAGACCATGGATGCCTTATCAATACACTCAGAAAACCTCTCTGAAAACTTGAAAGTTTGTCGGTAGAGTTCGGATTCGTCCTGTATATAGAATGCAAATTTAGAATTTTAAGCTTGGAGTTAAATCTTAGAGGTCCGCAATAGCAAGGAAATTGCACCAACTAAGAGAACGGCGCCGCAATCGATGCAGATACAGCTTCCGCATGGGAATCAATCTAATCCTGTAGTAAATCAGCTTGCTATCTCCTCCCTGAAAGCATCAATATGTCTAAATCTGATTTGTTACTTCAAAGTGCATTTGCTCAAGTGTCACTGGTGCATGTAAAACAAAACATACCCGCATCCAAAACGAAGGAGAGAGTTTTGCCATAAAAGAATATTTACAATAGATGCTGTATATTATATCATTGCTTAAATTACTCATTTAGTTCATTGTGTTATTCTATTTATACCTACAATAAGTCAACAATATCAGAGTTCCTTTCTAGAATATTCCCTTTAATGATGTTTTTTTATTTTGAGTATTTTAACTTTTTATTTAAATTACTTTGCGTTGTAACCATTATAAAAAACCTTTTCAGGAAGCACTTAATGCTTTTAATATTTTTTCTAAATATGCTCGTTTCCAAGAGATATACAGATGCAAACACACACGCACACGTATTGTTGAAAGATTCCTTTATGCACTTTAAGCGAAAGTCTAAGGGAGTAAAGGAACTGGGGAATTAATACGTCCTGAACATCGTAACGCGAATAGAAACACTATCACTGTCCAACCGCACTAGGAAGAGAGCGGTGTGATCTTAGGACTTGGTCAGTGGTACGAAAAGGATGAAGCGCAGGAAATATTCACTTTCATTATCTTCATTTCATATTTTTGAAAACTTGCTCCCTTTCGCGACATTAGGCAGTTCAATATTTCCCTCCGTGGGTTTTTTCCTTCTACCAGTGGGCACTTCCTTTCTCCTATCTTGCAACTGACCGATTCCTGCTTCATAGCAAACAGTAGTAGATGACTCGCCTATTCTGAGTGAAAATAGAACGATGTGGGAACTATGACTCGTTCTCCGTAATAAAACGCTCCACATGGTCAGCTAATGAAAGCTGCATCAATAAGGTTACTTTCTCTACTGAAACTTTTTAAATTAATCGCTGTGATTTTACATAGGTAAATATAATATTTATACATTTTTGCAGTTAATGCTTCTTTGGAAGTACATTACGATGACAATGCTGCCTTCACAGTGAATACAATACCTTTATATAAAAGTGTTCCTTTTTCAAAATGAAAACAACAGCTAACGACGGCGGCAGCGGCTACCATTCAGATCACACGTTTATTGGATTGTTTTATTTACGGACGCTCTTTAACATCTCAGGATCAGCGTCCCATTCAATTCACAGCGTGAAACGCCGACAAATTTTGCTCAGAGACCTCTTCCTCAGGCTTGAGGTTCTTTATCGTGCCGTAAATGTACGACACGGGACCCACGGCTTTACTTCCCTTCCGAAGGAAGCCATACTTAAACTATTTACGCCCGAAAAAATCCATCGACCGTGACCGGGATTGAACTTGCGATTTTACGTCTACGAGGCAAATATGGTTGCCAATAGACCATAAGCCACACCTAACAATACTTGCATATAGAATAAAATTACATCTCATCCTTCCTTTAGAGCAAATAGTTTCGTTATTAATTAGTAGCTCGCCAATTTATACTTCAGATCTGTCAAATTCATTTAGGCCCCGAAACGTTTCTCATATCACCGTAACACTAAAGAATTTGTCATTACTAAGCCACACATTTTTATTATTGGTGAAGAAGCATTAAACGTCAATTTAATGAAATTAAACGTTTGATAAAACAGTATGAGAAAAGTAAGTTTATTCTACATAATACAACAGAACGGAACACGAAAACAATAAACTGTCTTAGTGAAAAACCTAACTGAACAACAGGTAGTTTTTATGATCTTTACCCACTACTCAATAGCAAAAAGTTGTGCAAAAATGGAGCATAATACCCTTCATTAAAGAAGAGAGATTGGCGTAAGTATTATTGATTTGTGGGCTGTTTGCATGCCAGTAGTAACATATGGTTATCACGAAAATTACTTTCATCTTTGGATATTTGGTCCTAAATATATTACATTTCTGGAATTCCAATTTCTTACTTTTTCTATTAGTTATTTTTGTAAGACATACAACCACCCTCGACATTATACATTAGAAGTACATATATGAAAAGAGTAAATTCAATTTGTGCGCTTTGAGATCTGTGTCATTCAAATTCGTCATTTACAGAGTGATTATAAAGTCTCGACCGTGTTTATGAAGAAAACAGATATTAGATTCAAACAAATACAGTGAATGAAAGACCTAACACGTAACCCATCTTAAGTTTATTCCACACGAGTACTCTGCACTTCCACACACAACTCCCAGCGACTCTCGCTTCACGAAACTCCTTTTCTAGCATTGAACACCTGATAGCTCCTTTAAATGGTAAGGGAGCTGGTTTTGACTTTGTGCACTTGTGACTTTATGTATCGCCATGCAAAAAAGTAGAGAGGTGTGACATCAGGAGAACATCGGGCTCAAATGCGGGTGATCTATTTGGAAACGTGACTCCAGGTACTCCGAGGGGATGCTCCATCCTGTTGGAAAACCACAGTTTTCAAAATGCCATCCTGCTGTAATTGTGGTCGAAGGGAAAGCTGCATCATTCTGTGGGTTCTGCAAGGAAGAATGGTTCATACACCTTACAATTTTTGATCACAAACCACACATTGACGTTTGGGGTGTTTCGTTCCCACTCACTTGACTGTTCATCTGCCCACACTCTGCAGATGTGACTTCGTCGCTAAAGAGCACATTTTGCAGCAAGTTACCCTCTTCGACCTCCTGCAACAGGTCGGTACTCATTGCTTCGCGAGCGGCTTATGTCGGATTTGGAGATGGTTTGACTGTTTTTTCAAGGTGTAGTGGAAAAATTTCCACACTGTTGGTTGGGACACACCCAACTCCCGACTTAGTCTCCTGGTTGATGCTTTTGAGCTTCTGCTAATTGCATCCTCTACCTGTTGCGCAGTTTAAGCTGGCACACTGGGCCAACTAGAACGTTCCACAATACCCTTGGTCTTGAATTTCTGATCCAGTGGTGTGATATTTGCCCTGGTGGAAGAGAGTTTATGGAATTTTCGTTCAAACTGCGCTTGAGCCTCCTGCTCAGTAAATCCCCTCAAACACTCACACAGCACAGCTATTATTTCTTCAGTTGACCGTATCTTTCAGATTAGCTATAAAAGATACACAATCAGCCTTTTTTCCAAAAATAGATTGAAACTTTATAGCCACTCTAGAGCTGGATCGGTACCAACTTTTCTAAATTCTCTCATATCGATTATTCCGAATTAAATGGGTTTATGCTTTTGTGTTTAAGTGTTCTATCAAATAAAATACGAATTTATAATTTTAGGAATATTAATATATCAAACAAATATATCTGAAATTCCTTA
Organism: Metallyticus violacea; assembly: GCA_030762175.1. Lineage (NCBI taxonomy): Eukaryota > Metazoa > Arthropoda > Insecta > Mantodea > Metallyticidae > Metallyticus > Metallyticus violacea. The sequence continues at coordinate 139,173,765 of CM060835.1, read as the reverse complement.
CTCACGGAGTATTTTTTATTAATATCTTTATACTTATTGCTAATGTTGTAAAATTTTTCACCTCACGAACAACTCATTTTATAAATGAGGCAAATGGTCCGGTATCATTCAGAGAATGCAATTGAATAAAATTGTTTAACATTTCACATTTATTAGAAGTTCCTTATTATTGATTAGACTAAGAATCAAGATTACTTCGTAGGTAGAACGTGCTTTATTTATCTTTTTTCCCCCATAAGCGCGAAAAGAGAACAATGTGCTAGAAATTAATGCAATAGCACGCTCGAAAATGCAATTGAGCGTGTTTTACCGTCCTGGTACGTGATTTTTAGACATTAGTAGCTCAGACATACTATCGCCAGACCATCTGCAGAAACATAATATGGGGAGGGCGTATGCACATTGCGACATATTGCCGTTAGAGCAAGTTGAAAGTAAACTGCGGCTGAATGTAACACTGATATCAACTTTGGTTTGTCCATAGAACATCAAGACGAAAACAGCAAGATAGATAGATGACTGTTGTATATTTCACTCATAAATATGTAAACGCTTTGCTGCTTTTCAACCTGTGACGAAAGAGTGGCATAATTTGCCGAATATCTAGTACTTAGCACAGTACTCTCATCTGGTATATACCATTGAGTGCATTGAACAAACAACAAATGTATGTGACGTTTGTAACTCGCACTTGAATGTGTTGATATTTCAGCAAACTTTTTTATCAAGTTAAAGAGCACAAATACACCTAAAGTAAGGCAACCCCTAAAGTAAGTGAAAGATATAGTACACTTAAACAATGTACTGCAAAGGGACGGAAGAATGGAGAAAGAGATATCTACCGGCTTTGTTTGTAAACGGGAGACGAGGGCTGGACTTTGCTGGCAGATAGGAAGAACGAGGAGGGAATAGGTAATTTTTTTTTTTTAAAAAAAAGTGAGACACCTCAGATGGGAAGAACACACAACCGGGAAGGGGATAAAGGGAACACGAGTCACGGCATTTTTTTGGAATTAAGTGTTTTTTTATTAACGGTATTCAACGCCCGTTTTTACTACTGATGCACCACAGGCGGTGACACTGATGATACATGAGATGAAATGATATATTGGGAAAGGATTTATTATTTTTTTTTTTTAAGGAAGGAAACGTTCCAGGCCTAAGTTTAGGGTACCTCCCCGGTATTTGCCATTTATGAGGACTGAGGAAAACCTGGAAAAAAACCTCAGTCAGGGAGGATGGTCCTGACGGGATTCGAACCCTAGACCTCCCGCTCACAAGTCTGCGCCCAAACGACCTCGGCCACCCTTGGCGGTTGGAATCAAGTGTACATATATGCGAGGGAGTGTATGTTATTTACTTTTATCGATTTTCTTTTGTGTTTATTTTAATCGAATATTTCAAAAAGTTATGCTGCTTTTTGCAATTTCATGCATTTTTAGTGCATTTGGAAAGCATTACGTTCCCAGGACCCGTGCGATAAGAACTATAAAATATTACTTTAAAAGTGGAATGTTAATAAGGTTGGAAAAGGTGAAATGGTTTCATACTTAAGTCGACCCAACAAGAATAATAAACTAGACAAATGTAATTCTAAGCCGTGACAACCCTTTTATATATATATATATATAATTCTCGCACTCTATGTAAAATGGATGTTGACCAAAATGCAGAAAAAGAAGCCAGTACTTTATTTATACCTTTAACGTTATTACAAAAACAAGGAAAGAAACAAACAAACTGTTTTATTGCTTTTCAAAATATTCGTCATTAAGATTTATACACTTCTGCATGTGTTCAAGCCAAATGTCGAAACATTTTTTCCACACTTAAGTTGGTATCTCAAAAACATGGTGTTTAAAGACTTCGACAGCTTCTTAAGATGATGAAAATTGTTGTCCGCGCATTTTTTTTTTTTTTTGTTTGGCATTTGGGAACAAAAAGAAGTCGCTAAGGATAAATCAGGTGAATACAGGCAATGAGACATTAATTCAACGTTTTTCTCCTTCAAATAATCAATTGTTTGACGTGCAGTGGGAGATGTTGATATTGTCATGATGAAGAATGATGCGACGTTTTCGATTGTTTTTTGTTTGTTTGTTTTTTTCTTCATGATTTTGTCGATGACCTCTGGAAATAAATGTATATCATTCAACTTTAGCTGTTCTTTGATCCTCTAAAGGAATGATTGCAACATGTTCAGTACAACCGAAGAAACAAACGAACATTTTCTTGAAGTGTTTCGTGGACGATCAACTTTTGTGGGATTCAGTTCATGTTGGAACATTCAAACAGTGGAGTGTTGCTCAGTTTCCGGTTCATACAAATACATCCAAGTTTCGTCATCTGTTACTACATTGTATACGGTTTTGCAGTGTCTCGGTGGAATGTGTTGAGCATTTCATTACATCAATTAACACGAGTGTTGTTTTGAGCTTCGATCAAATTATGCGGGAACAGATCTTTTTCATAGCTAAATGTTCATGCCAAATCGAATGTACTGCAGTCTTCGATATACTTAAGGATGCCTGTATCTCACTGTAAGGCACTTGCTGATCCTCTTCAATTTAGTTGCGCACAGTTTCAATTTTTTTTTTTTTTTTGAATGGCAAAATGACTTTCACAAAATTCATCATTAAAGAAAGTACGACCAAATGTAAACAGTCTTTTCTGTTGGTGCTTATTACCAAACGTTGAACAAAGGGATTGTATGCATTGCTGTTGAGTTAGACCTTTACTAAAATAGTAAAAAATCATCCAACGAAATCCTTCACGTGACTTTTCCATATTTTCCGCAAAATTCCTTTGCTTAAATGCTCATTGTAAACAAACTAATCGGCTAATTTCTAAGCTGCAACGCTTTCACAATAACAAATGTCAATTGTTTAGAAAGTAGTAATGCCATATCTCAATAAGCCACCTAGTGATCGTTTGTAAAAACTTAAAAGGTAACCCTCGTATTAAGTGAATTAAATGTGTTTAGAGGGTCTTTAAGCATCAATCCGTCCATTATTTATTTCTCCATTTATTCATTATTTGATTTTGGTTGAGTAAAGTTAACCACCTTCAGTGATCTAGATAGATTACACAATAATAAAGTTCAAAGTCAATGAACATTTCAACTACTGCCATGAAATCTTTTCTTTCGGCAATCCATTACCTGCAGTGGTGCGAATTTAAATTGTCTCTTATGACTACTGACACACCACGGCAGGCGAACAATGGTGTACTGGGAAAGGAATTTGATTTTTGGGAAGATATCGTTCCAGGTGTAAGTTTAGAGTACCTACACGGCATTTGTCACTAGAAAATCTGAAAATAAATAAACAAATAAAATATAAAAAGTCCGAGGGGACGCATTTTTCGTCGGAAGTTGAAGCAGACTTCCCGTTCTCTAATCCGTGCGTAAAGAGTTTGATGTCGCAAAGAACAAACTTAAAGATGCTTTTCTTTCCTGGAAAAGTAGAAGGTAATTTAAAGCGGGTGGTTAAGGACTTTTAAATTGAAAATGCAATTAATGGTGAGTATGTCAGGAGTCTATTTCTGCAATATTCACTTTCTCAGTCAGCTCTGTTGTTGTGAGACCTGCAACTTAGTATAGAACGGAATTGCAAGCCTAATGTTTTATATTTTCACTTTGGAGGAAGGGCGCGTATGTCTAAATCATTGCAATCCGACAACAACAGTTTTCCTAATTTTGAGCCTGGTGTTTATAATGATTTTAATGAATTTAGTAGTTCCAAGGATTTCCCCTTTTGTAAAGCTTCTCAAAATGTTTATGGAAAGGGATAAGAATAATTCACGAAAAACAAGTTGGCACATAAAACTGAACTTAATACATCGAAAAAATGAGTGTAGAAATATTATAAGAAAACGGAATTATTTGGATGTGAGGATGTGCCTATACTTCTAAAGAACCACGTTTTCACGGGTCTCAATAGAAAACTGTTCAAGAGTGATGGAGCACGATTTGACGTCACGAAGAACAACCACTACAGGATATCCTTTGGCACTCAACACAACGCCAAATTTTGACAGCATATCGCTTCCTTTCGTCCGTATAATAACAAAGCACGCAGCTCTTGCTCTATGTGCGTATTCTGTCCCATGATGCGAAAACGATTTTCAGAACATTAAAACCGAGGGTAGTCGGTTTAGACAACTACCTGAGCTGGCTTAGAACTCGACTGCAGCACGTTTACAGTAAATTAGCGGCATTTTCTACTTCAGCTGTTGCCATGTCCACATTTTTAATGTAATGGTTCTTCTTCATTCCTGAGATAATGGTCACCGAATCCACTTCTTTACTTAAGCATCCAAGTGTAGCTATTGAAAGCCATAAACGACATTTTCTTTGCTTGGCAACGATTAGAGAAATATTCAGTTTGGGACATGTGATTGAGCGTAATGGTTTTAGGCTTCTTAAACTATTTGTAGAACGTACATTAAAATGTTAGCCTACTTTATATGCAGCTCGTCTCATTTTTGGAGTGTTGGCAGTGTGAATACTATTTATGTACATAACATAATTAATTTGCATTTAGGTACAAATTTATTATCAAATTCCTTAGCTGCTTGACATATGATTCCATACATTTAAGTGAACGACGTTAAAAATAGTTTAGTTGCTCATATAAAGGTATGCAAAATGCTGCTACCGGCTACCAGAATGCATTGTGTGTCATAATGTAACTCAGGGGTTAGTAAAAAGCCACATTTAAGTACGAGACACTTCTTGCAACACACAATGTTTGCACATAATTATTTCTAAAAGGTTAAATTTGAAATTGCTACTAGTTTTTGGATATCGATAGTATATAGTAATTTACAAGTGCTTGTAATAAGACACCAGTGTGTAAAATGAAATAGTGATTTAGGTATTTTGCAATGGTACTGCTATAAAATAATTATAAGGAGGTCCACGACTTTATAAATGTTGTATTTCTTCCTCTTTTTCTATCAATTGCATATTATTTAAGTGCGCTTACAAAAATTTTTTGAGTTACGAGATTAATAAAAATTACAGGTGTCAGCTGCCCCTTATTTTTCTAGAAGATATGCAGGAGATATTCCTGTGCTCGTCTTCTATAAAGCATCTTTTGACCGCAGGCCTAACTTACAAAGCAAAATTATTTCTATGGATGTCCCATGCTTATAAGAACAGGATCGTCCTGAAAAAATACAATTTTAGCTATGTCTGTTATATGACAATCACATCAGCCATAGGACAGCACAATATGCAATAATATTTCAGGAATAAAAATTGATGATGCATTTGTGAAATATTGGTGGTTTGCCTATTAAATCGGTTTGGCAGACTCCGGCTAAGTGCCCCGGGTTGGTCGCCATATTTTATAGCGACGATCGTTAATTAACTATTGATCGCTTTGACGTTGCAACAATATCTCAGGGTTTTGATCCGCTATTTTGTGAATCGTGCTCAACAGAGCTGGGACAGAATATCAACTGTGTAAATTATTACGGGAAGCGTCATAATATATATGATCATTTATTTTTCGCCAAACCTTTCGCGTCCTCTGGTGTTCAGCGTACGATATAACTTGGCTCACGTTGAATGTAAATTTAGCTGCCGCGATTGAATCTGATGAACTGACTCTATCACAAGGACGCCTTGCTTTAAAAATTGAGAGTAGGTATACATCTACTATGGCTGGTTCAAATTCACTTGCCATCTGCCACTATTTGAAAGCTACATTCAATGGTTTAAAGTTAACTGTACAAACGGCTGATGAATTCATCTCCTTTAACGTATTCGAAAGCCTGATTAACCCTTGCTAACGGAAGTCTTTTAGGAAGTGGCGCAGCACTGGTCCCTTCCCTTTATATAACGGTTACCGTAGACAGTTACACCAGAAACCTTTGTCTTTTCACGACATACAATTAACTTATTACATTAATGTATACATTACTCAGTTAAAATATGATGAGCAGGCTTACAAAAAATATGTAGGGGTGGGCCATAGTAACCAAGTGGCTGGTTAGCTCAATACGGGCGGGAATGCTTTTCGTGCCAGTTGCTTTTGTTGTTCCAGTTTTACCACAAAGTTTGTGTTAGGAGCCCGCATGTTTTTATTGGAATAATTGTTTTAATAGCTCTAGAAAGTATAAATTTCGGCATGGAAAATAATACAGTTCAAAAGTGTGCGAATGTTTATTATCAAAATTAAAATGTTCAAAAGACTTGCATGTTATGTATTACCTTCCTAAATGTGCCACATTCATTGGATAGGAAGAAAAGGAACAGTCCTGTGTAGAGGAGCCTTGACCTTGTAAACAAGCGGGCTTTCTTTTCCGCACTGCCAGTATACATACACAACAATGCTAATAAAGTGTTTAATTCAACAATTTATATGTAAATTCATTGCACAGTACGCTAAACACTTGCAAAATACAAAAGTTACAATTCGAGCACTTCATTCGCTAAAATACACGAGTTCGCGCATATTTATTCCCACCCATTGGCAATCCTGGCCTAGTCGAATTCTGCTAAACAAAAGAAGTTTTTTCAGGGACACAATAACATCCAAACTTTAACAATAAACACGCGAAACAACTATAAAATAATATATTTCTTTACTCTGTATTACTGTACCTAGGTATAAAAATTGTAAAACCACCATGCTACGATTTTTTTGTCTTATGCCTTCCATTAAAACAGTCTGCCAACACTAAACATTAAAAATATCACGTTTAACGCAATCATTTATTAATATTAAAACACATTAAATAAATAAATAAAGTCACACAGCTGGCGCGAACTGCCTTTTCAGTTATTCAGTTTCTCGTGTGTTTATTCCAAAGTAGACAGACAGAGAGAGAGAGAGAGAGAGAGAGAGAGAGAGAGAGAGAGAGAGAGAGGAACTCAAATGGTTTTGTTTCGAATTTACCGCCAATGCTCGTAGTTCCCACATTCGCCGCAGTTGGCGTTTTGTAAAGATGGCGACTTCTGGAGAAGAGCGCGCTTTCTGTGTGTTGGAATTCTGTAAATGTAAGAGTGCTACAGATGTTCAGAACTAAGCAAGTCTGACATGACAAATTTGAGCATACTGGTTGCTTGTGTACTAAGAAAAGTGGCTGTTCGACATTGAGTGAAGAGACCGTTAACCGTGTTAGAGAGACATTCATAACAAGTTCGAAAAAATCAGTTGGTAGAGCATGCCGCGAGCTGCAAGTGTGGAAGACACACGTAAGAGACGGTTGCAACAGTTGAAACGAAATGACAAACAACAGCGTTAGGAGTTTTGTATCCGAGTGCAACAATGGATGGAAGATGATGACATGATCTTTAGCGACATTCTATACAAATGACAAAGTCAATATGTCTAGTGTGGGGTACCCAGAATCCTCATGAATTCGTCGAATATGAGCGGGATTCTCTTAAAGGGAACGTTTTCTGCGGAATGTTATCGCGGAAACTTTACGGACCATTCTTCACCAATAACACTGTAAATGGATATGATACAGCAATGGTTGTTCCCACAAATGTAAGAAGATTCCGACAATTTCCTGTTCCAGCAGGACGGGGCCCTACCCCATTACCATAACGTTCGTGATTTTCTGAACCACGAGCTATCTCAATGCTGGATCAGACGAGCAGGGAATAATGATAACAGCTGTTTCAAAAACTGCCCCCCAACCAGATCCCCGGATCTAACTCCCTGTGACTTCTTCCTATGGGGATATATAAAATATGTGTGTGCCACCTTTACCACAAAATCTAGAAGAACTCAAGCGTAGGATTGAAGAAGTTGCCAGTGTTGAGTTCCTCTTTAATATGACATATATACGAAAGCTATACCATTTATAGTTTTTTTGTACGGATTTTAGGGACTCCCTGGAAAAAAACTACATTCTATATGCTACAAGCGAAGAACCAACTGCTTGTATAAAAACAACTTTATGAAATATCTTCACAATGAAAGTTACTTTAGCACTCTCCCATAATGTACTACAGTCGTATGAAAAACGCTTACTTAAACAACAAACATAAATGTTTGTCCATTTAAGTAGTTCAATTGTGATATGCACTGTAGTATTCCAAAACAAAAGAAATAAATGTACAACAGCCTCAACCTTTAGCTTGGTATATGATTAACAAAACATATCGGAACGCTTAATTGATACTAAGTCAACTTCGCGCTCATGGTAGCAATTTTTCAATCACCAATCATTAAGTATATTTTGATAGAATAAAGCATAAACCACCACTATGCCGCATGAATAATGCATTTGATTACACCTCAATCACAACAAACACATTTTATTTCTAATCACAACCATTTCCGCCTGAGTCATTTGCCTAAACAAAGAATTTAAACGTGATCGTGGTTGGCGGCTGTTGGGCTTAAATCAATGTGACCTGTAAGAAATATTGACAGACAATAATAATTAAAAACCGTTATTCTTGAGGGCTACGGAACCAAATCCCCTTAATTCTTAATGGATCATTTGTCACTGATGTCAGAGTTAGCGCATTATATTCACTGATATTTTAAATATTTCGCTAAATGTAATTAGTGTGGTGGTCCCAACCTAACGACAAACTGCCTGTCGGTCTCGCTAGTCTTGTGGCGCCTGGACAAGGCTTCCAGCAGCAACCGGCCGTCATTATGCTGCCAGACAAACCAGTTTTCGCGCGCCAAAAATTATGGGCGGAAATAGAACGTCACAGTGCCGCACGTCCTCCAGCTGCTCTCTTTTGTTTCTTCCTATTCTTACTGATATGTGCCCACGCCGCAGTCACCAGCTGGTCGCAGCTCGAATCCCACCTCTGCCTGTAACTTTACTTTCCGTTCTGTTGCTCTTTTTAATAACCCAAGACGCATTTCTTCTCTGTAACATTTTTAGTACCATGTTTTAGCTTTAGCATACTTGTTCCTCGTCTCAACTTTTTGTTTTATTGCGTTTGCTTTGACATTAAGTATTTGCTCGATTTAGTTTCATGACATGGACTATTTCTATAATGAATCATCATGAAATGGATAATAAAATAATAATTCAATTTCATCAATTGGAAGTTAATACCTTTTCATGAAAGTTGGATTACCTTCCGTTTCTGGAATATTTTCTTACCAAGTAAATAATTCATTTGGAGCCGTGCAGGGACATGCGATATGGCAGGAATAGATTTGCCATCAAATCAAAATAACGTTTAGTAGGGTGCAGTATTCAGTTGTCACGGGGCTGGAAACATGAGCATTAGTATTAATTTGAAAAAATTAAAAAATTGACCATAATCACATTCCATGCCTCAAAAAGCTCCAGATATTACATTTGCGATGTGTCGTAAGCTATCATATAAATCGAACTTTTGAGAAAAATAATGCATATTTGCACACTGGATGCAGAACTTTTACTTTTTAATGCAGTAGAGGATGTGTTCAAATTTTGGAACTCTGCCGTGGCAATGAGAGAGAAGTTCTGCAAACCATTGTTACAGGAGATGAAACTATGGTCCTCTACTGTGATCCCTTGTCCAAAAGAGAATCAATGGAGTGGCGTAAATCTGGCGAAGCACCGCCTCTAATGGCCAAGGTCACTCAGTCAACCAAGATCATGGCCACAATCTTTTCGGACTGTGAAGGATTCAATGAGAGGAACACAGGAGTAAATGGGGAGCACTATGCTGGCCTACTGCACATACTACGTACAGGCGAGGAAAGCTGAGTGGTGGTGTGCCCCTTCTTCACGACAACGCGCCTTGTACATAGCTGTTGTTGCAAAGGGAGCTGTGAAGAAATGTGGCTTCAAGGAGAGCGACCATCCACACTACAGTCCAGATCTAGCTCCCAGTGACTATTTCCTCTTCTCAAAACTCAAGAAGGACCTTCGAGGAAGGAATTTAGGTGTGACGAAGAAGTGATGGATGTTATTTATGCCCATTTTGTAGGCAAGACTTCTGACCATTTTGGGGAGGGGGGACTGAAATGTTAATTCAAAGATGTGAGAAGTCTATTGCAGTAAACAGTAGCTACAAATGAAGAGTGAAATATAGTTTTTGTCTTTACGATACCTAGAATTCCATGACATGCAATTTTATAATTGTGATCTATCCTTTAAATATGATAGAAATACTTTCATTAATGGAAGGAAAAAAGTATTTTGATAGTAAGTAAACAGTCATGATTAACTTTAACAAATGCCTTTTGGAAATCAAATTATATATGAAAAATAAAAATAAAGTACATATTAACAATGTAACAAATTAACAGCAATAATAAAAATAGATAAGGATAATACACTTGGATAAAGCACACTTGAAATTGCTACATTTCGAACTACTGGAGTTCTTCTATGGCAAGAAGCTAGACCATATTCTAGTTTCTTGCTAGAACGTTAATGACCTGAGATGTAAAAACAAAACAATTGAAAGATACTTTGTCAACATATGGCGCTATTACAGTAAAGATTAGAGGTATTTTCTGTTCATATATATATGAAGATGTTTCCTGCCAGAAGTCATTAGTATTATTTTCAACTTGCTGAACATAATTTCTTAACGTTATCCGAATACTTTTATAATTACGGTACTTCTCTTTCAGGCTTATTATTTCTTTGGTAAACCAAATAGAATATTTACGTTTTCTTTTGGGTACACTTCTGTTTAGTATTGAGTAAATTTTATCATAGAAAATTGCCACTGAACAGTTAACATCTTGCAGTTACAAGTCCGTACAAAAAGTATAAGTATTTGTTGATTTCCTTCTCCACTTTCTCAAATTAAATTTAGAGTAGGATGGTATACATCAACAGGTACCAAAGCATCTTCTTAGATGGACGTATTCTTCATACACGGTAAAGGATAGCATATTATTAAGTAATTTCGCTTTATTGAGATCATAATTTGTGTTAGGTAAATTAAAGTCACCCGTAGAATTACATGGCAGTTACAAAATTCAATGGTTTATTCTATTTGATCAAAATATTCGCTAAAGTATTTGGAGGGAAATAAACCGTATTTATAATAAATTTAATATTATTGTAATAAAGTTTTATCTAAAGTGATTCGTTGCTGGTATTAAGTGAAAAGGTTTTCTCGGAATAAGTGTACATTTAACCACCCCCACCATGAGTTTGCGAATTTCTGTCTTTTCAAAACACTGTGTTACTGTGATCAAATAAATCGGAATTAAAGATACAATCTAGTAACCAAGATTACTTCATAATTTGAGGAAATTATACGAGCACAAAATTTATGAGTTTTTGTTCTTAGTTCTCTTAACATTTTGATAGTAAATATCTAATAATTTTGATTCACTTATAAAATATGAACGTCAAAGTCTCACTTTAATTATTATGACTTTTTTTTTTTTTTGTTATTATGTTGATGACTGGAGAAGAGCCTTCTTTCCTCAGGAATATTTTCATTCCTAGTCCACAGGTACTTTATAATGGCTGATCTGCGTTTGGCAAATAGGGCAGGGCAAAGACACTCATTAATCCAAGATGGATAAATTCCTTCTGACACGACGTCTTCCTAGTATTTCTTCTTTGGTTGACCTTCTACCGAATTTTGCAAATTGGAATAGGTAGCTGGGAGGAGGGGTTTAGACAATCATCGATATAATAATCTTCCACACGTTTCTTTAACTCCTTGTTTTCTTTTTGTAGGTTTAAGTTTTCATTTTTAACTTCCTCCAGATTTTTAAAGTATTTTCTAATTTTTTCGTATACATTTCTTGAATTTTTAACCTAGTATCAAGTTTTTCGTGGCAGGAATCGATTGATTTTCCCAGATCAACTTCTAGTGTTCTTTGAGGAACTTTTTTTATCTCTTGTAACATTTCAGGACTTGAATCCTCAGAGGTTATTGCCGAGACTGTATCACCCTTCCTTCGAACACAGCTCGTATACTTTATTGATTGTTTAAAAAATTCTACATTTTATTTTCGATGTTCGGTTGCAGTCAATTCATTGTATTTTATCAGTTTTTTGTACTACATAAGTAATATGAATCCACCAATTGAAAATTGCAGCAGCAGTAAAACACATGATTACACGAAATTGAGGATATCCCTATCAAGATTATGGTGTTATATATTTAATTTTGTTGGGTTGACAGTTCTAAAGTGTATCGATAGTGTTTTGTTACTTGGCAAAGCTTATGGTGTTATACTATAATTTTTTAGGTTCCCAGTTCGAAGTATGTCGATGGTGTTTCCTTACTTGGTAAATCAACTGGTTGTGATTATAAAATGAGGTTATATTACCATTTCTTATTACTGCTGCTCAGAAACTATTATGTTGAAGCATTTAAAATAAATTTCTGCCTTATAGATGATGTTAAGTATTATGCTGTAAGTACATACATGGCAGTAGTTATCGATGATTGAAGGAACAAGTTTATGGTATTTTTCTTGTGGAAATGCTACTGGATGACCGATTAATAATTGGAGAAACATATTTCCACATGATTGTGCACCCACATATCTCGGCATAAATTTCAAAATCATTTAAATGTACATTTTCCAAATCATTGGATAGGGACAGCACGTTCCCCAGACATGAGTCCATTGTGTTTGGGGTGTTATTAAATTAATTAAGTATGAACACAGCAGAAGAATTAGTAGCTAGAATTGTTCTTGCTTTTGACGATCTTCGTAACAACCTTAGACATTTCGAAGTATTTGTCGTTCGATCATACAGAGTTATACTTTTTGTGTTCAACAATTTTGTCAATACCATGTTCTTAATATTTGGTAATAGATTACTATGTTCCCATAGAACGTAAATAAAGCAACTTTATAAGTTGATATTCATTCATTTTTCCTTTATATCACTATAACTCGAAAACGAAGCATTTTGGGCATTGCTTTATTAAGCAAAAACGTTTATTTTCATGTTCTCCATAACAGCAGAAAGTTAGGAATGTATAGTATTCATTGTCTGCCGATCAATAATGTCTAGGATTCATATCGCTTGATGGATCTTGAAGCAACCAGTACAAATGCATCGAGAAGAAAGTATTCATTCTGTTTTTAACTTTTTCCTTCCTCTACGGTGTGTGGAAATGTTTATCTACTTCAGAATTTGAGCAGCCCATTCACACATTGACATAGCTGAGGATTGTTTTAACATTAGGGATATTCAGTTGCAAGCATTTCATTTCTAAGACATGCTGTACTCTGCCTCTCCATATAACGACAAAATGGAGAGCAACTGGAGTAAAAGCGAGTTATAATTAACATGTAGAAGATGTAGAGTTTGTGAAATGTATAGGATAACCATTACGAGCAAACATTTCAGTAAAGTAATCTTGGTAAGTTATTAACTGCATTTAAAATCTCTTGGTTCTTTCTAGCTGTAAAGATTTAAAATAAAGAAGCACATTCCGAAGGGCGCCAGCGTAAGAAGCTAGCAACTTGGAAAACAACCATTTTAATTGCGCCATTGATCTTGTTGCGCTTCTGCGCCATCAGCTCAGCAACTCACGGAGGGTCAAAGTGATTCGCTTCCCAAAAACCACGCCGGTTGTTAGAGAGAAGAGGCAGTTGATGTCATGAGTAGAGGAATAATCTCAACCTGAGAACAAGAAGCATCTTTATATCATTCGAGAACATCGAACTCCTTAAATAAATCATGGCAAAGTTTTTCCGATTATGCCGCGTGAAACTTAACTATATTAACACCATACAACGTTTCGAAAACCTTGCAGTTATAACTCCCTGAGGAAAAGGATTGCAAGGTTTTCGAAACATTGGATGGTGTATTAGAGTTACCCTGTTAAGTTTTTACTGAAACAAGGAAAGAAACAAACAAACTGTTTTATTGCTTTTCAAAATATTCGTCTTTAAGATTTATACACTTTTGCATGTGTTCAAGCCAAATGTCGAAACATTTTTTCCACACTTAAATTGGTATCTCAAAAACATGGTGTTTAAAGACTTCGACAGCTTCTTAAGATGATGAAAATTGTTGTCCGCGCATTTTTTTTTTGACAAAAAGTTGTTAGGGGATAAATCAGGTGCATTCGGACAATGAGACATTAATTTGATGTTTTTCTCCTTCAAATAATCAATTGTTGACGTACTATGTGAAAGCTGGCATTGTCATGAAGAAGAATGATGCGACGTTTTCGGTTGTTTTTCATGATTTCGTCGATGATTTCTGGCAAACAAATTGTTACATACCTTTCAGTATTAACTGTTCTTCAATCCTCCAAAGGAATAGTTGCGACATGTACAGTACAACCGAGGAAACAAATGATCATTTTCTTGGAAGTGTTTCGTGAACGAACAACTTTTGTGGAATTCGGTTCATCTTGAAACACCAAACAGTGGATTGCTGCTTAGTGTCCGGTTCATACGAATATGTCCAGGTTTCGTCACTTGTTATTATGTTGTATAAGAATTTTACAATTCCTCGGTGGAATTTTTGAGCATTTCATTACACCAATTAACACGACGTTTTTGGAGCTTCGGTCAGGTTATGTGGAATTCATTGGGAACTGGTCTTTTTCACAGCTAAATGTTCACGCAAAATCGAATGTACTGCAGTCTTAGACATGCTTAAGGATGTCTCTATCTCACTGTAAGTCACATGCCGATCTTCTTCAATTATGTTGTAATGTTTTTTGGAATGACAACCAATTTTGGTCGACCTTCACGAAATTCATCAGCGAGGACGCATGATCACGACGAAATTCTGCAAACAAATTGTAAACTATCTTTTCTGATGGTGCTTCATTGCCAAAGGTTGAACGAAGAGATTCTCTGCATTGCTGTTTACTTAGGTCTTTATTAAAATCATTCAGTGAAAACTTTGAGGTGAAATTTCCATTTTTTCTCTCGCAAAATTGCGTTGTTTAAACGCTCACTGTAAACAAACTACTTGGTCAATTTCTGAGCTGCACCTGTTTTAACAATGACAAATATAAATTGTTGCGAAAATGTAATTATATATTTCAACAGCGCCACCTAGAGGTCGTTAAGGTCTTCATATTAATAACCCTCTGATAAAGTATTCCCTTAATACAGTCTTCAGAACAAGTGGGCTGCTTAAGTCATATCTCACTCAAAATAATGAAACTTCATGGTTATTATAAAAGTAAGACATTTGCGTTGATATTCAATTGTCTCATTAGAATTTAGTCAGAAGGCTAGCTGCAACCATTTATTATGGAACCGAATATATAGTGGTTTCTTTATTCTAGAAGGAATACTGAAGAAGGCGGCTGGTGCTGAAGATTTAGACCAAGCCTAATCAGGGCACGATCCCATCTACCCACGTGCCTCAACCTGCCGATATTGGCCTCCTACGTTTCCCCATATGTCTTTCTCTTTCTGTGGTCAGAAATGCGTACTCTACCATCAGGTCATCATAACCTCGACTTTTATTACAGAGAGGCTGGGCAGAAAGTGATACAGCGTGGTAGGAAATTCAGTACCCAAAAGGGAATTTCATTTTTGCGATTCGCATTGGTAATATTCTACAAGTATGCTATTCAATGTGACTTTAATAAAGCCATACCAAGTAGACAAATACTGCAATCATAGTAGAGCGTTTCGAAAACGTTTCGGCCTAAAAAGAAAGGGGTGCTTTTTTCAACATAATATTTACTAAGGTATTATCATCATCATCCCAGCTATGCTCCAACTTCACCTCGTCTCTACAGCAGAAATGGCCTGTTGGTCTGAGCTGAGCTGTAAGGAACAGATGGAAGTCAGAAAGAGGATGGTAAACACTTTAAATAACGAAGTTTCCTCAGGATAATCAATGAATAAAACTTTGATGATGCTGTAACCCTTCTTGCAGATGGAACAACCAACTTCTATTGTTGCGATATTCTCATCTTTTTCACGCTTCTTTAAAACGCCTATTGTCTCAGCCATCTATCAATTAATTTTGCTGAAGGTTTTGGATTTCTTTCATACTAAAGAAAATGTTTAAATGCAGCACCTCAGTTTTTCATCGTTCAAAGTGAAGTCCTATGGGGTTATTCCATTTTACAAAGACTTTCATTACTGAACGATATTCAAGTTTATATAAGACCCACAATGTATCGTTCCATCGGCAAGCGGCCACAGAAGATGTAGTTTGATCTAATTGCATTTAAATTGCCGTATTTATGCGAATCTAATGCGCACCCTAAATTTGAAATTTAAAATCATAAAAAAAGATGTTAGCATATTTGTACGGCGTCTTAGAGACAAGCACGCCCGCTTCATAAAGCGACCAGAACAGTGGACTATTGTTACATCTTGCAGCATCACTCATACTGTTACCAGGACAGTTGGCGTAAGTAGGTCAAAGAAGACAAAGTTATTTCTTATGGTGTTACTGGTCACAGACTGTCCGTTCTTTCTCCTTTAATGCACTAATTTCAGGATGTATTGGACAAATGGAATGTCTCTCTACTAGTTTTAGTTGTATATAATGTCAATTTCTGTTGCCGTCACAAGCGACTGTTGCCCTCAACTACGAGCTCTCTTCCTGCCTTTCTGTTACTATTTTTTCCAGCATAAAAATTAGGGTAAGGAAGGGTGAATCGAGTCAGAAGGCAAATAGGATCATTTTTTTAAATTACGTCCTCACTACCAAACAAGTCGTACTTAAGGAAGTAATTATTAGAACTCCGTCCAGAAGTTGAAAGCAACAAGTCAATGTGAGGCGTGTTTATTGCTGTGTACTTAAACTATTCCGTTAGATGTTATGTCGGTTTCCGCGCTTTATCATTCTTGTGCAGGTGTACCAATATAGTCAAACAAAATCTTGTATTTCCGGTGAACAGGGTCACAAAAATGCGGGTGAAAAGGGTCAATATTTTCGAAATCGGCGTTTTAAGTTTTTTTTCTCTCTTTTCGTTTATAATTATAGATGGGAAATACAAACAAAAAACAATCTCTGGGTGGACAGAACATTATATGCAGAAGACAATTAAAGCTTTCCGTATAGGGAGAAGCTACAGAATTATTTGGAGTTCCGCATTCCTGTCTTCAAAGACGGTTGCAAAGCGGTAAGGATACTCTAGCAAAGGTTGCAAATAAAATGGCAGGTGGTTAATTCGATCAGGGAACGAATCCCTAATATTTCATTGAGAATATTAGAAGGGCTCTCTTTTGACCGGTGCAATGTCCTGAATATGGCTAAATTCTTTTCTTTGCTAAAGAAAACTATGAAGGATCTAATCAATTGGTTATCAGCTAATACTAAGAAAGTGTTTGCTGAAAAAGGAAGCTTAGAGCGAGGAGAGCTGAAACATTTTCACGCTCATACCAGGCTTCAGATAAGTGTATGCCTACCCAGCCACAGGACAGTACAGGTAGCTGTGAATTATCATAAATGGAGGTGCAGGTAGGTATGCAGGATGAGGCACTTGTTCTAATTGGGCTTGTGTAATTATGTATCCGTGTAATTGTGTGACAAACATTCCTCACATATACAGGAATTGCATTATTTCCTTTTTCTACCCCTGCACCACATAGCAGAATATTCAAAAACACAATCCATCAACCCGCCGTTATTAGACTTCCTGATCTTGTAGAATACGAGCACGCAGACTCTCTACACCTTCGGCTAATGTGCTAACTCCGCATTTGAATACCTAAAGAAGGTACGGCTGTTCATTATGATTTGACTGTAATTAACACGCATTTTAGCAAGTCACCTGGAACGAGGCCCGTAAACCTACAGACCTGACCAAATCCTTTAGCCTAAAATGACCTTTAATTAACCAATAAGCAGAAATAAGTGCACGCCTTTATTTGTTAAGTCAGTTCCCAGCTCAGCGGTTATCAATAACAACAACATGGGGTAACATCATGGAGTATTCAAGTCCTGCTTTGGACTTTAATGGTTTATAGTTTATTTGGCGTTGTTTTTGTGTTCTGCAATGTCGTCGGGTCACGTGTATTCCCATCAAATCCTGCCATTCTGTTAAAGTTGCTGTGGCTCATTAGTCCATTACGAATCGACTAATAATTACTATTATACCGAATAGTGATAGACGCTGAGAAAGACAAAAAATAGACATGACTTTGTATATTTTCGCGTTCTGGAAAGAGAAGGTTCCTGCCAACATGCGTTGCTAGGATGAAAGTCGCATACAGGACGAATCCGAACTCTACCCACAAACTTTCAAGTTTTCAGAGAGGTTTTCTGAGTGTATTGATAAGGGACCCATGGTCTCCGGGTGTTTTCACTCAACCCCTTGGTACCTGCTTACTCGGAATATGATTGTTTCCAAACAAAACATTTGATTGCTGTAGAACATGTTTACATTACATTCCGTCACAAATTAATCAACAATTTCCTGGCAATTGCAATTATTTATTTTTAAGGATAGATGACCAAACATTACTAAAATGACATGAAAAACCCCAAATGACACTTAAAATAAATGTTCAAATGTCGATCGCCATGATCACAATAAACTTCACAGGACGGCTCATGGACTGTCGTACATGCTCCAGCATCGCAGGAGATTGACGTCAGCGGCTGCTACAATCCTAGCAACCAGGTCCATAGGAGTCACGTACACTACGCTCTTCATGTGACCCCAGAAGAAAAAGTCACATCTAGTGATCGAGCTGGGCATGGAACAGGACCCCCACGACCAATCATATTGATCGGGATAGCAAGTACATAGTACTGTGTACAAACAACAATTCGTACATTCTCGTATTTCACTGTTACATGTATCCCACAACAATGTCGGCTTGTAGCTTTCGACTCCGTCATTAGGTTCCTTGTCCTCCCCATCATCCTCAACACCCTGTATAGTTAAAACAATAATACCTGATAACCGATGGCTGTAAAACACTTTCGTGCTCTCATCATTTTGCTAAAAACACATTTGAATTTCTAGATCTTAATGGATACTTACACCTGGTATATAAGCTAGAAGCTGAAGTATTGACAGTATTGGTCAGTCAACCTTTGCGATCGTTACGCACGCTCACCGCGGTGAAATGTTTTTGCCCGCGGTTTTTGGGTGCACGTGGGCGCTCCACTTGACTGCTCCTCGCACCTGCGCTCATCTTGCGAGAGGACATTCCTGCGTTTACCGAGTATTGCGCGTAAGTTTACCACATCCACCTGTAACCTATTTCACAGATCGTAGCACGCATTGCTCTGATGTAACGTTATGATAAGAGTCTGAGATTTCTGTGGCATACTTGTATAGAAGTAAATAAAAATACTTCCTAACGGAACAAGTAACACAATGCCATTAATTAATCTGAAATTATTTTTTAAGGGGCTACATGACAACGAACGCTTTCGTGTATCATGTCTGGAAGTTCACCATAACTCGTTGCAATAAAACACGACAAATTTCTCTAATTTCACGAGTTATGTTTTCTTTTAACTGCACGATGATCCGTGATCTGTTGCAGTACACTTTACTTTTCAAGTACTCCCGTATGCTGCTCTCAGATCTGAAGATCGCGCTTGGCCAGGCAACATTAGCAAATGGAGAAGTTATGCATCCAGAGTGTTCATTGTTTCACCAGCGGTGTGAGCTGTGTCGCCATCCTGCTGGTACCAAAACTCAGTTTCATCATTATTATCGATCTGAAAGTGCAGTATTGCCACCATTTCTGGCACATTAAATTCGACACTAAATCTTCTCTGACTTAGATTCAATAAATCTTGTAATAGCAAATACATATTTTTCAACCTTCAATTATGCATACTGTTGTTTACTAAATGGATAGAAGTTCAGATTAATAAACTTGTTCTTTGAATAAATATTTTTATTTACTTCTTTACGAGTGTCCCACAAGAAGGTTCTGAAAACCTTCACCCTGCGCATGCATGTAACTGAAAGATGAATTTCTGTTGTTAACTGCCGGGCGATTTAACGAGGAACAGAAAACTACCATAACTTCAATCAGCACGCGCGCGTTTCAAACACAGAAAGAGTGTATAAGTTACATATAATAATAAAAAAAAAAAAAAAAAGAAGCGTTGTAAACTCTTGGTATTTCGAATAACAGTCTATTATTCGACGTAGGTTCTTAATAAAGACTTTGCCCTGCACTGTCAAATAAATGCATATCAATTTCCTACAATTCTTTTTTCATTTTGTATTTACTTCTGGTCAAAGAGCAGACATTTCTTATTTAGGACACAGGCAGAAATGTCCTTATTTTTGGCTCGGAAGATCACATTTAAATAATATGGTTAAACAGGCAATGCGGCATATGAAAAAGGTCGAGGTACTGAGTGGAAGGGATGTATTTATTTCGTGGTCTTTCGCAAGATTATCTAAAACCACCGGATAACCACATGGTGGTTGTTCCATGAATATGAGAGCATCACATTTTAGACTCTCTTCCACAACCTTTTCCTGCAATCACAAGCCGTGCGGCAAGTGTCCTCTCATCTCTGTTTTTTCTTGTCAAGTTTAACACAGGACTACTATAAATGATTTACTGTCTGCAAAAAGCTAAACGCACCAAGTATGCATTGGCAGCACGAGTTCAGTGTCTTTACAAAATGGCACCAGAGCCAGAAAAGAGTTTTAGCGTGTTTGGAATATGCGAGATATGTCAGAGCAGTGCAACGGAAAAGAACCGGCATGTAAACAAGTGGCATCGGCTATTTAAGGACCAAAAGTGTCAGATGGAGAGAGTGCGTAGTACACAAAAATTCTAGCAAGCCGCGAGCTTGTGACGACGGTTACATTTCAAACCGCACCGTCGGCAACAATTAAAGCCGGCACCTGGAATTTTGCGTCACAGTGCAGGAAGCATTGGAGTAGGATAAAGATTTCGTCGCCAAGTTGAAGTAACATTCTATTTAATCATCACAATGTGGGACACTGAAAACCCTCGAGCAAATGCAGCACTTGAAAGAGATACACCAAAGGTGAGTGTAATTTGTATGAGCCGTTTTTCTTCTGTTACTAGTACATCTTACCTGAATATGTTGCAGTTGTTGTTGTTTCCACAATTGGCTGCTGATTCTGGGGATTTTGTCTTCCAAAAAGATGGAGCTTCCTCTTACTGGAACATGAATGTTCGTCAATTGAACAATTAACTTCCGCATCGCTGAACTGAGTGTGCTGATGAGGATGACGCAGCTCTGTTCCCCTTGACCCCCCAGATCACCTGATCTAACGTCTTGTGGCTTCTTTTTTGGGAGTGCATTAAGGGCCTTGTTTAAGTTCCTAGAACACTATAGAACTTAGGGAAAGCATCATGCTGCAGTGATGACCTTTGACAGGATGATGTGTGGAACGAGCTGGACAACCCCCTAGACGCGTGCCGTGTGACCCAAAGGAAAGACATAGAACATTTATAGAGCGTTAATTAAATGTGTACATTGAAAATGTCAACTCTTTTTCGACGCGCAATGTGATTGAATGATTTCTTTGGGCACGCGAGTTTTAAAGACTGCAATGAAACAAATAGGCGAATTGCAACTTCACGCACTCTCGTAGAAAAAATAACACATTCCATTTACTGAAAAAAAAACTTACAATTTGAGCCTTCCTAAGCCCATGAAAAGCAAACTAGTGCCCATAGTATGCTATATCGTAATACACGGTATCAAAAATGACACGTATGCATTCAAAGCAATTATCATTAGCGCAATTTCTAACAGCGATAATTGTGTAAGAAATTGTTTTCTGCATGTGCTGATGTTTCTATCCACAGGGCCAGAATTGTTCTATACTCCCTTCAAGATATAGCAATTATTCTCAAATATATTGTTTTATTTTCCTTTTATGTGCAACGGTAAACACTTTTCTACCTACTATAAACTGCAATTTCAAAGACACTTTAGAAGAAGAAAAAAACTTTCTAATATTAAACAATTTCTAAAACCAATTCTCACTCTGTTTAAAGAAGACATAAATGATAATGCCGAATGACACTTTGAACTTGCAGCTTTGTACGATACCGTTTAGTTTTTCTTGGACGCGCACCGCCGGTTCTCATAGTTAGATAAAGGTATGCACCATGAACATTATTCGCTCAGCAAAAGGAGTGTAAGGACTTGCAAAGCATTTTATCTCAACACACATAACCTTGTGCATCGGCATGCTTATATATACGGGTGGCACTCAAGAAAACACAACATTTAAGATAAGTGTTGTTTTTTTTCCTTCACATAGTCACTTTGTAAATCAATACATTTAGTCCCACTTTCCAACTTTTTAATACCCTTAGTAAATAAGGTTTGTCCAACTGTAAAAAATAGCGTCCGTCTCATTATTTGATGTGAATATTCGTCCACGCAGCCAGTTCTTCAGGTTTGGAAACAAAAAAATAATAGTTTGGAGTGAAATGGTGGACGTGGAAGCGAAATCCCAGAGGTGAGTGAAGGCGCATTATTGCAATGAAAGGGAACTTTCTTTGTGTGGACCTTTAGCATCCTTCATTAGGTACAGTAGTGAAGCGTAATACTCCCCGGATATGGTTCTACCTTTTTGGAGATAGTCTATGAGTACCACACCATGAGGACCCCCCCCCCCATGACTGTTTTTGCTTTCTTTGGTGCACTTTCACCTACTGCCACCCATTAATTCGACTGCTCCTTCGTCTCTGGCGTGTAATGATCAACACATGTTTATCTGCTGAGAAACTCACTGGAATTACATTTAAACAAATCTAAACACTCTTCAAATGTGTTTTGGTCCATTATTAACAAACGCGGCACCCATCGAGCAGAAAGCTTTCTCATACCCGAATGGATATGGCCTACCGAGGTCTTTGCAATATCACCCAACTCCCGATCATCATTGTCAGTTTTTGTTACAATCTCGTCAGTCGTAGCCCTGAGTGCTTTTCATCTTGAATGGGTGTTCGATCACGCTTAAAATCAGAAGCCCACTTTTTAACGTCGAAAACGAAGGGGAAGAATCTTTTAATGTGGAATCTAATTGCTTTTGTGTTTCTATTGGGGTTAAACCCTTCAAAACGAAGTATTTTATCACAGCTCATTTTTCAATTTTATCAATTTTGTTCAAAATGTTGACACAATAATCACAAACAATTGACTATACTTAAGCATCTGACACTTTACAGTGCGCCATTTAAAGGACGATACTTAAAACCATTCTCAGTACCAAGAATGCTATAATTTAATTGTTAACGAAATTTTGTTGTCATGACAACAAACATGGGTTTGAAAGCTCAATGTCTGAGATTACCAATAAATTCAGACTCTCGAGTCATATTTACCAGGACTATTTCACGAAAAAAAAAAAAAAAGAATTTAAATATAATTCCTCTAAACTTAGCTTATTAAATTGTAATATTTGTATATTTGTACTTAACCTTTTCCAGCAATCTTGCGACAGAAGAATGCCGATTGTCAGTAATGCCAACAGAGAAGAGCAAAATAGGGGTTTAGATTATTTTATGAATAGAATAAGAATAACACTGATACATATATTTGAAATTCGCGCACAGAGTATTAACAATTGTTATATTTATGAATATCTATTCTATTCAGAAACAGTGAGACTGAAACGAAAAAAGTCGACTATTACAATCACTGCCGTTCGATTTTCTAATACAACTGAAGAAGAAGAAAAAAAAACATACAGTGTCTGTATTTATTTTTCTTTGTATTCTGCCGTTTGGAATTCCTAAGGATAAGATTAATTGGCACGTTTGATAAGATTAATTGGCACGTTAAATTTCCATCAAAACGCCTTGAAGAATCCTCCATTTTGAGTTATGATTGTCGATTGTCTATGCTTTTGTTGCTATCTATAGCTCTCCACGGCCTCTAGCAAAAGTGGTCAGTGATGCGTGCTCAGGAATTACATAGGGTAGCTATAGAGTTGGCCACACAGACCCATGACAAATGCACGTAGAGTAATAAAACGGATTTGATAGTTTTTTTCCTCTTCATAATTTCACTTCGTAATCCGGCTGTGATTGGTCAAAATTCAAAATTTTGTTTCGTTTCATTGGTCGATTTTAAGATGACGTCACATGAGTGAAATTATCACAATAATTTGGCCAACTTCCGAGAACACTCCTCACATTGTGCAACATGCCAAACATAAAAACGCAACGGAAGAATCGACAACAGAGATAAACGCAAGGGGTACATGCGCAAGTACACACCGAAAGCTTTTAGTTGTCGTTTGGTAACAAAGGCTGCTAGTTTTTATAAGCCAAGGACAGGAATCAGATTCCGAATGGACCAGGCAGCTCAATTAACTTACACGCGCGGGATAAAAAACCAGGGTGGACATGCACATGCCTTGTGCAATTGGAACTACCGCTCTGGCCTGACAAAAGAAGTTATCGAAACCGCGAAGTGCTGTTCCCAAAAAATATTAAATAAAAAATCAGAAGGACTGATTCTGCTATGTCAAGTCTTTTCAGAACTAGAAGAGGAGGGAGGGAAAAGGGCGTGTGCTTGGTGTACGCAATCACGGAAGCAAAAGTAAATTAACTAATATGAACTTTTGATATAACTAGAATTAGCAAATAGTTTGACTTTAAAAATAAATACACCTAATTATTGTGACGTACTTAGCATAAAACATAACTATAATTACTTAAATAGTTAAGTGCTTAATCATGTTAATATTTTCAGAATTTCCTTCATTACATTTTTAGCTCAATAATAATAATAATAATAATAATAATAATAATAATAATAGGAAATAAACACTAATTTAATAATACATAACTCTAGCAGTTTAATATTCCGACCAAAAAACTTGAGGCAAGCTGACCCATTAAGGCCTTAAATTGTTATGTCTGCAAATTAGGTTTTTACCCAAAATTATCACAAATTATTTTAATTTTTTTCTTTAGACAACATAGATGATATTTTATATTGGATATCAAATACAACTCAATAAGGGGAAAACTTGCATGTTGGCGGTCTTATTAGAAAGGGTTGAACCAATTAACTCCATTTCTTTGCTAATACAGAGAATTTAGAACTGTTTTTTCATAACTGTGTAGGCAGCCAAAATGGAAAATATAACTGTGTCATTTTGGGTTTATTTTAAACATGGTAAATTTTCATTCAATATTTATTAAATTTTTCTTGGTCTAGAGATGAAACATCGGATGGAAAAGACAAACATGTTTCGCATTTCGTCTTTAAAAACATGGCTCTTTACCGCATTATCTTCATTTAAAATAAAACTTTTAAAATTTAAGAGTGTTACTAAACAATAAGTACATTCAAAATTGAATTACAAATAAACAAAATATGCATTTCAATAATTATAATAAGAAAAAGCGTCTCTACATAGTCCCCAAGTCTCTGCAAACATTTTTAGCATCGTTGCACTAGTTTCTTGAGTTCGTTGTCACTTCCGAATCGTTTACCACCAAGATGTTCTCTGAGTTTGGGGAATAAATATATTATGTTGTCATGCACCAGAAGAGAAGATTGACCTACATTCTCCGAATAATGAGAGCGGTATTGCGGAGTGTGATCCCTTGGTTGTTTGTTGAACATTTTCAGCCACCGTTGAACCATTGAAAGGATCATACACTTTAACTCTGTTTTATCGGGGCGAGAAGTCAAATAACAAACTGCATTCCGCTGTCGAACAGGTTGGGCAAGGGTAAACGCTGCACGCAAGTGAGAACGAAACTCGGCGATTGTTGCCAACACAACCTCTCCAAGCGGCATTTTCCTAGGCGCTATAATTCATTTTTTTCAAATTAGTCGTAAATACTACCACATGAATAATCTAAGACATATGTAGAGCGTTTAGCAACAATGTTGCCTTACAGCGCTATCGAATAGCATTTAAAAATACCCACCTGTTTTTTTTAACCTTCCTAACAGTCATAATGTTTTAAAGAAATATATTAGAAAATATATGTTTATAGGATGCTATTTTTAAATCTGAAGTGCGTTATTCTGTTTATTGTGTGCCCACTGATGTCATGTATTGTCAACACAATATTATGTACACATTGTTGAATTCAAAGTTTGCTTTCATTCTCCTTGATCGTTGTGCAGTTCGTCACAAAAGAAGGGAGATATAGAGAAAGTTTTGCGTATGTAGTGACAGTGAAAGATGAAGATGCTTTAGATGAACAACAATGTGATGATGTTACTCATCATTTACAGTCTGGTCTTCTCTCAACACTGCAGTAAATTCATCTAAAATATTCAATCTGTAAATGGTTCATTAAGATTATTATGAAATGATTTGATTTCACCGTTCATGAATTGTGGAAAGCAAAGAGAATGGAAGGCGACAGACAGTGTTGGAATGGATGCATTGAAAGTCAAGCGGGAATCTGTGGACTGGAAGAGAATGTCCTGTCTTTCATTGGACATACGAATTAGGGATTAACTGGTTATTGTAAGAGGTATGTGGGTAATTGTAAACCTAACTACAATCCTGCATCGCATGTAACTGTCCCTTTCGTGTGTGGTTTATGCAATCCAAGGGATGAACATTTCGGCTATGATAGATGTACAAGTATACTTAGGGAGGAGGACTACTGACATTTCGGTACCGCTCGCGAAAGAATTTGACACTATGTGCAACCATGAGGCAAAACAAGTCGGATATACCGAAAGAAAAGCTTCCCGATTCTTTAAACCAGAGCAATCCTCAATTTTTTATTTCAACATTGGTATCATGTGTTCCAATGAAAAGAAAAGCTATCATTTTGATAAGCATGGCGACGAAAGCCAGGGTCATAAACCTGATATAATTCTTCACTGCAACAACACTAATATGATGGACAAACGAGTATTCTGTGAAGAAAGATGAACATGTCCTTATCTTAAATTTGGTTCATATAGGGAGTCTAAATTCTTTCATTACTAAATATACAACATGGAAAAAAATTGCTTAGATCGTAGAAGACCTGGAAAAGAACTGGTGATGCCACATATGAAAACAAGATTGCAAAGTCTTTATGAGCTTCATGCGACCATCGTAAATGCAACGAAGAATATTGTTCCTCGAGAAGCCCCGAACAAGGAAGAACAGCGCTAGAAAGAAAAGAGTCGATATCCAAGGAAGACGGAGAGAAATACAAAAGTGAGGTGTGACTACTGCCAAATCACTCGAGACTAAAATAAGTGCCGGGACTAAAGACCGTAAATATAAAAAGTGACAGAAAGTTTCAAGAACAAGAAAATGCAATGGGATAAAAATATTAGCATTACAAAATATTGCTTTCTTCTTCTTTGGTTGATCATACATCAAACAATATGAGTACAGGTATTGTTCATTATTTAATGTTAAATGTTAAGTACATCATCATACAAATTGTAAACTTTTTAACTGGGGTCCCCGTTTGTACACATCAGCTAACTTCTCTCTAAAGAATGAGAAAAATAAATAGTTATTCTTAGCCGAATTCACAATAACAATCTCCATAAAATAGAAAAATGGCGCTAATAACGTTTTAATAATAATAATTATGCTAACTCTCATTTCATTACGCTAGATGACACGTGAATACATTTTACTGTGGTGCATTTCGCATCTTTTTGAAGAATTAGATTATTGGCGTTAAAGGTATACATAGCGTTATTTGGCTTAGTCCTTCAGATTTTCAGTACAAGTGAACCCCAAATATGTCACATTTTGCAATAGTAAAGTACCAATGCCGACATAAATACAGATTGGCAATGTGCAGCAGAAACAAAGTGATTATGGTTTGAGAAGCTCTAGAGGAAATAGTCTTAGGTGCAACAAAATGAAACTGAACCGTACCGAAATGGTGAGTACATATAGCTACTATAAAAATAATCTATGTCGTCATTATTCTGTAAATGTTTTAACAGACTCCGCTTCACGCGATGCAGAGATTTCTCAAAATGTCAGAACACCTGCTTGCTGATGAGACACCATCACAAGGCATTTCTCCCTCGCATGACATCTGCAAGGAGGAGGGACACAGGTGTTCAGCACCTCCCCTCTACCTTCATGAAGAGGGCATTATCTGTGTGAAACTACATCAAGGTCACACACAGACATCCGACAGCATGTGGAGCACCCCACAGTAAATTAGATAGTGCAACTTAAAATACTTCGTCAGTCATATGCATAGGGACGGAAACAAAACAAAAAAGTCAAATAAGCGATAAGAAAAAGAAATGAAGGTGTGATACCTGCTATACTAACGTTGTGCAACATAATCCTGCAAATAGGACACAAAAAACAATAGCAGAAGCCACAAGAGACATAAAAGAGGGGGATATAAGAAAAAGAACGAAGAGTAAAAACAAATGTATGAAGTACAATAGAAGAACAAGCACAAAAAATGTGAAGGGGAAAGAACAAAGAAAATAACTGCTCATGAAGTTTAACAAGAAAAAGAGATAATTTAGCGCGGCGTTGAAACAACATATTTGATTGCATTAATGTCGGCCAGAACATTTATGGAAAATAAACTGAAATGCACTCAAAGCTTGTTCAGTCAAATTTTGTGTCATCTAACTAACACACGTTTAAGAGCATTTATGCCGTCATGGCAAATGTCAAACAACTAGGAATCACGTACTATACGAACAGGAAACTACACCCCCAAAATCGAAGATAAGGTATATAGGAGCAAATGCTTATTAAGACAAAATCGACAAGCCAATGCAGTGGTGAGAATTTCAGTGCCACGGAACATGTAAAGCGGGAAGCTGCGTCAGGTAATGAAGCCAAGTAGCATAGGAAACATCTGACATTCTGAGGGTAAGTTTTTCTGATTACTGATCAATTGAGCCCACGAATGAACACAGCATCGAAATATCGCCAAACGAAGTTCAGACTGCATATGAAGGGTACAGGAGAAAAACAATCAGAGTCCTCTATAAAATACCTACAATGAGACCATAATAAGAAAATGTTATTTGACTTTTGTTTCCATCACCTGAACCATCAGTTCGAAATTTGCAACAATTCGTGCCCCAGCCAAAATAACAAGTATACCGTTATTTGCCTCATTCATGGTTCAATGGTTCAAAGTACAACCATTTTGAACCAGTAAAAGTGACAAGAGGTCAAAGTAATATCTAATATGACAAAGATATCGGTTTAGTAAATCAAAAACCCAAGCTGAAATTGCGATTGGAATGAACACACCAAAGATGCCGCATGAAAGCATCTCCCTTCAGTATCTTTGAGTGTTTCCAGGATATTTTTAAATCGTGGTCTTTATTTCTTAATAAATATTAAAGAAAGACATGTTCAATGAAGATAAGAGACTGTAGAAGACAAAACCTCTTCTACAACTATAACCAGTCCCATGTTGACAAAATGTGCCGTGCACAGAGTGGTGAGCAGTCTGCCCCTTTCCACTCAAACTTATTTCCACTTTCCAAGACAAAATATGACGACCTAGAATATCTGAAGAGATTCTGTTCCAAAAATACTCAGCTCTATCTTTCAAGGTTACCTGTAATAGACAGTGAATATGATTATTTTCAATAGTGTTCTATTAATGTCGATATTTTCTTCAGTAAATAGCACTATAATTTGGTACAATTCATAATACTGTTAGTGGATTTTAATTGTTTTTATCTACAAGTATGAGTACTTTGCATTTTTACTGTTAATTAACATGAACAAATAACACACGACACTATTTTCAAAAAAGGGTCTGTTAAAAAACCACATTAAGAATTATTATATATATATATATATATATATATATATATATGTATATATATCATATAGTTTTATTTCATAGCTCTTTTAAACTTTATATTACATTCCTGTAAAAAGTAAAAAATGGACTTTTCCCTTGTACCCTTCATATCAATGAGACAAACCAGCCTTTTTATTTCAGTGTTTTCCGATGGGAGCCGTGGCACATTCATATTGAAGAAAGTCAGTTATGTCAAAGTGATTCAATTATGTATCTAGTCGGTGGCTGGGAAAGCGGACAAAATCTATTCTCGTGGATTTTTGTTTGTTTTTACGGTTATGCAGGGGAGTGTAGAACAACTTGTGTCTAAAGGCATCATCTATACAATGCTTTTGAGCAAATGGTTCTTTTCACAACTCGGTCTTACAACAGTGGCCGCCGGCTAGCTTGAGCTATGATGCATTAGTTTATTCTATAGTCAGTTTCAAACATCCACGCTTTTGCAAATTTTTAGATTCTTAAAAAAAAAAATGTTTTTAGTATAACAAGAATAAACAGGAAAAAGTTAAATATCGCCACCGCTTCAATGATAGGTTATTTCAGTTTCTTACATAACCAGTGTTGACCTAGGAAAATGCCTGCTAATTACAAAAGTGTTTTCATGGTTGTTTTCCAATTTCCGTATGGTAGCGAAAGTGAGGCTGGAAACATGAAATCTATCTAAAAGCTTTTTAAAGTCAGAACCATTTTTTTATACACGTTACCATAGCAACGAAAGTTTAAACATTACAAATGAAATATACAAAACCAATCCTCCAAGACTGTGTCATTACAGTCATTGCAAATCGGAAACTTGTTTTAGAATAAGCAAGTGATCTTTGGCATCCGCAACGTAGAGATCGTTGTATATTGATAACGTTCCTTCTGCTGATTATAAATATCCTCTGTTTTGGATATGATCATGGACGATGTAACTACACAAGCTAAAAACTGGAGAATTTGAACCTGTTGCTGCAGAGTTGAGACAAATTGCCTAACTGTACCACAGGGATTACAATTTCATGGGCAGTGAGAAGATTCAAATAACTGGTGGACAAAAACTTTATAAATAAATCAGAAAGTGGTTATTGTGAATGTATTTTGGGCAGGACAAAACAAAAACCGATGACCATCCTGTGTATTTTTGTTGTGTACGAAGGGTCGCCCCTTTAAGGTTTCTGGAAAAGCTCAGCTTTGTTAAAATCTGATGGCAAAGACTAACAACAAACAAGTCATGAGAGTGAAATAAACCAGAGTGCCCGACATAAGGGAGCCAAAGAGAAAAGTATAACTTAAATTTAAGGCCTAAGCAACGTCCAATCAGGAGGGGTCTTAGGAAAAGTATATGCGAATAGATAGAATTTTGTTGAAGATGGCAGATGATGGTCTAAGGACCGGACGAGAGAATATTTGATAAAAAAAATGGGATTTCGAGGCCTGAAGACAGTGTGAGTTTAGCCATCGAGTGAGAGTGTTTTAGCTATCCGGGGAAAGTGATAGACAATTAGTTCGATTATAGTGCAAGTGTCATCTAAGAACCGATCAACAGAACAGAACTTAAAAAGGCGACCCTTAACATTGAGCAGGCAACACGAGTAAATAAAAAAGTGTCATCTATTTGCTTTTATACATTACTTAGTTCCCGACTCTTTCCCCCGTTGACCTGAAAAGGTCACAAAATTTCAGCGCTCTACCTAATCTAGCCGTGGCATAACGACATTTCGTGACAGCGGTGGGAGAGAAGAAAAAGAACTTCGTTGTATCTACAAATATTCCAATTAATTAAAACCCATCAACCAGATAACCGTCCTTTTCTTCCTTCCCCCCATTAAAACTGCCTCATGATATAGTTCTAATAAATAGTCACTCGAAGGTCTGAGCTTTTCCCATAGATTCATTAATTTATCGTTTTTACTACTGTGGCACCACAGACAATGGACACTGAAGATACATGAGAAATTGAGAAAGGATATTTTTTTTTAAGAAAGGAAGAGTTCCAGGCCTAAATTTAGGGTACCTCCCGTCATTTGCCAGTTATGAGGACTGAGAAAAACCTGGAAAAAACCCATTCAGGGAGGACGTTTCCGGTGGATTCGAACCCCAGACCTCCCGCTCACGAGTCCACGTCTTAACGACCTCGACCACCCGTGGCGGTATTTATCGGTAATCTGAGACCCTCTCGTGATATTACTTGTAATAAAACTAAGTTTTCGCTCGTGTATTTGTTATGTACAGGACAAACAGATTAAAATTTTATGCACAGTATCTTGAATTGCAGTTCTGGAAGCCGACACTTGATAACGAAAGTTCTGAACTAATTTTGCAAGCACCGACTTTATATGTATTTAAAATAATGTTTACACAGAAAATGCGTCGCGCCCGAGTCAACTGTCTAGCTATCTTCGCGAATGAATGTATACCGCCGTGAGACTGACAGGGAACAAATTCAGAAAACGACGTTCAAAGACATTGCAAAAGAGAAAAGGTGGAGCTGTAGTAAAGGCGGCAAAATATGTTAAACCAAGGCTTTCGTATGTGTTTTATTGCAGTAGTTATCGCTATTTAGTATTGAAACCAACCAAGTGGATTAGGGACCTGATTGTTAGATGGTGTTGTAAACAGCTAATAAGGCATAGTTGCATAGTAAAATGTGTGCCCCTATACGTCAAGTTTTTATGATGGAAGAATGCTTATTTCATGGTATCTCAAAAGGGGTTCTTTAAATGATAATGGAATACAGTTTGGGAAATTCCCAACTACATTTCTAATTTGCAAAAATAATCCGTGAATTCTCCATGTACGTTCATCATATATGCGAAAACAGTATTTTTATTGATATTTCAATTGAGGTCACAATCCCGTCATTTAGCTTTAGTTTATCAAGAAACGCCCATTAGGGATCATATTACTATATTTCATGTAGCTGTTATAAAATAAATTTTGAAAAGGAGTTACCAGCCTTAGTAATCGGTAACAGTGTCTCACCCCCCCCCCCCTATTTTGCGAAATGGGCTATCCCATCAACCACGCGGAGAGACTGTACATACTATGTGTTTTCCTTCATTGTTTAGAATTTGGAAGAAGGTCACTCGCAATAAATGCTCTCTGTAAATTTGTTTATATTTGTTATAGCTCTTCTTAATCATTTTGTTAAGTTAATGTGTTACTGTACCAAATGATCAAGAAAATGTTATACTTCACGTTGCGCCCTTTTTCTCAGTACTATCATTAGTTACATGAATGAAATGAAATCTTACGTGATACAATGTTGATTCTTTTATTTGCTTCTGGGGTGCCTACAAATATATGTAATTGATTAAGCTACTTTTAATTGGGAGCGGCATCTCATAAATACCGCTTTAATCACGAATAAAATAAGAATTTAAATATAATTCCTCTAAACTTAGCTTACTAAATTGTAATATTTGTATATTTGTACTTAACCTTTTCAAGCAACCTTGCGACAGAAGAATGCCGATTGTCAGTAATGCCAACAGAGAAGAGCAAAATAGGGGTTTAGATTATTTTATGAATAGAATAAGAATAACACTGATACATATATTTGAAATTCGCGCACAGAATATTAACAATTGTTATATTTATGAATATCTATTCTATTCAGAAACAGTGAGACTGAAACGAAAAAAGTCGACTATTACAATCATTGCCGTTCGATTTTCTAATACACCTGAAGAAGAAGAAAAAAAAAAAAAACATACAGTGTCTGTATTTATTTTTCTTTGTATTCTGCCGTTTGGAATTCCTAAGGATAAAATTAATTGGCATGTTCGACGCATCACCAAAACGCCTTGAAGAACTCTCCTTTTGCGTTATGGTTGTCGATTGTCTATGCTTTTGTTGCTATCAATATCTCACTGCCGCCCCTAGCAAAAGTGGTCAGTGATACGTGTGGAAGTACAGAGTTGGCTACACTGACACAAGACAAATGCATGTCGGGTGAT